>OY728165.1:1981109819-1981457319 GCA_963277665.1 Viscum album | reverse complement strand
CACCTTTCAACCACAAGATATCAATACAACACATTGATATAAAAACATTATGAAAACCATTTTCAATACCAAAATAAAAGAAAAGTAAATCATGGTATTTTTTTCTTTTAAAAAAAGGTATGGCTTGTAGAGGAAGCCGAAACTCAAATAATGGGCACGGTGGCGGAGAAGTCGTTGTCGCCGCATGCGTACGACAAAAACATTCCCTGTTGTCATTTTGTTAAACGCTTCATATAAAAAAAGATTCCTTTTGGATAAAATTAAAATTCAAAGGGGTTTATACACCGTATAAAAGAAATTTGTGTATAAAAAAATATTCCTCAATGAAAGGAGATTGAGACGAAGTCTCATACCTCGGGTCATACTTGACTCGGTCGTTCTTTAATCTCCTTAAAATCGGGTAACTCCCTTTGGTTTGAGCTCAAAGTCTTCCTTGGGAAGACTTATACCAAAAGTGAGGCTTCGAGGATTAATAGAGGGAAGTGGAGAGACAAAATGGGCAGGGTTTGGCCGAGCCAAAGGCTTTGGAAATGTGGGTAAGGAGGTAGAGGTGGGGGCCTTTTATAAGAGAAGAGGAGGGGCACACTTGGAAAGTAAAGAAATGTTACTTTATTTTAAAATGTGTTTCGTATTCAAAAGGTCCCACATTGATATAATTAGAGGGTAATGTGATAAGGGTTCGAAATCCACCCATCCAATAGGTTTTGGACATGTGTAGGTCATAGATTTTACATTATCATTCCATTTTATTTAAATCATTTATTAATGAGGTAATCGATGCATCATCATGATGTCATATATAATTTAATTTATTTAAAGTCTAAAAATTATAAAAAAAATATCATGATGTAGGAAATCTTTTTATCTTTCTAATGAATATTTATAGTCAAAAATATTACTTGTATAACCCCATGTAAAAATTGTTTTAGTAAAACATCTCATGTTTGTGTCATTTTTACTTTTACATAAATAAAAAGTTATTTATGTCATTTCCCAACCAAAGTGGCTCCATGGGGTCCCCAAGTTGACCCATGGATTTTTTTGGTCGGCCATGACACATCCAATGAGGGTAGGGCATGTTTCAAGCTCATCTCATATTATTAAAACATTAATTTTACCTTAATCTACACTAATTACCTCTAATCGCGATTAAAAACTTAAAAGTTACTATTCGCCAAAAAAATTACTCTCATTGAACCACATTTTACTTCCTAATGACAACCATATATGTCGGATTTTTGAAAATCAAATCACAGAAGTGGAAAAGTTTCATTTAAACGAAAAATCAGTTTCTTTAACTACCACTTAGTGGTTTCACTATTCATCAAAAATTGAAGTTTTTCAGAAAAATACCAAAACGTCACCCTAAGCTATATTTGATATTCTGAATTAAAAAATGATGTCTATTTTACAAAATTAAAATCATATAAGTTGCATTAATTAATTTAATAATTAATTCCCACTGTCATGACAAATAGCGTGTTTTTATGAAACAACAAGTATCAAAAGATTGACAACGGTTTAAGTCCAATTTCAAAGTGAAATTGATTCCAATGACCACCATTGGATTAAATGGTAAAAATATATTCTAATTCCACTTCAAAACCAATTCAAAAGATAATCTAATCATATAAATATATTATATTAAAAAGAGTTTTATAATTAAAATACAACATTTTCACTATTCATTAAAAATGAACTTTATCGGAAAAATACCAAAAATTCACACAAAGTAAATTTTGATGTCCCAATCATAAATAATAAGTTTATTTTGACAAACATAGCTTATAAATTTTTCAAAAGATAGATTTAAAAATGGTTTTCCATCAAAAGGCAGTAAAACAATCTTTTAAAAATATTAGTGTATTCCATGCTTAAGATTGGATTTATTTTCATTTTAAGCCTCTAAAACACTATCTAATTCATTAATAGACATAGATAAAAATATCTATTATACATTACTTACTTGGGATGTTACATACCTCCCCCCTTTATAAAATTGCGTCCCCGCAATTTATTTACTTATCGAATAAATGGGGGTACTTATCCCTCATTGCATTTTCAGATTCCCATGTTGCCTCTTCCATCATGTGGTTTTTCCACAAAACTGTTACCTGATTAGTCACCTTATTCCGTAACACTTTCTCCCTGTGGTCAAGAATCTGGACCGGTTGTTCCTCATAAGATAGGTTCTCTTCCAGCTGTACTACCTCTGGACTCAAAACTGGAGATGGATCTGGCATGTACATTCTCAACATCAAAACATAAAAAACATTGTGTACCTGAGATAAACTCGGAGGTAAAGCCACCCAGTATGAAACTGATCCAACTCTCTCCAGAATTTCATATGGTCCAATGAACCTTGGACTCAGCTTTCCTTTCTTACCAAATCACATCACACTTTTCCATGGTGAGACTTTGATAAAACATGATCACCTACCTCAAAAAAGAGATCCTTCATCCTGTTTTCCTCATAACTCTTCTGCCTGCTCTGAGCTGTTCTCATGTGTTTCTGTATCACCTGAACTTTTTCTTCCATCTCTTCTACCAATTCTGTTCCCATCAACTTCCTTTCACCCACATCATCCCAAAAAGCTGGAGTTCGACACCGCTTCCCATATAACGCCTCAAATGGTGTCATCTGTATACTGGAATTAAAACTGTTATTATAAGAAAACTCAACCAAATAATGATGTTGGTCCCAACTTCCCTGATAATCCATCGAACAAGCATGTATCATATCTTCCAAAGTCTGAATTGTTCATTCTGACTGCCCATCTGATTGAGGATGAAAAGTTGTACTAAAATTTAATTCAGTACCCAATGACTTTTGAAGGCCCTTCCAAAAGTTAGAAGTAAACCTGGGATCACAGTCAGATAAAATGGAGAGGGGAACTCCATGTAACCTAAATATCTCTTTAAGATACAAACGGGAAAGTTGATCTAGGGAAAAAGTATCTCGTATAGCAATGAAATGAGCAGACTTGGTCAAGCGATCAACAATAACCCATATTGCATTATTACCTCGAGGGGTCTTCGGCAATCCCACAACGAAGTCCATGGATATATTCTCCCATTTCCATTCTGGTACTGGTAAAGGCTGAAGCATCCCTTTCGGTAACTACCGCTCTGCTTTAACCTGTTGACATGTCAAACACTTCACAGTAAAATCAGAAATATCTCTTTTCATTCCATCACACCAGTAATACTCCCGCGGATCTCCGTACATATTAGTACGGCCAGGATGAACTGAAGAAGGAGATCTATGAGATTCACATAACAACTCTCCCTTCAACTGTGAATCACAAGGCACACACAATATCTTCCCAAATCTCAAAACGCAATCATTATAAATGTTGAATTTAGGAAACTTACCTTTCTGAACCATCTCTACCTTTTTCTGCAACTCACTATCTTACTTCTGTTCTTGCTTGATTCTGTCTAATAGAGAAGATTTCACTGATACCTGAAACAAAACAGAAGAACATCCTGCACCAACAACTTTAATTCCAAAGTTCATCAAATCCTTAACCAAAGTATCACGTTCCAAACACAACATTGCTAATGAAGCATTACTTTTTCGACTCAAAGCATCAGTCACTTTATTTTCTTTTCCCGGATGGTAATGAATTGTACAATCATAATCCTTGATTAATTCTAGCCATCTCCTCTGTCTCATGTTCAATTATTTCTGAGTGAATATATACTTTAAAATTTTTTTATCGGTATATGTTTCACACTGTACTCCATACAAATGATGCCTCCAAATTTTTAAAGCGAAAACAACAGCAGCTAAATCCAAATCTTGTGTAGGGTAATTTACCTCATGAGTTTTAAACTGTCGTGAAGAATAAGTAATTACCTGATCATTCTGCATTAGGACACAACCAATTCCTTTCAATGAAGCATCACTGTAGATAACAAAATCCCCATTCCGGGAAGGATGTTCCAAAATTGGAGCATTCACCAATCTTCTTTTCAATTCCTGAAAACAATCATCACATTCTTTTGTCCAGATAAACTTAACACCCTTCCGAGTTAGCTTAGTCATTGGACTAGATAACCATGAAAGATTTCTAACAAACCTTCGGTAATAGCCTTCCAAACCAAGGAAACTACGAATCTCTGTTACATTTGTGGGTCTTGGCCATTCTTCAACAACCTTTGTTTTTGTAGGATCAAGAGTTATCCCATCATTAGAAACAATATGACCAAGGAATGAAATTTGTTGCATCCAAAACTCACACTTTCTGAATTTCCCATACAATTTCATTTCTTTTAAGGTTTTCAAAATAACCCTTAAATTTCTTTCATGATCCTCTTTACTTTTAGAAAACACCAAAATATCATTAATGAAAACCACCACAAACTTATCCGAGAACTCATGGAAAATTCTATTCATTAAATCCATGAATACAGCAGGTGCATTGGTTAGCCCAAAAGGCATTACTACAAATTCATAATAGACATATCTTGTACGGAATGCGGACTTCGTAACATCTGCTTCCTTTACCTTCAGCTGATGGTACCCCGATCTCAGGTCAATCTTTGAAAAATACTGAGCTCCCTGGAGCTGATCAAACAAATCATCGATATGAGGCAAAGGATATTTGTTCTTAACAGTGATGTTATTCAAGGCTCTATAATCAATGAAAAGTCTCATAGAACCATATTTCTTTTTAACAAATAAAACAGGAGCACCCCATGGTGATGTGCTAGGTCGAATGAAACCTTTCTCTAATAAATCTTGCAATTTCTCCTTCAAATCTAAAAGTTCAATTTGAGTCATTCGATAAGGGGGTTTTGAAATTGGCTTAGAATCAGGAACTAAGTCGATAGTAAATTCAAATTTCTGATATGGTATTATTCCAGGCAACTCATCAGGAAAAACATCAGGATACTCATTTACCACTGGCACATCATTAATCTGAACAGTTCCTTTGTTTTCAACGATGTGTGCAAGGTAACATTCATTTCCATATTTTACAAGTTTCTTGGCCTCTTGATAAGTTATCAACAGTAAGGGTTCATTCTTGTACACAAACTGAAAGTCTTTCTGAAAAGAAACTTCTTTAGCTCTACAGTCAATCTTAGCATGGTAAATAGAGAGCCAATCCATACCCAGGATAACATCAAACTCTACTAGAGGTAAAACAATAAGGTTCGCAAGTAGGTTCTTTCCACAGATAAGGATATGAAGATTCATATAAATTATTTTTGCCTCAACATTTCCCCCAGGTGTTTTTACCAAAAGTTCAGGAGTCATTTCTTGAGATGGTATTCCCATTTTACTAGAAAATTTTTCAGAGATGAAAGAATTTGTAGACCCCGAATCAAAAAACACACTGGCATAATATGAAAAAACAAACAAAGTACCTGATACAACTTCATTTGATGGCCCGACATCTGCTGAAGTAGTTGCAAAGGATTTCACCACCCCTTTCTGATTGTATTCTAACTGCTTCCCATTACTCAAGATCTTTGTCGGACACTCATTTTCATAGTGACCCATCTCATTGCACTTAAAACATTTCACTAACTGTAAATCAAATTTGGTCTTATTTTCACCTTGATCTTTTTTAGTGCAATCACGAGCCTTATGTCCCATCTTACCACATCAGTAGCACTTTCCAGAATTCAGAAGACATTCCCCAGCATGACTTTTACCACATTTATCACAAACTAGAAACTTAGTTTTCTTACCATAAAACTTTTTTGAAGAATTCGTTCCTTTCTCCTTCCACCTTGGTCTCTTCTTCTGTTGGTTGTTATAGAACACTTGATCATCGGAAAACTCCATTTCCACCTTATCAGCACATCGAACCAGATTTTCATAACTTTTAAACTTACGAGAATATAATGCCCATCGATATTTTGGATTTAACCCTGAGTAAAAACGATTGATTTTACTATCAAGGTCTCAGATAAAATTTGGAGCATACCTTACCAATAGAGTGAACCTCTCTTGAATGGCAGCCACTGAATCTCTCTCTTGCCTCAATTCCAAGAATTTCTTTTCCATCCTAAGTCGAACAGCCTTAGGAAAATACTTCTTAAGAAACATACCTTTAAATTCATCCCAGTCGAGAGCATCAATCTCATCAGCGTCCCTGATATTTTTAACCATCGACCACCACTGATCTACTTCACCCTCCAAATGATAAATAGCAAGACTAACCTTTTGATTTTCTGAACACCCCATGACATCGAAAATCTTCTCCAGTGCATTAATCCACCCTTCAGCTAGCACAGGGTCAGATGATCCTCTGAATGATGGGGGATTTTGCCTCACGAAATGTTCCACCACTGACATGTTCTTCTGTGGTTGATCTGGCTGATCTCGTGCATGGATACCACTGCCATTTATCACTTGAGTCCACTACACCATTACTGCAACAAACTGTTCAGTTCCAATTCCGACCATCTCAGGATGCTGATTCGGAAGGTTATTTTCTTCTGTATGCCTTCCTAGCACTGCTTCCCTGTTTCCTAAGGGGAAAACCATTCTGAACAAACATTTCTTAGATGAAGAAACATGGTAATATTCAAATGCTATATCATTTCAAAAAAAAAAATATTTTTGGATGATCATTTAATAGAATTTTAACTCCTAAAGTTATCTAAACCGACCTTTGATACCAACTATAAGGCCCTAGCCTTAAATATTACTTAATCTTGAGTTATTACAAGATTACACCTTGAGGATCTTTCCAGGATTAGAGTTTTAGAGAATTATATCATAAAACATGCATTAAATTCCACATTTAACAAAGTGGTTACATAAAAGATAGTATTCATTTTTCCCATCAATGGAAACATATTTAAAATAAAACATGGATTTTTTCTTGAAACTTCCTCGACACTATCACCATATAATGTACCTTTCCCTTGACCTATGAAAAACATTTCAAAAACTTGGGATGAGCTTAAAAAGCTTAGTAAGGGATATAAAAAAAATGGAAAGGAAACATGGGTACATATATACATAAGAATGAAATCATACTTTACCCATAAAACATAAGCACTTTAACATACCTCATAAAATAATGAATAAATCATAGAAATCATAAGACATAAAGGTAACTTGAGGCATTCATAACATTCTTTCGTAGGGAGTAACTCTCTTGGTTACATTTGGAATACCCATCATAGTATATTCCCTAAATCTCTTCGTAGAAACCTTAATGTTTCACTGCTTCACATTACCCAATGCATTGGAGAGATATATCGGGCTCACCCACCCTTCTTTTATCACGGAACCACCCGTCTTCATAATAATTCCCAAGAACCTCAACATAATCGTATCACATAAAACATTCATAAAGGAAACATAACATTTCCACCTTTCAACCACATGATATCAATACAACACATTGATATAAAAATATTATGAAAACCATTTTCAATACCAAAATAAAAGAAAAGTAAAACATGGTATTTATTTTTCTTTTAAAAAAAAGGAATGGCTTGTAGAGGAAGCCGAAACTCAAATAATGATCATTGCGTCAGAGAAGTCGTTGTCGCCGCATACGTACGACAAAAACATTCCCTTTTGTCGTTTTGTTAAACGCTTCGTATAAAAAAAAAGATTCCTTTTGGATAAAAGTAAAAGTAAAAGGGGCTTATACACCATATAAAAGAAAGTTGTGTATAAAACAAAATATGCCTCAATGAAAGGAGATTGGGACGAAGTCCCATACCTCGGGTCCGACTTGACTCGGTCGTTCTTTAATCTCCTTAAAATCGGGTAACTCCCTTTGGGTTGAGCTCAAAGGCTTCCTTGGGAAGACTTATGCCCAAAGTGAGGCTTCGAGGAGTAAGAGAGGGAAGTGGAGAGACAAAATGGGTAGGGGTTGGCCGATCCAAAGGCTTTGGAAGAGTGGGTAAGGAGGTAGAGGTGGGGACCTTTTATAAGAGGAGAGGAGGGGCACTCTTGGAAAGTATGGAAATGTTACTTTATTTTAAAATGTGTTTCGAATTCAAAAGGTCCCACATTTATATAATTCGAGGGTAAGGTGATAAGGGTTCGAAATCCACCCATCCAATAGGTTTTGGACATGTGTAGGTCATAGATTTTACATTATCATTTCATTTTATTTAAATCCTTTATTAATGAGGTAATCGTTGCATCATCCTGATGTCATAAATAATTTAATTTATTTAAAGTATAAAAATTATAAAACAAATATCATGATGTAGGAAATATTTTTATCTTTATAATGAATATTTATAGTCATAAATCTGACTTGTATAACCCCATGTAAAAATTGATTTAGTATAACATCTCATGTTTGTGTCATTTTTACCTTTACATTAAATAAAAAGTTATTTTTGTCATTTCCCAACCAAAGTGGCTCCATGGGGTCCCCAAGTTGACCCATGGATTGTCTTGGTTTGCCATGACACATCCAATGAGGGTAGAACATTTTTCAATCTCATCTCATATTATTAAAACATTATTTTTACCTTAAACAACACTAATTACCTCTAATCGCGATTAAAAAACTTAAAAATTACTATTCACCAAAAAATTATTTTAATCTCATTGAACCAAATATTACTTCTTAATGACAACCATATATGTCGGATTTTTGAAAATCAAATCACAGATGTGGCAAAGTTTCATTTAAACGAAAAATCAGTTTCTTTAACTACCACTTAGTGGTTTCACTATTCATCAAAAATTGAAGTTTTTCAAAAAAATACCAAAACATCACCCTAAGATATATTTGATATTATGAATTCAAAAATGATGTCTATTTTACAAAATTCAAATCATATAAGTTACATTAATTAATTTAATAATTAATTCATGTTTTCATGACAAATAGCGTGTGTTTATGAAACAATAAGTATCAAAAGATTGACACCAGTTTAAGTCCAATTTCAAAGTGAAATTGATTCCAATGACCACCATTGGATTAAATGGTAAAAATATATTCTAATTCCACTTCAAAACCAATTCCAAAGATAATATAATCATATAAATAAATTAGATTAAAAAGAGTTTTTGAATTAAAATACAACATTTTCACTATTCATTAAAAAATGAACTTTATCAGAAAAATACCAAAAATTCACACAAAGTAAATTTTGATGTCCCAATCATAAATAATAAGTTTATTTTGAAAAACATATCTTATAAAATTTTCAAAAGATAGATTTAAAAATGGTTTTCCATCAAAAGGCAGTAAAACAATCTTTTAAAAATATTAGTGTATTCCATGCTTAAGATTTGAATTATTGTCATTTTAAGCCTCTAAAACACTACCTAATTAATTAATAGACATAGATAAAAACATCTATTATTCATTACTTACTTGGTATGTTACATCCTTCCCCCCTTTAGAAAATTGAGTCCCCGCAATTGATTTACTTATCGAATAAATGGGGGTACTTATCCCACATTGCATTTTTCAGATTCCCATGTTGCCTCTTCCATCATGTGGTTTTTCCAAAAAACCTTTACCTGATTAATCATTTTATTCCGTAACACTTGCTCCATGTGGTCAAGAATCTGGACCGGTTGTTCCTCATAAGATAGGTTCTCTTCCAGCTGAACTACCTCTAGACTCAAAACATGAGATGGATCTGGCATGTACTTTCTCAGCATCAAAACATGAAAAACATTGTGTACCTGAGATAAACTCGGAGGTAAAGCCACCCGGTATGCAACTGATCCAACTCTCTCCAGAATTTCATATGGTCCAATGAACCTTGGACTCAGCTTTCCTTTCTTACGAAATCGCATCCCACTATTCCATGGTGAGACTTTGAGAAAAATATGATCACCTTCCTCAAAAGAGAGATCCTTCCTCCTGTTGTCTGCATAACGTTTCTGCCTGCTCTGAGCTGTTCTCATGTGTTTCCGTATCAGCTGAACTTTTTCTTCCATATCTTCTACCGATTGTGGTCCCATCAACTTCCTTTCACCCACTTATCCCAAAAAGCTGGAGTTCGACACTGCTTCCCGTATAATGCCTCAAATGGTGCCATTTGTATACTGGAATGAAAACTGTTATTATAAGAAAACACAACCAAAGAAAGATGTGGTTCCAAACTTCCCTGATAATCAATCGAACAAGAACATAGCATATCTTCCAAAGTCTGAATTGTTCATTCTGACTGCCCATCTGATTGAGGATGAAAAGCTGTACTAAAATTTAATTCAGTGCCCAATGACTTTTGAAGGCCCTTCCAAAAGCTAGAAGTAAACCTGGGATCACGGTTAGATACAATGGAGAAGGGAACTCCATGTAACTTGACTATCTCTTTAAGATACAAATGGGAAAGTTGATCTAGGGAAAAGGTATCATGTATAGCAAGGAAATGAGCAGATTTGGTCAAGCGATCAACAATAACCCAGATTTCATTATTACCTTGAGGGGTCTTCGGCAATCCCACAATGAAGTCCATGGATATATTCTCCCATTTCCATTCTGGTGTTGGTAAAGGCTGACGTATCCCTTTCAGTAACTGCCGCTCTGCTTTAACCTGTTGACATGTCAAACACTTCACAGTAAAATCAGCAATATCTCTTTTCATTCCATCCCACCAGTAATACTCCCGCGGATCTTTGTACATCTTAGTACTACCAGGATGAACTGAAAATGGAGATCTATGAGCTTCACATAACAAATCTCCCTTCAACTGTGAATCACAGGGCACACACAATCTCTTACCAAATGTCAAAACACAATCATTATCAATGTTGAATTCAGGAAACTTACCTTTCTGAACCAGCTCTACCTTTTTCTGCAACTCACTGTCTTGCTTCTGTGCTTGCTTAATTCTGTCTGATAGAGAATATTTCACTGATACCTGAAACAAAATAGAAGAACATCCTGCACCAACAACTTCTATGCCAATGTTCATTAAATCCATAACCAAAGTATCACGTTCCAAACACAACATTGCTAATGAAGCATTATTTTTTCGACTCAAATCAACAGCCACTTTATTTTCTTTTCCCGGATGGTAATGAATTGTACAATCATAATCCTTGATTAATTCTATCCATCTCCTCTGTCTCATGTTCAATTCTTTCTGAGTGAATATATACTTTAAACTTTTTTTATCAGTATATATTTCACACTTTACTCCATACAAATGATGCCTCTAAATTTTAAAAGCGAAAACAACAGCAGCTAAATCCAAATAATGTGTAGGGTAATTTACCTCATGAGTTTTCAACTTTCATAAAGCATAATAAATTACATAATCATTCTTCATTAGGACACAACCAAGTCCTTTCAATGAAGCATCACTGTAGATAAAGAACTCCCCATTCCTGGAAGGAAGTGCCAAAACTGGAGTATTCACCAATCTTCTTTTCAATTCCTAAAAACAATCATCACATTCTTTTGTCCAGATAAACATAACACCCTTCCGAGTTAGCTTAGTCATTGGACTAGATAACCGTGAAAGATTTCTAACAAACCTTCGGTAATAGACTGCAAAACCAAGGAAACTACGAATCTCTGTTACATTTGTGGGTCTTGGCTATTCTTCAACAACCTTTGTTTTTGTAGGATCAACAATTATCCCATCTTTAGAAACAATATGACCAAGGAAAGAAATTTTTTGCAACCAAAACTCACACTTGCTGAATTTCCCATACAATTTCTTTTCTTTTAAGGTTTTCAAAATAACCCTTAAATGTCTTTCATGCTTCTCTTTACTTTTAGGAAACACCAAAATATCATCAATGAAAACCACCACAAACTTATCCAATAACTCATGGGAAATTCTATTCATTAAGTCCATGAATACAGTAGGTGCATTGGTTAGCCCAAAAGGCATTACTACAAATTCATAATGGCCATATATTGTACGGAACGCGGTCTTCGGAACATCTGCTTCCTTTACCTTCAGCTGATGGTACCCCAATCTCAAGTCAATCTTTGAAAAATACTTAGCTCCCTGGAGATGATCAAACAAATCATCGATATGAGGCAAAGGATATTTGTTCTTAACAGTGATGTTATTCAAGGCTCTATAATCAATGAAAAGTCTCATAGAACCATCTTTCATTTTAACAAATAAAACAAGAGCACCCCATGGTGATGTGCTATGTCGAATGAAACCTTTCTCTAATAAATCTTTCAATTGCTCCTACAAATCTAAATGTTCAATTTGAGCCATTCGATAAGGGGGTTTTGAAATTGGCTTAGCATCAGGAACTAAGTCGATAGTAAATTCAACTTCCCGGTCTGGTATTATTCCAAGGAACTCATCAAGAAAAACATCAGGATACTCATTTACCACTGGCACATCATTAATCTGAACAGTTCCTTTGTTTTCAAAGATGTGTGCAAGGTAACATTCATTTCCATCTTTCACAAGTTTCTTGGACTCTTGATAAGTTATCAACAGTAAGGGTTCATTCTTGTACACAAACTGAATGTCTTTCTGTAAAGAAACTTCTTTAGATCTACAGTCAATCTTAGCATGGTAAATAGAGAGCCAATCCATACCTAGGATAACATCAAACTCTACTCGAGGTAAAACAATAAGGTTCGCAAGTAGGTTCATTCCACAGATAAGGATAGGAAGATTCTTATAAATTATTTTTGCCTTAACATTTCCCCCAGGTGTTTTTACCAAAAGTTCAGGAGTCATTTCTTGAGATCGTATTCCCATTTTACTAGAAAAGTTTTCAGAGATGAAAGAATGTGTAGACCCCGAATCAAACAATACACTGGCATAATCTGAAAAAACAAACAAAGTACCTGATACAACTTCATTTTATGGCCTAACATCTGCTGAAGTAGTTGCAAAGGATTTCACCACCCCTTTCTTCTTATAGTCTAACTTCTTCCCATCACTCAAGCTCTTTGTCGGACACTCGTTTTCATAGTGACCCATCTCATTTCACTTAAAACATTTCACTAACTGTAAATCAAATTTGGTCTTATTTTCACCTTGATCTTTTTCAGTGCAATCACGAGCCTTATGTCCCATCTTACCACATCCGTAGCACTTTCCAGAATTCATAAGACATTCCCCATCAAGCCTTTTACCACATTTATCACAAAATGGAAACTTAGTTTTCTTACCATCAGACTTTTTTTAATAATTCGTTCCTTTCTCATGCCACCTCAGTCTCTTCTTCTGTTGGTTGTTATAGAACACCTGATCATCGGCAAACTCCATTTCCACCTTCGCAGCACATCGAACAAGCTTTTCATAACTTTTGAACTCACGAGAAGCTAAAGCCCTTCGATATTTTGGCTTTAACCCTGAGTAAAAACGATTGATTTTACTATCAAGGTCTCGGATAAAATTTGGAGCATACCATGCCAATCGAGTGAACCTCTCTTCATAGGCAGCCACTGAGTCTTCCTCTTGCCTCAATTCCAAGAATTGATTTTCCATCCTAAGTCGAACAGCCTTAGGAAAATACTTCTCAAGAAACATACCTTTAAATTCATCCCAGTTAAGAGCATTAATCTCATCAGCGTCCCTGATATTTTTAACCATCGACCACCACTTATATGCTTCACCCTCCAAACGGTAAATAGCAAGACTAACCTTTTGATTGTCTGAACACCCCAGGACATCGAAAATATTCTCCAGTGCATTAATCCACCCTTCAGCTAGCACAAGGTAAGATGATCCTCTGAATGATGGGGGATGTTGCCTAATGAAATGTTCCACCACTAACATGTTCCTCTTTGGTTGATCTGGCTGATCTTGTGCATGGATACCACCACCATTTGTCGCTTGAGTCAATTGCGCTATTACTGCAACAAACTGTTCAGTTCCAAATCCGACAATCTCAGAATGCTGATTCGAAAGGTTATTTTCTTCTGTATGCCTTCCTAGCACTGCTTCCCTGTTTCCTCTGTGGAAAACCATTCTGAACAAACATTTCTTAGATGAAGAAACATGGTATTCTTCAAATTCTATACCATTTCAAAAAAAATATTTTTGGATAATCATTTAATAGAATTCTAACTCCTAAAGTTATCTAAACCGACCTTTGATACCAACTATAAGGCCCCAGCCTTAAACATTACTTAATCATGAGTTATTACAAGATTACACCTTGAGGATCTTTTCAGGTTTAGAGTTTTAGAGAATTAGATCATAAAACATGCATTAAATTCCACATTTAACAAAGTGGTTACATAAAAGATAGTATTCATTTTTCCCATAAATGGAATCATATTTAAAATAAAACATGGATTCTTTCTTGACACTTTCTCGACTCTATCATCATATCATGTACCTTTCCCTCGACCTGTGAAAAACATTTCAAAAACTTGGGATGAGCATAATAAGCTCAGTAAGGGATATAAAAAAATGGAAAGGAAACATGGGTACATATATACATAAGAATGAAATCATACTTTACCCATAAAACATAAGCACTTTAACAAAACTCATAAAATAATGAATAAATCATAGAAATCATAAGACATAAAGGTAACATGAGGCATTCATAACATTCTTACGTATGGAGTAACCCTCTTGGTTACATTTGCAATACCCATCACAGTATATTCCCTAAATCTCTTCGAAGAAACCATAATGTTTCACTCCTTCGCGTTACCCAATGCATTGGAGAGGTATATCAGGATCACCCGCCCTTATTTTATCACAGAACCACCCGTCTTCATAATAATTCCCAAGAACCTCAACATAATCGTATCACATAAAACATGCATAAAGGAAACATAACATTTCCACCTTTCAACCACAAGATATCAATACAACACATTGATATAAAAACATTATGAAAACCATTTTCAATACCAAAATAAAAGAAAAGTAAAAAATGGTATTTATTTTTCATTTAAAAAAATTTGTGGCTTGTAGAGGAAACCGAAACTCAACTAATGGTCACGGCGGCGGAGAAGTCGTTGTCGCCGCATACGTACGACAAAAACATTCTCTTTTGTCATTTTGTTAAACGCTTCGTATAAAAAAAGATTCATTTTGGATAAAAGTAAACTTCAAAGGGTTTTATACACCGTATAAAATAAAGTTGTGTATAAAACAAAATATTCCTCAATGAAAGGAGATTGAGACGAAGTCTCATGCCTCGGGTCCGACTTGACTCGGTCGTTCTTTAATCTCCTTAAATAG
Organism: Viscum album; assembly: GCA_963277665.1. Lineage (NCBI taxonomy): Eukaryota > Viridiplantae > Streptophyta > Magnoliopsida > Santalales > Viscaceae > Viscum > Viscum album. Next base: position 1,981,442,226 of record OY728165.1, on the reverse strand, counting down.
GGTAACTCCCTTTGGGTTGAGCTCAAAGGCTTCCTTGGGAAGACTTATACCCAAAGTGAGGCTTCAAGGAGTAAGAGAGGGAAGTGGAGAGACAAAATGGGCAGGGGTTGGCCGAGCCAAAGGCTTTGGAAGTGTGGGTAAGGAGGTAGAGGTGGGGGCCTTTTATAAGAGGAGAGGAGGGGCACTCTTGGAAAGTAAAGAATTGTTACTTTATTTTAAAATGTTTTTAGGATTCAAAAGGACCCACGTTGATATAATTCTAGGGTAAGGTGATAAGGGTTCGAAATCCACCCATCCAATAGGTTTTGGACATGTGTAGGTCATAGATTTTACCTTATCATTTCATTTTATTTAAATCCATTATTAATGAGTTAATTGATGCATCATCATGATGTCATAAATAATTTACTTTATTTAAATTCTAGAAATTATAAAACAAATATCATGATGTAGGAAATCTTTTTAGCTTTCTAATGAATATTTATAGTCAAAAATATGACTTGTATAACCCCATATAAAAATTGATTTAGTAAAACATCTCATGTTTGTGTCATCTTTACTTTTACATTAAAGAAAAAGTTATTTATGTCATTTCCCAACCAAAGTGGCTCCATGGGGTCCCAAAGTTGACAAATGGATTGTATTGTTCGTCCATGACACATCCAATGAGGGTAGGACATGTGTCAATCTCATCTCATATTATTAAAACATTATTTTTACCTTAAACTACACTAATTACCTCTCATAGCGATTAAAAACTTAAAAGTTACTATTCACCAAAAAATTATTTTAATCTCATTGAACCAAATTTTACTTCTTAATGACAACCATGTATGTTGGATTTTTTAAAATCAAATCACATAAGTGGAAAAATTTCATTTAAACGAAAAATCAGTTTCTTTAACTACCACTTAGTGGTTTCACTATTCATCAAAAATTGATGTTTTTCAGAATAATACCAAAACTTCACCCTAATCTATATTTGATATTCTGAATTCAAAAATGATGTCTATTTTACAAAAATCATATAATACAAGTTACATTAATTAATTTAATAATTAATTCCCGTTGTCCTGACAAATAGCGTGTTTTTATGAAACAATAAGTATCAAAAGATTGACACTAGTTTAAGTCCAATTTCAAAGTGAAATTGATTCCAATGACCACCATTGGATTAAATGGTAAAAATATATTCTAATTCCACTTCAAAACCAATTCAAAAGATAATCTAATCATATAAATAAATTAGATTAAAATGAGGTTTTGAATTAAAATACAACATTTTCACTATTCATTAAAAAATGAACTTTATTGGAAAAATACCAAAAATTCACACAAAGTAAATTTTGATGTCCCAATCATAAATAATAAGTTTATTTTGACAAACATAGCTTATAAATTTTTCAAAAGATAGATTTAAAAATGGATTTCCATCAAAAGGCTGTAAAACAATCTTTTAAAAATATTAGTGTATTCCATGCTTAAGATTGGATTTATTTTCATTTTAAGCCTCTAAAACACTATCTAATTCATTAATAGACACAGATAAAAATATCTATTATTCATTACTTACTTGGGATGTTACATCCTTCCCCCCTTTAGAAAATTGTGTCCCCGCAATTTATTTACTTATCGAATAAATGGGGGTACTTATCCCACATTGCATTTTCAGATTCCCATGTTGCCTCTTCCATAATGTGGTTTTTCCACAAAACCTTTACCTGATTAATCACCTTATTCCGTAACACTTGCTCCCTGTGGTCAAGAATCTGGACTGGTTGTTCCTCATAAGATAGGTTCTCTTCCAGCTGAACTACCTCTGGACTCAAAACATGAGATGGATCTGGCATGTACTTTCTCATCATCAAAACATGGAAAAAATTGTGTACCAGAGATAAACTCGTAGGTAAAGCCACCCGGTATGCAAATGATCCAACTCTATCCAGAATTTCATATGGTCCAATGAACCATGGACTCAACATTCCTTTCTTACCAAATCACATCCCACTTTTCCATGGTGAGACTTTGAGAAAAACATGATCACCTACCTCAAAAGAGAGATCCTTCCTCCTGTTATCCGCATAACTCTTCTGCCTGCTCTGAGCTATTCTCATGTGTTTCTGTATCATCTGAACTTTTTCTGCCATCTCTTCTACCAATTCTGGTCCCATCAACTTCCTTTCACCGACTTCATCCCAAAAAGCTGGAGTTCGACACCGCTTCCCATAAAACGCCTCAAATGGTGCCATCTCTATACTGGAATGAAAACTGTTATTATAAGAAAACTCAACCAAAGAAAGATGTTGGTCCCAACTTCCCTAATAATCCATCGAACAAGAACGTAGCATATCTTCCAAAGTCTTAATTTTTCATTCTGACTGCCCATCTGATTAAGGATGAAAAGATGTACTAAAATTTAATTCTGTACCTAATGACTTTTGAAGGCCCTTCCAAAAGTTAGAAGTAAACCTGGGATCACGGTCAGATACAATGGAGAGGGGAACTCAATGTAACCTGACTATCTCTTTAAGATACAAATGGGAAAGTTGATATAGGGAAAAAGTATCTCGTATAGCAAGGAAATGAGCATACTTGGTCAAGCAATCAACAATAACCCAGATTGCATTATTACCTCGAGGGGTCTTCGGCAATCCCACAATGAAGTCCATGGATATATTCTCTCATTTCCATTCTGGTATTGGTAAAGGCTGAAGTATCCCTTTCGGTAACTTCCGCTCTGCTTTAACCTGTTGACATGTCAAACACTTCACAGTAAAATCAGCAATATCTCTTTTCAGTCCATCCCACCAGTAATACTCCCGCAGATCTTTGTACATCTTAGTACTGCCAGGATGAACTGAAAATGGAGATCTATGAGATTCACATAACAACTCTCCCTTCAAATGTGAATCACAAGGCACACACAATCTCTTCCCAAATCTCAAAACGCAATCATTATCAATGTTGAATTCAGGCAACTTACCTTTCTGAACCTGCTCTACCTTTTTCTGCAACTCACTGTCTTGCTTCTGTGCTTGGTTGATTCTGTCTGATAGAGAAGATTTCACTGATACCTGAAACAAAATAGAAGAACATCCTGCACCAACAACTTCTATTCCAAATTTCATCAAATCCTTAACCAAAGTATCACGTTCCAAATGCAACATTGCTAATGAAGCATTACTTTTTCGACTCAAATCATCATCCACTTTATTTTCTTTTCCCGGATGGTAATGAATTGTACAATCATAATCCTTGATTAATTCTAGCCATCTCCTCTGTCTCATGTTCAATTATTTCTGAGTGAATATATACTTTAAACAATTTTGATCGGTATATATTTCACACTTTACTCCATACAAATTATGACTCCAAATTTTTAAAGCAAAAACAATAGCAGCTAAATCAAAATAATGTGTAGGGTAATTTACCTCATGAGTTTTCAGCTTTCGTGAAGAATAAGCAATTACCTGATCATTCTGCATTAGGACACATCCAAGTCCTTTCAATAAAGCATCACTGTAGATAAAAACTCCCCATTCCTGGAAGGAAGTTCCAAAACTGGAGAATTCACCAATCTTCTTTTCAATTCCTGAAAACAATCATCACTTTCTTTTGTCCAGATAAACATAACACCCTTCCGAGTTAACTTAGTCATTGGACTAGATAACCATGAAATATTTCTAACAAACCTTCTGTAATAGCCTGCCAAACCAATGAAACTATGAATCTCTGTTACATTTGTGGGTCTTGGCCATTCTTCAACAACCTTTGTTTTTGTAGGATCAATAGTTTTCCCATATTTAGAAACAATATGACCAAGGAAAGAAATTTGTTGCAACCAAAACTCACACTTTCTGAATTTCCCATACAATTTCTTTTCTTTTAAGCTTTTCAAAATAACCCTTAAATGTCTTTCATGCTCCTCTTTAAATTTAGAAAACACCAAAATACCATCAATGAAAACCACCACAAACTTATCCAAGAACTCATGGAAAATTCTATTCATTAAGTCCATGAATATAGTAGGTGCATTGGTTATCCCAAAAGGCATTACTACAAATTCATAGTGGCCATATCTTGTACGGAACGCGGTCTTCGGAACATCTTCTACCTTTACCTTCAGCTGATGGTACCCCGATATCAGGTCAATCGTTGAAAAATACTGAGCTCCCTAGAGCTGATCAAACAAATCATCGATATGAGGCAAAGGATATTTGTTCTTAACAGTGATGTTATTCAAGGATCTATAATCAATGCAAAGTCTCATAGAAACATCTTTCTTTTTAACAAATAAAACAGGGGAACCCCATGGTGATGTGCTAGGTCGAATGAAACCTTTCTCTAATAAATCTTGCAATTTCTCCTTCAACTCTTAAAGTTCAATTTGAACCATTCGATAAGGGGGTTTTGAAATTGGCTTAGCATCAGGAACTAAGTCGACAGTAAATTCAACTTCCCGATCTGATATTATTCCATGCAACTCATCAGGAAAAACATCAGGATACTCATTTACCACTGGCACATCATTAATCTAAACAGTTCCTTTATTTTCAACGATGTGTGCAAGGTAACATTCATTTCCATATTTTACAAGTTTCATGGCCTCTTAATAAGTTATCAACAGTAAGGGTACATTCTTGTACACAAACTGAATGTCTTTCTGAAAAGAAACATCTTTAGCTCTATAGTAAATCTTAGCATAGTAAATAGAGAGCCAATCCATACCCAGGATAACATCAAACTCTACTAGAGGTAAAACAATAAGGTTTGCAAGTATGTTATTTCCACAGATAAGGATAAGAAGATTCTTATATATTATTTTTTCCTTATCATTTCCCCCAGGTGTTTTTACCAAAAGTTCAGAAGTCATTTCTTGAGATGGTATTTCCATTTTACTAGAAAAGTTTTCATAGATGAAAGAATGTGTAGACCCCGAATCAAACAACACACTGGCATAATCTAAAAAAACAAAGTACCTAACTTCATTTGATGGCCCGACATCTGCTGAAGTAGTTGAAAAGGATTTCACCACCCCTTTCTACTTGTAGTCTAACTGCTTCCCATTACTCAAGCTCTTTGTCGGAAACTCGTTTGCATAGTGACCCATCTCATTGCACTTAAAACATTTCACTAACTGTAAATAAAATTTGGTCTTACCTTCACCTTGATCTTTTTCAGTGCAATCACGAGCCTTATGTCCCATCTTACCACATCAGTAACACTTTCCAGAGATCAGAAGTCATTCCCCAGCATGCCTTTTACCGCATTTATCACAAACTGGAAACTTAGTTTTCTTACCATCAGACTTTTTTGAAGAATATGTTACTTTCTCCTGCCACCTCGGTCTCTTCTTCTGTTGGTTGTTATAGAACACTTGATCATTGGAAAACTCCATTTACACCGTCTCAGCACATCGAACAAGCTTTTCATAACTTTTTAACTCACGAGAATCTAAATCCCTTTGATATTTTGGCTTCAACCCTGAGTAATAACGATTGCTTTTACTATTAAGGTCTCAGATAAAATTTGGAGCATACCTTTCCAATCGAATGAACCTCTCTTCATAGGCATCCACTGAGTCTTCCTCTTGCCTCAATTCCAAGAATTTCTTTTACATCCTAAGTCGAACAGCCTTAGGAAAATACTTCTCAAGAAACATACCTTTAAATTCATCCCAGTCGAGAGCATCAATCTCATCAGCGTCCCTGATATTTTTAACCATCGGCCACCACTGATCTGCTTCACCCTCCAAATGGTAAATAGCAAGACTAACCTTTTGATTTTCTGAACACCCCATGACATCGAAAATCTTCTCCAGTGCTTTAATCCACCCTTCAGCTAGCACAGGGTCAGCTGATCCTCTTGCCTCATGAAATGTTCCACCACTGACATGTTCCTCTGTGGTTTATCTGGATGATCTCGTGCATGTATACCACCACCATTTATCGCTTGAGTCAACTGCACCATTACTGCATCAAACTATTCAGTTCCAATTCCAACAATCTCAGGACGCTGATTCAGAAGGATATTTCCTTCTGTATGCCTTCCTAGCACTGCTTCCCTGTTTCCTCTGCGGAAAACCATTCTGAACAAACATGTCTTAGATGAATCAACATGGTAATCTTCAAATGCTATATCATTTCAAAAAAATATTTTTGGATAATCATTTAATAGAATTCTAACTCTTAAAGTTATCTAAACCGACCTTTGATACCAACTATAAGGCCCCAGCCTTAAACATTACTTAATTTTGAGTTATTACAAGATTACACCTTGAGGATCTTTTCAGGTTTAGAGTTTTAGAGAATTAGATCATAAAACATTCATTACATTCCACATTTGACAAAGTGGTTACATAAAAGATAGTATTCATTTTTCCCATCAATGGAAACATATTTAAAATAAAACATGGATTTTTTATTGACACTTCCTCGACACTATCATCATATCACGTACCATTCCCTTGACCTGTGAAAAACATTTCAAAAACTTGGGATGAGCATAAAAAGCTCAGTAAGGGATATAAAAATATGCAAAGGAAACATGGGTACATATATACATAGGAATGAAATCATACTTCACCCATAAAACATAAGCACTTTAACATAACTCATAAAATAATGAATAAATCATATAAATCATAAGACATAAAGGTAACTTGAGGCATTCATAACATTCTTACATAGGGAGTAACCCTCTTGGTTACGTTTGGAATACCCATCACAGTATATTCCCTAAATCTCTTCATAGAAACCTTAACGTTTCACTCCTTCGCGTTACCCAATGCATTGAAAATCTATATCAGGCTCACCTGCCCTTAGTTTATCATAGAACCACCCATCTTCAAAATAATTCCCAAGAACCTCAACATAATCGTATCACATAAAACATGCATAAAGGAAACATAACATTTCCACCTTTCAACCACAAGATATCAAAACAACACATTGATATAAAAACATTATGAAAACCATTTTCAATACCAAAATAAAATAAGAGTAAAACATGGTATTTATTTTTCTTTTAAATAAAGTTATGGCTTGTAGAGGAAGCCGAAACTCAAATAATGGTCATGGTGGCAGAGAAGTCGTTGCCGCCGCATACGTATGACAAAAACATTCCCTTTTGTCGTTTTGTTAAACGCTTCGTATAAAAAAATATTTCTTTTGGATAAAAGTAAAATTCAAAGGTTTTTATACAACATATAAAAGAAAGTTGTGTATAAAACAAAATATGCCTCAATGAAAGGAGATTGAGACGAAGTTGCATACCTCGGGTCCGACTTGACTCGGTCGTTCTTTAATCTCCTTAAAATTGGGTAACTTCCTTTGGTTTGAGCTCAAAGGCTTCCTTGGGAAGACTTCTGCCCAATGTGAGGCTTCAAGGAGTAAGAGAGGGAAGTGTAGAGACAAAATGGGTAGGGGTTGGGCGAGCCAATGGCTTTGGAAGTGTGGGTAAGAAGGTAGAGGTGGGGGCCTTTTATAAGAGGAGAAGAGGGGCACTCGTGGAACGTAAAGAAATGTTACTTTATTATAATATGTGTTTCAGATTAAAATGGTTCCACATTGATATAATTCGAGGGTAAGGTGATAAGGGTTCTAAATCCACCCATCCAATAGGTTTTGGACATGTGTAGGTCATAGATTTTACTTTATCATTTCATTTTATTTAAATCCTTTATTAATGAGGTAATCGCTGCATCATCATGATGTCATAAATAATTTAATTTATTTAAAGTCTAAAAATTATAAAAAAAAATATCATGTTGTAGTAAATCTTTTTATCTTTCTAAATAATATTTATAGCTAAAATTATGACTTGTATAACCCCATGTAAAAATTGTTTTTGTAAAACATCTCATGTTTGTTTCATTTTTACTTTTACATTAAATAAAAATTTATTTATGTCATTTCCCAACCAAAGTGGCTCGATGTGGTACCCAAGTTGACCCATGGATTTTCTTTGTCGACCATGTCACATCCAATGAGGTTAGGACATGTTTCAAGCTCATCGCATATTATTAAATCATTATTTTTACCTTAAACTACACTAATTACCTCTAATCGCGATTAAAAACATAAAAGATACTATTCACCAAAAAATTATTTTAATCTCATTGAACCACATTTTACTTCTTAATTACAACCATTTATGTCGGATTTTTGAAAATCAAATCACAAAAGTGTCAAATTTTCATTTAAACGAAAAATCAGTTTCTTTAACTACCACTTAGTGGTTTCACTATTCATCAAAAATTGAAGTCTTTTAGAAAAATACCAAAATGTAACCCTAAGCTATATTTGATATTCTGAATTCAAAAATGATGTCTATTTTACAAAATTCAAATCATATAAGTTACATTAATTAATTTAATAATTAAATCCCGCTGTCATGACAAATAGCGTGTTTTGATGAAACAATAAGTATCAAAAGATTGACACCAGTTTAAGTCCAATTTCAAAGTGAAATTGATTCCAATGACCACCATTGGATTAAATGGTAAAAATATATTCTAATTCATCTTCAAAACCAATTCAAAAGATAATCTAATCATATAAATAAATTAGATTAAAAAGAGGTTTTGAATTAAAATACAACATTTTAACTATTCATTAAAAAAATGAACTTTATCGGAAAAATACCAAAAATTCACACAAAGTAAATTTTGATGTCCCAATCATAAATAATAAGTTTATTTTGACAAACATAGCTTATAAAATTGTCAAAAGATAAATTTATAAATGGTTTTCCATCAAAAGGTAGTAAAACAATCTTTTAAAAAAATAGTGAATTACATGCTTAAGATTGAATTTATTTTCATTTTAAGCCTCTAAAACACTATCTAATTCGTTAATAGACATAGATAAAAATATCTATTATTCATTAAATACTTGGGATGTTACACAAAGAATCAATACCGACACTGAGGCATGCACCTCATTAGAACTAATGGCCATTATATTAATTGTTTCTTCCTAAGGAGTTATCAAGGGGAATACCCAAAGAGACACTTATTCAGAATTTATTCAAACACTCTATCCACCTCAAACATGACAATATCAAACCACTAAATTATGTCCACCAATATCTCTCAAATGAAAAGTTTTCCAAACATAGAAAGCCATATCAATGAAAAACTCAAACAGTTTCCACTCTAACATTGAGAAAAACAGGCTGGTTCAACATCCACCGCACTCAAAAAGTCCTAAACTATATGAAAATATTTACTCCGAGGCCTATAGATAAATCCCTGATATCATGAATCATCAATTTCCCCATAGCCAAAAGATGAGAATCCCCGACTGAGACTTCCTCTTAATGAATTATAGCCTACAAAACATCTTCAGGTGACACAATAAGTCACAAATAATAGAATAGAAATACATTCTAGAGTTCTAATGCTCACTCATTATTGAGACATTCATAGGGAATGCATAATAAACATGAAACATAAATATTGTGACTCATTCGTCCCAATAAAGATAACATGTTCCCAATTTATATCATAATCCAAAACTAAAAACACAAATCACTAAAAAAGAAAAACGTTAAAAAAAATACAACTTTTCCCCTATAAAGTCATCAAATTTAAATTTGAAATATCAAAACATGATTTTAAAAAAATACATCTAAAATTTTCCAACCCCCACTAAAAACCTAAATAAATTTTTTTCAATGGATTTCTACTATTTGTTTAAAAAACCACAATAATTTAAATAAATAAATCCCACTAATAAAAACATCACTCCACTTAAAATATATGAATCCAAGTTTAAATAATTACAAAACCAACCCATTTCATTAAATAACACAATTAAAATAACCCATTTATTACTAAATCCACTTTACAAATTCAGAGATCCCTTTTTTATAAATTATTTTAGAAACATGTTCAAAAAATTCAAAACCAAGATTCCATTATTTTAAAAAAAACTATGTAAACCCCTTTTATAAAATGTTGTTTTATCACAAAACTCCACTTACTAAATTAAAATTGATTTTAAACCACATAAAACCATTTTAAAACCCACATTTCAATTATCAAAATCTCTAAACCTTACTTGAAACCCACTTGAAAATCCAAAACCCATTATTTAACTTTAGCCAAAACTCATTTGACCAAAAAATCACAACATTAATACAACCAAAAATGTACTAGTGTATATTTATAAATTAACCACATGACTTGGTAGACCATGTGTCAACTAGAAAACCATCCCTTATAGTAATATAGTACCATGTATTTGGGATCCACAAAGGCTACCAATCCATGTAAACTCACTGTGAACCACCGGCTCAACTCCTGTTTCATCCCCAAAACAAAATATCAACATCAACATCCCCACATCCCCTACTGACTCAAGGATTGAAATAGAAAATATTCCATGAAACTCTCCCCACGTATATCTTTTGAGTCATGAAAATCCTATCTCTAATATACCTCACATCACAAATAAAAAGTTCAACTTATAAGCAAGACAAGGTTCCTATAGATAAAAAAGAACCTCACATTTCTCTTATACAATATTTTCATGATCCAACTCAAGTAATCCCTCCATTTAGAGGCCAACCTGGTTCACGATAAGAATTGAAGAGAGTTTATGATCCTTAAAGGCTGACAGAAGTGTCTGGGAATCAAGGAATCACATTTTTGAATGATTTTTCCAATAAATATTAATTAAAAAAGCATTGGTATGTAAATAATATTTTTTCATGACCCTTATTTATGTGGGATTTCCATGATTTAAAAAATAAATAATAGAAACCAAATATCAAATATAATAAAGATGTGAAACAAAATCAAGAACAAAAAACCTCCCTCATTATCTAAACACCCTATTTTACAAGAAAAATGCACCCACCTACAATAGCTCTACTTATCCCACAAGAAACTATAATTACCATATGTTCATATGAAGTAGTAAAATCCTAACTGGTTTATGTGATAAAAAAACGTAAAAAAAATTAAATTATAGACATACCTTCCTCTTTGGTACTATATAATTCACATCCTAAATAATTAGAGCCACAATGTCCCACATGTGAGAGTAAAATATAGTCCATAAATTTCCACAGAAAAATGATAGAGATATAGGCGTGAGAATAAAAAATCCTAGTATGGATGACAAAGAGAGACCATTCCCTTTACGTTACCTTTAAATACAAAATCATTTCCTGGTATTTTGAAAATATAAATATATAAACATAACATTTTTGAAGTTATAGAATGATACATCAGAAAACCATTTTATAATTTGATTTACAAAACCTTTTTTCAAAGAGTGATTTATTTTACAATAATCTATTTGTATGAAGGAATGAGGTAATAAAATATTATTCTCAGGAAAATCGTAACAGTAAAGAGCGTATGATCAGATTTTATAAACCATTTTAAATTGAAACATTATTTTTATTATTTTATAAATGAAAAATAAAAAAATCACTTGAAAATAGTATTTTAGGAATTAGGAGTAATAATATAGCAAACACAATTTTAAATCCCTATGTTTTAAAGTTATTTATAGCCCTGGAATCATAATAACATCGATGATCGATCGTAAGAATAACTTCCCTCATGCATGACCCATTAGAGACGATGAATCAAAAATTTTAGTAGTTCCCATAATATCATCATATGTTTTCTTAGAGTTGTAGCATGATCCAGATAGAGTGACAGGGATGAGTCCCTACTGACTAATCTAGCATACTAGTCCTTAGTAAACCTTCCTAGGTACCCAGGATTCATGTGTTTCATTCTTATAACCAAAATACATAAGGGATGTATTGTAGAAAACAATTTTTAATCACACAACAATAAAAAATAGGAATAAAACAACACCTCACCTCCCTAGACTACCAAATATGATGGCTCTTGTACTTAAAATCATACCAATATGATAATAATATCAAATACAAGTTCCTTAAAAAAAACATATAAATTTAGTCTTCCAATGGAGTGAAGATCATTATTCAATGATCTTTAGAAATTTCTAACAGAGCCTTATATTTTAAAAAAAATTACATTGAACGTTTGGAAACCCGCTACTCATAAAATAGATTTCCCATTTCAAATTCATTATTCCCACTTAAATACATATACTCGTTTATAAATATTTGAATACCCCATGTCCAATGAATATATTACCAACACCATATGAAAATATGTACAAGGATTATATATATATATATGTATATAAGTCACATTTGATACACCAAAGGATTGGAAATCACTTATAGGGTCTTTAGGATACAAAAAAACCTTAGTTGATTCCAATTTACATGATAAAAATACTTTGGAAACCAAAAAACATCTAAGATATTTAACAAGTTAAAACAACATTAAAAACATGATTTTATATGAAAACAACAATGATAAAATTTTTTGGAATTATAGAAAACGTGAAATAAACGAAATCATTTCACCATAATACATTTCCAAAAATTAAATACTAAATAATATAATAAAAACTTGTAATTAAACAATCCTTCAATCATTTATTTCAATTTAGAGGCTTTTATAAAGGTTACCCTAACTCAAAAATCTAGAATTAAGTCACAAAGGGTCTAAAAGTTGTTTCCTTAGACAAATATTACTAGAACAGGTCTCATGTGAGGCCTTATGGTACCTTGGAACCAAAAATAAAAAAAATAAAATCACCACCTAAAAACAAGAGTTTTGATAAGGTGAACTAGCAGTATATGATAAGAATAAAATATTATAAGAAAAGATAATAGAGAATAAATGAGCATAAGGAAAATTTTATAGTGAATATCACATCAATAAATGACATGAAAGTTGGTCAAAATAAAGGGAAATAGAATAGTTATAACTCATGGATAAGAGATATGGGAGGGTCTAGTGAATCGATTGTGGAGTAGGGAAGGGTGATGGAAAGAACCACTTTAAGGTTTTAATTTTTACCTAGGGAAAATGGTAATTGTTTTCAAAAAATTACCGCCATGAACACCACCCTTTGTTTTATCACATGGTTGGCCAAACCATGTAAAAAATGTGCACCTATAATAGAGGATATGGACACCCCACATGGGTAATCCACATAGTTTATAAAATTTTTCACCATTTAGGTGATTCAACTCTTTCAAATTACAAATGCAGTCGTACAGTTTGGAAAATTGTTATTTTTAACCATGTGACATGCACTACAAGACCAAAAAATCATAGCTTTAGAGAAAAAACCAGCCAGGAAGAAATACAAATATATATTAGTCAAGAATAATTAAAAAAACAAATAGTTTCATATTGGTGTGTGGAAATGCATCACTATAACACTATGGAATTCTAAAATAATTTCGGTTTATTTTTCCATCTTGTATTTTTCAATACTATGCCAGCTATGTAGGATGACTTGGATTAAGAAGCCTTATTGATCTATGGTATATATATTGTTCCCTAAATCTTTTATTTCTTTTTTACTCGTATTATAGAAATAAATTTAGTCTTAATTAACCACAATGCTAATCACTTATTTTATATTCAATCATATTTTCCTTGAAAACTATAGTGCTCCCACTAACTTCTTATATAAACCTAGACACACATTCATTTCAAATGATTGTCTTATGATCATTACATTTGTTTTGATCCATAAATGGATACTTTAAACTTATATATAATATTGGTATTTTTTGATGTAACCAACCGTTCTATTCATGTCAAATAGAAATATCTTATAATGTTTTTTTAATGAGCATAGTCTTAACATACCAGACCCAATAAAATGATCATAGAGAAGCTATAGAAAGTAAAATTTGAAGGGAAATTTTTATAATTATTAGTGATAAGGTATTGTTATATAATCTTTATAATACTTTCATTAATCAACTATTCTTTATTGTTATGGACTTGAGAAACCATGTATGGTTTCTCTTGAATTATTACAAACTCATTTATATCAAATGGGGAAACTACCAAAATAAATAACATGATTTTGGTACTTGAAATTAATCTTTAATTTCAAATAAAATTTTCAATTATATCAAGTTTTCCACAATTTTTTTTTGTAGGAGTCATTATTACTATGTAGTAATATATATCACCCCCTGTGGTGAATATAAAACCATCATTATGGTTTTTACATTCCTACATAGTATGAGTATTTATAAAAATTACTCCAACTAAAACTTGTGGACCTAACTTGTTATTATTCTAACTTGTGTATCTAGAGTCAAGATTCAACCAAAAACATTCTTGCTCCCACTGTTTGAAAATATATTTACTCTGCACATATAAATTTAGTAGATATGATTAATACCTTTTCTATACTAAGTTTCTATAATATAATTAAATAAGATATGATTTTTCTTTCCTTTTGATATATCTTTTAATTTAATGCCAACTTAACGAATGATTCAAATCACAATGCCATAGGTTTTGAAATAATAGACTTCAACATATTGTAATTTATATGATATTAATTAATTATTTTAGTTGTAATATGGTTAGTTTTTATAATTATATTTTTTTAATCATGTCTAGAAAGTAAAAATTGAATATTTTAAATATATATAAGACTCATTGTTAATCTACTATTTGTTATCACGATGTTTATTATGTGAATAAAGTAATTTGTGTTTTTAGAAAAATCTTCACTCTAAATTTAATAAATGGTGAATAATTGGTTTATATATACCCCTATATACCATCCTCAGGGATCTTATATATTTTACTATGTGAATTCATTAATTTCATCTATCATTTCTAAAAACATAAAAGAATTTTACTATGTATATTAATTTGTCTCTAACTTCACCTCGTAATAGCTCATGCTATATATCTGAACTAACTCTGGAATATTTGTTTGATACCTTTTTTATAATGGTTTCTTTATTTATAAATAAATTTGTGACTATGATGAAAACCATTATGTTTTTTAGTTATAAAGAGCCTAAAATATTTGGGGTGTATCTTTGACAATAATATTTGGTTTTAATTGAAAAATAATTGTTTTTCACTACATGGTATGACTATTGTATTTTATATTTCATCATTGATATTTATGGTTGGATATCTATGATTTAATAATAATCGACCAATTAGTTATGTATGAAAACCATAACAAAATTTATTATATAAATGAAATAATTTCTTATTGGGTCCAATTGGAGATATAGAAAAATGTTTTGGTGAAACAAAATACAAAATAATAGTTTAATTTGAATCAATCATCTTAGACATAATAATTTTTAAAATTATCACTATTAACATAGGAATCACCCTTTTATCCTCTGGTAGAATTCAATATTACTTCTTCAATTCATGTTTTTCTCATATTTGATATAAGAATTTCCCTTCCCTAGTACCTAGGAAAATCCCCTTACAACATGTATTTTTTTCACCTTGATTTTAGTCTTGGAAAAAATTAGTATTTAATAATAGTGAAGTGAATTATAAATACTATAATCTATAATGAATATGTTTCAAATATAAGCAATTTATAACATCTTATTCAATTGAAATTATTTTTAAAATGAACTTTTTATATACAGAACAGACAAATAGCCTCCAATTCAGTGCACTGCCTCTAAATATTTTATCACATTAAAAGAAAATACATATACACTATTTACTATAAAATAGTTATGGTCTTTTAAACTATTCCTTTTTTGTTATTCACCATGAGAGTTGTAGAACTAACTTCCCCAGAACCCTTATCACTCTTGCGAAACTTAGTTAAAGTATTCATGAGTCTTTTATCCATACTATTAATCTCATAATTTATATTACTAAGGGGAAATTTGAATTAAAGGATGGTAATATAATATTAATGTATAAGGTATTATCAATATAATATTTTAGAGTTCACCAACTCATCAATGTACTTCAATATATTAAAGATAATAATAATAGCTAAGTACCCTCTTCCAGTTCACACTAGTCTAGTGTAGTGAAAATATAATTTGTCTAAAGCCTCTCTTTATTATTATAAATAGATAGGAGATGATATTTCATGGTATTGGAATCTACATCCTTTGGTTTTATTATTAGTCCTCTAAACATAACTAATATCCCAATGAAATGGATAGTAGGAGCATACCCATATACCGCTTTTAGGTATCCTTCTCACCATCACTTTTTCAGTGAGGTGTCCAAACAAATATATGGGATTCCATCACATTGTATAAATTTCTCTATAGTAATATAGTGTATAAATTTTTTTTATCAAGATTGGAAATATGTACTTGTAATAATTTGGTTTTTATCCTAAATGATCACAAATATTTGATGTCTTCACTTTCCATAATCTACATTTATTGAAATCAGAATTTATTATTTTCATCTTGATTATGAAAAAATATGATGTAATAAATATTATTTATTAGTCCGAAATTATTTTTTCTAAACCCAATATCCATCACCATTGGTTTTATAATATCATGTCGTGTTGATATTCCTGTTTAAAGGATGTATATTTCCATTATCATAACCCAATAGTTGGCCCGTTCAATTACTAAAAGATACATATGTAATAAATTTTTTTCCAACTACATTAACTCTCCACTCCATGATGTGATGAGTAAACCCCCCCAATCATTAAATATTTCACATAGATTTCTTCAATAATTGCTTCCAATTTTACATAAATTCTAGAAATGTTTACTTCTCATGATGTGAATTTTATTAAGTAAACCCAAAACCTTCTTTGGAATTACCTGTTAAAAGGATGTGCTCCAACAAGGTCTAGATCAAACACTATGATCTAATGGTTCTATTCGAAATAAAATAATTGATGATTATATATAGTTAGTATTTTATTGAGGGATTTTTTCTTTATGTTAAATTTTCCCATTTTATCATGTTACATGTTTATTAATACTAATTGTATTTTACTTAAGTGATTAGTCGTGTCTTAGATAAAATGTACACATTGTAAAATTTATTTTAACAAAATCTTGTATTCTTGTTAATTAATTTTTTAAGTGATCACAATAAAGAATGCATAAATAATTAACTATGAAACTAAAAAAATAAAGTTTGTATTATCATGAGTTATTATAATGTTTATTTTATCTAGTGTATGATAAACTAACCCTTTACCCTAGGGGAAAATAACATAAATTGTAACTTGGTTTGTGCTTCCACTATCCCATATGTCCACCTATGTATCTCTTATATTGGTTGTGTCACAACTCAATTATTGAATTGCCTCAAATAACCTAATATATTTATTCATTATCTAAGAATTTATCATATGTAGTTTAAGGGAACACAAGGATTAGTTTTGGTGTTTATATAAAAGAAACTACAAGCATGTGGGTCCCTATATAAAAGAGGAGAGAATGACACACAACCATCATTTTAATTTAAAAATAATAAGTTAAAATAAAGAAAATGCATACACTTGTTAGTATAATATCATTATCTTCTACATATATGTTATCTATATACATTTTCACGTATCATTAACTTGTGTTTTTTATCTAATTAAAATAAAATTAAATTGAATTAATTTAATTAATTATCTCATTTATTCATTTATTCACTCATTTTATATTATCCAAAGAGTCCTATAAATTCCGTAATCCATAAATTTATAAATATTAAATTGTTTTATTTTATTTAAATTAAATAAGTAAAAAGTGTGTACTTTGAAGAAACAAAGAGAGTAGTTCTCAATTAAACATTGAATTAGTTAGGAATTTAATATTGTTTAATCAATTTCTAAATATCCTACATTCGGGATTAATACTATAACTAATTTTATTTCTATGTAAATATATTCTATGTGTACATAATACAATGACATATGCATTGCATAAACAAATTAATTACACTGAATTTATTAAAAACCTCATGTGTGTATTAATAATACACCACATGTGAATTAATTGCATTGCGTGTGAATTGATTATATTATGGGTGAATTAATTAAAATGTGTGAGAATTAATTAATTACTACACATGTGAATTAAATGAACCACATTGGAATTAATTAATTACATCACATTTGAATTACTTAAACATCACATGTGAATTAATTATACACAACGTGTCAATTAATAACGCATTATATGTGAATTAATTGCATACCATTTCCATTACATTACATGTGAATTAATTAAATACCCATTATATCATATATATTAAATAAACCACGTGTGCATTAATTACATGAGAATAGTTTCATGTTGACTAAATACATAATACTGTGTGTTAATTACACTATCATTGCATTGTGTGAATTAATTACCATGTTTCTTGGTTGTCAGTCACACTCGTCAAGCAATAAAAACACAACATTCCTCTCACAATGAATTTCCATCATAAAAATGCATGGACTACACGCTATGTACAATATTTACACATCGTATTGTCTAAAAACCATGTGATATCCTGTCTTGGTTGATATATGGATTAAATTAATGTAATCTATGTGCATTTACTACATGATGACCCAAATTTCTCCCGATTCACCTGTCTATAGTGTACATAGTTATATGGTGTGTGTGTGTGTGTGTGTCGGTACTTGGTGTGTACCTTACATTGAATTACTTCTCTACTAATGAATTGATAAACCACTTATTGGATTAAAATCATTGTGGTGAGAGGATTCAAGTGTAGAATCCATGTATTAGTGTTCCACACATTCATTGTGAAACTTTGAATGTCACCATAAAAACCCTTGTGTACTAGCATGGAATATTATAAAACGTATGTTATTCATTTTATATTACCAAAAAAATCTCATCATAATCTTCCTACTCATTAGAGGTTGGTGGAGGGTGATCATTCTTTATCTTTTAGGGAGTTCTAGGATAATAGCTCTATAGGGATTGGTAGAATTCTCTCTATATTTTTTTGGCTGCAGTAATGATTTTAATTAAGAAATTACATGATTATATTTATAAAGAGACAGGGTTAGATAAATAATAATTTCATCCATTACCTTATTATTTTCTAAATCCTCTATAAACCGCATGTTAAAAATAAAAATATTATTGATATTTACTTGACACATGCTAAAATCGCAGATAATATAAATATTATTTTTCCCGAATAAATAAACATGTATTTATTCAAATAATATTTAATATATCACTTCTCATTAGGCCCTTAACTTATCCCACATCATCCTTATTATTTATCAGGACATGAATAAAGTCTATTTATTTAAATAAGTAAATATCAGTACATTATTCACCAAGAAATAAATAATTATTATATTCACTAAAATAATGAATAAATATTTATTAAATATTCATTTAACGAAATAAATAAATATTTATCACCTTTTAAATAAACCAGGATAAATGAATATCATATTTATTTAATAAAATAAATAATTTCATAGATAATAAATATTAATTTAATATTAAACTCACAAAATATTCTCATGAATATATAGTGATTGAATATATGAAATGAAATCAACATGAATAATTATTAAACCATATATGGTAATAATATATATTTATTATGTAAATACCATATAGAATTGAACTAAGGTTTCAAATAAACTTAGTGTGTGAACCTTTAGTACCCTTTCTCAATGGAATTAGGTTGTTACACCTAAACTCTAAGGTAAGCATCTAGCAACATGCCCAAAAACCTATAGAGAGAGGAGTTAATTTCTGTAATGACCATAACCATATATGGATGCACACTATGTAATATAATCTCTTTTCCTCAATATATCTAATCATGAATATTACATACTGGTTTCATCATCCTATGTGTTAGATGTCTCTTTCTTTGACTCTCAATAAATGAACATGATGATAAAAAATCATGGTCGTGGACATAATCATGAATTTCCATTTCCATAAAAGGGCCTCAAATATTAACATCCATTAATTAATATAATGTATAAATCCTTTCCTGCATTATTTAACGAGGAATATAACTTATGACGCAGCCAACATACCCTACTTCCCATGAACTTATTTCATAGCAGTTTTTCTCCATACATCAAAGTACAAAAATCATAATATCTTTCTATGAGAATATTAAATTATAAGGACTATTTCACATGTTAACAAATAATAACATCTAATTGCATATGTAAATTTGGATTTCCTAATAGTGTTTTAAGGTCTCAGAACCTCATTTCTTGATATTTCCAAGGGCATACACCATGAGAGTGCCAGAAAGTCATATGAGTATCCACCCATGATGTTCTATATAATTTTTTTCTCATGAAACGATATCATCCATCCATATAAAACATATTTACAAATACATCCAAATAAATTCTAGGTTCTCATCATATTGTGAAACATTTATGATCTTTCAGTGAGACCAGTTCCCTTAGGACATTATCATGTATAATTCCACACAGAGGAATAATCATTATGTTGTTAAATATTAATAAATATTAAATTACATGAATATTCAAATAATATAATTTTCATAGTATTTAGTTCTTGGTAACCAAATCCAATGGTTAGTGAGGGAGGAACAATCATCGTGAACTACTTAACAACTAATCCAAAACCTGCTAAAAGAAACTTAGAAGTCCAATATGGGTCAAGCCTCAAGTCTACCACTACACATCATGCACTTCTCTTAAAACCAAATATTTTTAACTCAATGTATCCAAAATTAGGTCATAATAATAATATTCCATATAATTTAACTTTATTTCACGTTCTTCAACTTCTATGATATCAAAACATAACCATGGAGAAACCACTCATGGTCCCAATAATCATAATTAATTTTTAATCATAGGAAAATATTTTGTTTTAAAATAGATTCAATTGAACATAGTTTTCATGATATACATATTATTCATGCATGAAAATCGTAATAAACCATTAGAAATATAAGGGACCACATAATTCAATTTTTTAGGTGGACACTCATCGAATATAAATGATTATTTCCACAACAACAAAAGGATTTCCCAATTCCATGAAAACTGCACTAAAAATTTGGGTAAATTTATGAAAAATACAAAAAAAAATAGTAATGTAAGTCTTCATTTCAAGGAAGTGCAATATTATACTCTAATAAATCTTTCACACACATAAAATGGAAATTTATTTAAAAAATAAATGAGGTTGGAGATGTAATATTAGTCAAACAAAAAGGAAATATAAGGTGGGTAAAATGGATTTAGAGGGATAAATATTTTCAAAATAAAGAACAAACTAATCTAAAAATCAAGAATTATGGGATCTTATCCAATGTAAAATGGGAGGGAAAGTGGAACTCTACAATATACAGGTCCACCAATGTTATTATGGGCCTCCACCAGAACTCTAGCAAAGTAGACAATGGGATAACCCACTATCAAGGTCCAACAAAATCCCTATAGACCCCTACTAGGATTCCGGTGGGAATTATTCTATTTATAATAAGTCAAACACCAGTCCCTTTCTCTTATGAATCCAAATATGGGATTTCCCTAGGCCCTTTTACATTAAAAATCTGTCAAAATACATGAGTTTTGACCAAAATTAAATCAAAATATTGCCTCAAAAACACTTAGGATGTTGCAATAATAACTTATAAAACCATATCCAAAACTCTTTTGGAAATATTTTATATAATTTTTTTTAAACATAGATTCAAATTAACCATCTATCACATCATATGAAATATTTTTTGAATATCCACACAAAACTTCAATTATATTAACTCTAAAACACTTTTAGAGAATCTCTCAGAGTAAAACTCAATGTTCAGTCAGTCAACCACAAATTGTGACCACAAAAGTATTTTTATCATTGATAAAAATCATGAATTCAAAAATTCATATATGTAAGAAAATATTTTCCTATAGAAAATCATATGTTCTAATCAATCTACAAAGGTATTTAGAATGATCTCTATAAATAATGTATTTCTCTATACAAATAAAGAACTGATCCTTATTCAATCCATAATTTAATTTTTAAACTAGAATTAATTTCCTTTATTTATTAAATATATTTTTATTTTTGGAGTTATATAAAATTTGGTCATAAATCTTACATAAAAACCCATACATTAAATGTGGTACACTTCCTCTTAGTACCCACTTTCCCATAATACAAGACATGTAAAATAAGACACATTTTGTTTTCCTAATAAATACTTATGATTATCAAATTGAATTTTTATTCATTTCTACTCATTCTAAAAACATATGAAAAATACTTAAAATGTGGGATTAGAAAACAAATATCATTAATTTACATAAAAGAAAAATAAATCCATTAGTATATTTTAATGTTATGAGATCATAAAAGAGATTTTTCCTTTGATATAATAAACTTAGAGCTCATGAAATCATTTACGTACACAAGAACATAACTTTACTACATAAAGTTTTTCATAAAATAATTTATAAGAAAATATAAATGTAAAATTATAATCATGATGATTTATTTGAAAAAATGAAAACCCATTAAAATAATTTTCTCAAAACCAAACTTTTTTACCCTAAAATAGTATATTTCTTTTAGAAAATATAATTACGTTTCCTGTCAAAATCAAATGATTTCCTTGAAAACTGAATATCAATCATAGAAAGGTAATATAGGTTCCTTGTGATATCACCTTCATATAATCCTTTCAAGAAAATTAATAATTTTAATAACCATTATTGTTTACATACCAAATAATTCTCCAAAAAACATAATCATTACCCAATGCATTGGAGAGCTATATCGGGCTCACCTGTTATCATGAGCTATATCAGGTTTACCCATCATCATGTGATATATTGGGAGAAAACGTCATTATAAACAATTATAAAGGACTATACCTTGTATTAAACACATAAAATATTTCATTTTTATCATTATACTCATAAAATAAACTTTTCACCCCATAATCAAAATATTTTTTACTATTAATATATCACGTTACTTTAAATCCCAGTTTTCAAAACTAAAATTATATAACAAATAGAATTAGGTTTTTTAGTTGAATAAAACATGGAACCTTACAAAGGAATAAAAAATATCAAATAATATTTGTGGTGGTGGGAAAAGTCATTAAAGTTGTATACATTAAAATTGAAAATTCCTTTTACCATTTATAAAGAAAGTCAATTTGTTCCATAAAAATATTCCTTTTGAAAAAAATATGTAAGAGGGAAAAAAGAGCCATAAAATGTATTTTTTTTAATTCATTTATTTACATATAAAAACATCCATAAAATAATTTAATTAATATTGGAATGGAAGAAAAGGATTTAGAAAATAAATCTTCATAACATTTAAAATGGGGTGTTTAAGGTAAAGTGTCTCCTACCACGAGTACAAATCATCACGTACGTTATTTATTATCCTAAATATTAAAAATATGTTAATTATTTACTTTCATAAGAAAATTTTTTAATTTTATTATTCCTTTTATTTTATTTATTTCTATGTTATATTTAATTACTTAATCAATTAAGTTCACATCAGACATTTTGATGATATTAGGCTCATAAGTCCAAATTGACTATGATAGGTTTTCTACAGTTAAAGAGGTTCTTATTAAATTATCTCCAGAAAAATAGTTATGAAATACTTATAATTTTTATACATAAATAAAATTTATAAAATTATCCATGAAATATAATAATGAGAAATGAATTGTGTTACAATCATGGAGACGGCAGGTCGTACGTATACATGTGTAACATTTCCATTTTTCAAAAAACATGATAGAAAAATTTAAATTATAATTTAATATTAATATAATGATTATTATATCATAAATATCATATTATTTCTCTAAATTCACTTATATATATCATCCATGTAAAGTGGTAATGAAAAATTAACACATCACTACATGTAGGTGGTAATCCACACCTACACACAAACCATGTTATCATTTTTTAATTGATAGAATGGTAAGAAAATATATGATGTTATATATTTATATATTAGTAATTATTTCATTAATATCATATTAATATACATTAATACCATAATTTATAATAGAATAAGTGGTTGTGGTGGAAAATTATTTAAAAAAGATCATGAGGGGGTAGTCCACCGTACACATGAAAAATGGTTTCATTTACCATTTCATTGAAGAATGAGATGTATTTAGGTTATTAAATTGGCATAAAAATATCTCAATAAATGGAATATAATTCTGTTATTATTTAATCAAGATTTATTAATATTATAAGGAGGTGTAAAATAAATAAAATAAAAACACTTGGGTAAGAAATATATGTCTTCTTCTAACAACCTCTTTAGGTTTATACCAAAATCTTTCTTATGATGGTTTTATGATCAAACCAAGGAATATAGGATGTTTTTAGGGATGTGAGTGTGGTATTTTGGTAAGTATTTGATGATAAAAATCTCTTGAATTGTGTATAGTAGAGGGTAGGGGTGTTATTTTATAAGTGGGGGAGAGGACACACCTGGAATATTTAAAAACAATTAAAATGTATTAATGTCTTACTCAAGACAAATGGATCCGAAGTAGAAACATTATGAATATTATATGATATAGGTCCAAAATATGTTCAAAATTGGATATAGATAAGTTTTTAGGTCATTTTAACTCTTGTCTCTTAACTTTATTCCCATGGTCAACCTACTTTGACCTTAGCTATTGTACGAGATTTTTTATTTCTTATTGTTAATTATGAAGAAAAATTAAGTTGAAATTATTACCTAATATTAATTATTATGATTTAAAATATATAATATATTTTATTAAATTAAATTCATAGAAGATGTGGAATTTAATGTATAATTAAACCTACAAAATACAATGAAAATGTGTTTTAAAAAATGCATTTTTAAGTTTAAAAACGTTTTTATAAAAAAATAAACTATAATGTTGACTCCAATAAATTTTGTTGCATTTTTTAGTAAAAATTAACTAATTTTATTTTAAAACTAATCTAAAATATAATTTGACATTATAAATACTTGAAAAGAAAAGACAGCTTTCAATAAAAATTATATTTTTTACTATTCATTAAAAATGAAACTTTTCATAAAATTATAAAAAAGTTATCCTGAGATAATTTTTACATGATAAATTCAAAAATGAAATTATTTTTTTCAAATTGAAATTATATAATTTGGAAAATAAAACCATATAATTCATGAAATTACATTTTTTTAGAAATAAATATTTTTTCCATCTAACTAACAAATTACCTATTATTATTATAATGAATATAAACATATAAAATATAATTAATTAATATTATAAGACATGATATTTGTTTACTATTAACATAATCTGGTTTCTTAAATTCGTTCCCCTTTTTTTAAATTATGTCCTCGTACTTTTATTCATTACTTAAACAAGTGGGATATTATTCCTTAATAGCATTTTCGGATTCCCATGTTCCTTAATCATTCATATGGTTTTTACGTAAAACCTTAACCTGGTAAATCACCTTATTTTTGTAACACATACTCATTGTAGTCAAAATATGAATTGGTTGTTCCTCATATGAAATGTTTTCTTCCAACTGGACTAATTCAGAG
The DNA here is from genome assembly GCA_963277665.1 of Viscum album. Lineage (NCBI taxonomy): Eukaryota > Viridiplantae > Streptophyta > Magnoliopsida > Santalales > Viscaceae > Viscum > Viscum album. The sequence goes on along the minus strand of OY728165.1, from coordinate 1,981,416,816 downwards.
CTCAAAACATGAGATGCAACTTGAATATATTTTCCTAAAAATAAAATAATAAATACATCATATACCTGAGATAAACTCTTGGTAAAGGCCCCTTGATAGGAAAATGATCCAAATTTATATATTATTTCATATATTCCAATGAACTATGGACTTATCTTCCCTTTTTTACCAAATTAAATAACACTTTTCTATGGATATACTTTTAGAACGACATGATCACCAACCTATAAATAATGATCTTTACTCTAATTATTTGTATAACTTTTATACCTACTCTAAGTCTTCCTTATACATTTTCAAATCATATTGGACTTCTCGACTATTTATTTTAACAATTCCAATCCCAAAAAATTTTGTTCACCTACTTCATCCCAAAAAGTAGTAGTTTGACACTACTTTCTATATAATTACTCAAAATGTTCCATCTATATACTAGAATAAAAACTATTATTATAATAAAATTAAACTAATGAAATATAATGATATATAATTTTCTATAAATCCATTCAATAATATCAAAGAATATCTTCCCATGTCTGAATCATCCACTTGAACTGTTCATCATGTTGAGGATGAAAAGTTATACTGAAATTTAATTCAGTACCCAACGATTTTTGAATGCATTTCCTAAAATTCAAAATAAATCTAAGATCATAGATATATACAATGGAGATAGTAAAATCATGTAACTTTACAATCACCATTTGGTAAATTCAAGAAACATTATCTAAATACATACTATCATTAATGGGAAAAATGTGAAAATTTAGTTAGTCGGACAACAATAACCCAAATCACATTATTAACACAAGATTTTTTTTAAATACTACCATAAAATAGATGGATATATTCTCATATTCCCCTTAAATCGTAGGAAAAGGTTGAAGCATCCCTATTATAAATATTCATTTATTTTTAACATGTTGAAAAGTAAAACATTTCATGGTAAAGTCAAAAATAACTCTTTTCATTCCATCCCACAAGTAATACTTTCAAATATATTTTAGCATCCTTGTGATTCTTGGATGAATGGAAAACAGAGAATTGTGAGCTGAACACAAAAATTCTCTCCCCAATTAATAATCACAAGGCACACATAATATTTTTCAAAATATGATAACACATTCTTCATCAGTGTTAAACTATAACAACTTACCCTTATTAAAAGATTCCACATTTTCCAATAAAAAATTATCCTCCTTTTGAGATTTCTTAAATCTTTATGAAAAATTTCATTGTAATTACAATTAAAAAAATAGATGAATTTCTTTCTTGATTAATTTTTAGGCCAAAATTAATAAAATCACTAACCAATGGGTTATGTTCCAAATGTAACATGGTTAATATAGAAATATATTTTCAAATAAAATCATTGACTACCTTTTTATTTTCCTATATGGTAATGAATCATGAAATTATAATCCTTAATCTATTTAAACCATCTTATATGACTCATGTTCAACACAATGTGAGTGAATATATACTTAAAACTTTTTTTATCAATATATATTTGAAACTTTACTCTATATAAATTATGAAACATAAATTTGAAATAAAAAACCGCAATAGATACTTCAAGATCAAGTATAGGATAATTGAACTCATGAGGTTTCAGTTGATGTGGAACATAATCAATTATTGGATCATTCTTCAGTAGAATATAATGAATCCCTTTAACAAAGCATCACAGTATAAGAAAATTTCACAATTTTTAGATTGAAGGGCCAAAACTAGAGCACTCACTAATATTCTTTTTAGTTCCTAGAAATAATTATCACAAACTTTTATCCAGATTAATTTAACTCATTTTCAAGTTATCATAGTCAGTGGGGTAGATAATTGAGAAACGTTTTCAACAATCCAAAGGTAGTAGCCTATTAATCAAAGAAAACTATAAATCTCTATGAAATTTATAGGTCTTGTCCATTCTAAAAAAACTTTAGTTTTAGCAGGGTCATTAGTTATACTATCATTAGAAAAAATATTCCCTAGGAAAGAAATTTTTTTCAACCAAAATTCTCACTTAGTATATTTTTTATATAACTTATTTTATTTCAAGGTTTTTAAAATAATACTAATGTTTCATGTAAGATCCTAATGAATTATATGATATACCAATATATCATCAAAAAAACAAAAACCTTTTCTAAATAGTCATGTAAAACATGATTCATAAGATCCAGAAAGAAATTTACTTAATTAGAAAACCAAAATGGAATAACTATAGAATCATAATGCTTGTATCTATTGAAAATCACTATCATCAGAATATCGTCCACCTTCTCCTTCAACTGATCATATCTTGACCTGAGATCGATCTTCAAAAAGTATTTTTCTCCTTTTGACTAATTAAACAAACAATTGATTTCAAGTAAAAGATACTTGTTCTTAATAGTAATGTTATTGAATGATATATAATCAATTAATGTTTTCTTTTAACAATCTTTCTTTTTAATAAATAATACTCGAGAACCCCATTGTGAAATGTTAGGAAGAATGAAGCCTTTATATATAATCTTCTACCACTATTTTTCAATTCCAAAAAATCTACTTGATCCATTTAATATAGGGGTTTTGAAATTGGCTTAGAAATATGAAATAAGTTAATAGTAAACTCAATTTAATGATTATGTATAATACCAAGAAACCCATTAGGAAATATATCCAAATATTCATTCAGTATAGTGACATCGCTGATATGAGAAGTCTCTCACTTCTCAAAAATATCTTAAATAAAATATTCCTTTACATATTTTTCTGATTTCTCATATTCTGAATATATAATCAAACTTATTTGTTTATTCTTGTATAAAAACTGAAACTCATTCTAAAAAAACATTAACACTACAATATGTCTTAGCATGGTAAAAATAATTCTAATTCATACCTAAAATAACATAAAACACGGTAAGGGGTAACACAACAAGGTTTTCTTGTAAATGCTTTCCATAGGAAAAAAATATAAAGATTCATATAATTTCTTTTTTCTATAATACTTCCCTTGGGTGTTTTTACTATAAGTTTTGACTTCAATTCTTATGGTGAAATTGTTAACTTATTAGATATTTTCTCATAAATAAAAGTGTGTAGATCCTAAATTAAACAAGACATTGGTATAATCTAAATAAAAATGTAATGTACATGACACCACATCATTGGATAGTCTAATACCTAAAAAAATTTGTTACAAAGGATTTATCCACACCTTTCTATTAGTTATCTTCATGATTTTTATTCTTCATCTATATATTTGTACAAGTACTCTCATAATGACCCATCTCATTACAATTAAAGCATCTTACATTCATTTTTTTCACAATTTTTCGAATCATTTTATTTTTATTCATGATCCATATCTCCAAACATTCCACATTAAAACCACTTTCTAGGTTTTATAATACATTCTCCATGTTTCTTTTTTCCACACATACCGTAATATGGAAACATGATTTTCTTACCTTTGGATTTATTTGATGGATGCTTCCCCATTTTCATCAATATAGAACTTTTTTTATTATTGTTGTCATAGAATAAAAGATCTTCAGGAAACAGTATTTATACATTCTCATCACATTGAAAAAGGTTCTCATAACTTTTGAATTCATGGGAATCCAATTCTGTTTGATATTTGTTCCTTAATCCTGATTAAGACCTGTTAATTTTAATATCAAGGTACATAATAAAATTTGGTTTGTACATTACCAATATAGAGAAGTTGTAATTATATGTAGCCATTTAATCTTCCTCATTTTTCCAAAATTCAAAGAATTTTTTTCTCGTACTATGTTTAACATCCTTAAGATAATATTTCCCAAGGAAAATATCCTTAAATGTTTCCCATTATATATCATCAATCTCTTATATTTCTTTGATATTATTAACCATTAACCACAATTGGTCAGCTTCACGTTTAAAAATGTAAATAAAAAGTGTTAAAATTTTATGATCTGAACAACCCATGACATTGAATATCATTAAAAAATATTTAACTTTCCCTTTAGATATCACAAGGTTAGATGATCCACTAAATGTTATATGGTGTAAATTCATAAAATACTCCATTGTTGATAGGATCCTCTATGGTAGATCTAGTTTTTCACTAGTTTGGATCCCACCACTATTGATAGTCTTCATAAACAGATCCATCATAGAAAAAAAACTACTTAGTTTCAATTCCAACCATTCAAGGTTGTTGATTTAAAACAATAGTGTCTTCTTACTTCACCCAAATGGCATTAAGGCCATATGTTTTTATTTATTTTTGATAATACTCCTTCCAAGGGATGAGAGGGAACCCTTATAAGGTCCGTAGGATTAGATATTACATGAACCAAAGGTCTTGGATGTTATATAACCCATAAGTTATAGAGGAATTAATAAAGACTATAACTACTTGGAACTACTCATCCCCAAATTCTACATCATAATGCCAATTCTCCACTTTTCACATGGTTGTTTGGCTGGCTTCCCAAGTATGCACAGGATGGTCTTGATGAAAATGGAATATCCTCTCTTTCTTCCAAATAGTTTAGGTTCTTCTCTGGTGAATGTGCTTAATCTGAATCCTCATCTAGAGTCAGATCCTTGTAAAGTCTACCAAGTCCACTAAGTATGTGGCTTGAAATCCTTGAGGTGTCCTAAAATCTTTGGTGTGGCCCGAGGGCCTTGAGGTAGCCTAAAATCCTTATTATCTCAAAGGACTTGGGTGGCCTGAATGCCTTGATGGTCCTGAGGACCAAACCGGTGGCTTGAAAGACCAAATGGATGAATTGTTCTGGATGCTATATTTTCAAATAGTGCCTTTTAAAGTGATTCTACAGTACCTAGAAATTATGTATCTACCTGGATTTGAACTTGGTTATCTTGGATGCACTTATTGATTCCTCACCAATCAGGTGAGGCTTTTATGTTGTCTTCCTACTTCCTATTCCATGTTTACTATATGGAAAACTATTTTAAATTGACATAGTTTATATGAACCAACAATGTAATATTCAAATTCTATGTCATGAAAAATTTATCTTAGAATCTATTAAGTGTTTTATTTACATTATCCTAACATCTAAAATTAAATAAATATTTTATTTGATATTGAATATGAGCACTCTATCCCTATTTAATCCATAATTTCATTTTTAAATTAGAATTCAATTAATTAAATTATATAAAATTTATTTAGGTTAGAGTTTCAAAAAAATAGTTCCTAAATCTTACATAATAAACTCATACATTAGATGTTGTAAAATTCATCTTAGTATAAATTTTTACCACAATACAAGACTTTAAAAATAAACCTTATTTTCTTTTCAAGAAAAATATTTATAATTTTATACTTGAATTATTCTTCATTCCAACTCATCCTTAAAATCTTTGAATTTTTTTTGAAAACAAAGGATGTTCAAAAAAAATTCAATAATAGACATAAAAATATAGATACCGATTAGTCCATTTTAAAACCATGAGATCATATAAGATATTTTTCCTTTAATATAATAAAATTTTGTCTCAAGTAATTGTTAACATACACATGAAATCATAATTTTTTTCATAAAACAATTTATATGAATATATAAATGAAAGAAAATAATCATGAGGTTTTCATAGAAAACATGAGAACTCATGAAAATCATTTTCCTAAAAACTTATCTTTCTTCCCTAAAAGGGCATAATCCCCTATTTAAAAAAAATATCATTATCTTACCTTATAAAATCAAATTATTTCCATTAAAACTCATTATCAAGAATAAAATATACATGTAGGTGCCTTGGGACATCATATTCCTAGAACCCTTGTAGGAATCCTTAAAAACAGTTACAATTATAATAATCATTATGGCCTATTGGAACCCTTGATTTAATTATCAAAATATCATTCAATTATATTTTTAATGGGTTTTATGTTTTATGATATTGTTTTATAAAATAAGGTAGTTTGGAAAAAATTTGGTTGAGTTTCTGTTGAGATGATTCGCCAATGAGATGAGTCTCCGTTGAGAAGATTCTCCATTGAGATGATTCACTATTGTGAATAGTCATCGTTGAGACAAGTCACCATTGAGAATGATTCACCGCTAAGCATGACCTACCACCAGACGAGGTACAACCAGCCTAAATCACCATTGGTTCATATGAATCACCAATAAATATAATTCTATCATATGGATCACTGTTAGGATGAGTCACCATCAAAATGAGTCACCACCATAGATCACTTTCCACCAGATTACCTACCATATCTATTTTGGTATTTTTTTAATTAAATTGTCTCAATGGAAATATTAACATAATTAATGTCGATAATTATTTTATATATTTTTTGTTAACTATTGTAGGGGTCATCAAATTCTATGTCAGACATAAATACCATGATATAGATGATTAATTATTATTCTTCAATCAACTCTCCTTCCTGTAGCACTATATATTTGAACAACTTTATGTCGTGAAGAAAAAGATATATGGAAATACAGAGTACAATAAATAAAGCTTGGTCAAGTGAAAACAGATGATCAAGCATTCCAATTACTGAAGATCATATACATAACATTATAACCTACACTTTAAATGTACAATAGTTGAGCTTACAGGACATTCGTATGATTCCTAGATTCAGAAAAAAGAGATCTTATGATGCTTTGTTTCATTGCATTTTTTAGAGAATGGGATAGAGATCCTTCCTAAGTTGTGTCTAAGGATTCTCAAGCATCTAAAGAAATTTAGATTTATCAACAACACTATATCTATACTCTTACTACTTTCTCTTTATGTTTAGTTTCTTTTTACATTTTAGCAGTGTGTTATTCAACCTTTTATCAATATGCACTATCTCTTATACTGAAATTGGGAATACTTGATATTATATTAATTTTTCATTAAATTTTTCCTAACCATGTGTTGTGGAATATGTCCATGTGTGGCCTGTGTTTATTTACTTCCCACATTTATTATGGAATAGTTCCTTGCATGGCCTGGACAACTGGTTAACTATTATGTATACTCGATGTAGGTTTTGGATCAAGATTATTTTTTTATAATCTACTTGTTAGCATCTGATTTTCATGTGGGGGGATTAGGTCTCAACTTGAGACTGAACCACTTGTTTTAATTCTATTGAGTGTTTCTTTTTTGGTTTCATTTCAAATATTTAATCTAAATTTATTTTAAACTGTAAACTAAACCACTACTTTGATATTTAATCAAAACCGGTGTTTATATAACTATTTTATTGATTAAACTGGTTTTAAAAGTTATAATAATATTCATATTGATTTAATTGAGTCACATTAACTCTTTGAGAAATATTTTAAAGGATCAAAAATTATATTGATCTTTTGTTTTGATTAATTGGGAAATTTTATTTTAACTTACAAGATTTTATTTAAACACATTTTCACAAAAAAAACTATTAGGTACTTAATTAACCCCCCTCTTGAGTTTCTCACTCTGACCAATATTTAGTATTAAAGGTTTCAAATATATTTTCAACTGTGATTTTAGTTTTTGTAAAGATCATAAATTTATGTTATTTCTAAATTTAGTTCTTTACATGGATACTAGACAATAAGGTTATACTACCAACATACCCTTTTTATTTAATAGAAATAACTATTCTCAATGAAAAATAAAGATGAAAATGCACATTGAATGAATGGGATTTGAAATATGGATGGCTATTGAGGATTAATATGAGTTACCTGAAACTGTTGTAGTTACATGGGATGATGCTAATAAAACTGCCTATAATAATAATTGCAAATCCATGGATTCCCTTTATTATAGTTTAGAAGATGAATATTTTAGTAGGACACCTTACATTAGCTATTTATCATTAAGGAACAACTAATGTAAAAGAAATTAGATTGAGTACATATAAAATTATATATGATACATTTAAGATAAAACCTAATGATATTGTTTTTTATATGTATCTCAGGTTCGATGATATTGTAAATACAATGATTTCCTTGGGAAATCTATTTTCAGAAAAATACGAAATCATATAATGGTTGATATGTCTTCCATAGATATGGAGAGGGGCCTCAGTATCTATAATAGAATATGGTGACATTAGTAGGATACATGTTAAGGATTTGATTGGAATGTTGATGATGTATGAATAAGATCTTAAGTTTAACTGATAAGAGAAAGATGAACCAAAGAATAAATTTGTAGCCTTAAAGACTACTACATCAAAATAGAAGGAAAAATCTAGATAAAAGCTCTAGTGAAAAAGAATCACCTACAAAAAGTGATTAGGAAATGAACATATAGCCAAAATATTAAATAAATTATATAATAAAATTAATTTATTTAGGAAAATTAGATACAAGAGAAATTATGATAATATAAGGAATTGTAAGAAAACTGGATAAGAGATGATAAGTCATATTATATTTCATGTTTTGAGTATAAGATAATGGGAAATGTCAAATATTTTTATCCCAAGTTAAATACAAAAATAAGTTTGATGAAAATGATATAATGTATAATAATACAATTAACTACACTTGGAGTTCCTCTAAGAAAAGTTCCAATGACTTAGACTCTACACATGAATAAAAGCTTAACAAATTAAATATGTGCTTCATGAAAAATATATTCAAGGTACCTATTGTCTCTCTTGTATATAATTCAAATCATTCTTGAAAATGATTATAATGATAAAAATATTATAAATGATGAAATTATTTAATATTATAATATGATTAAATCTACCCTAAATGAGATTAAATATAAATAAAAATCTTAAAGAAACAGCATGCTCTAAATGATAGTATTAAATCTAACATTTCTATTGAGAATGAGAAGAATACTCAATTGTTAAAAGAAAATATAGAACTGAAATTTTTTTATGATAGGTTAAATAAAGTCTTAGATAGATTCACTAATGTAATAGAAACTCTCACTCAAATTATAGTTTAATTGGTAGCACCTAAATATACCACTATTATTGGATATCAACTAGGATAGAGAAGAATTTTTAAGAGAAATTTTATTCATAAATCCAATTCTTCAAATTCTACAACAAGTTTTTATTAAATGGGATATAACAAATACTTTATTTCAAATAGCTTTCAATCTTTTTATAAGAAACCCCTAATGAAAATTAGGATTCTTAAATACCTAATCACTAACTTATCTAGAACCAATAAAATATGGGTACCAAAATAATTCTTGGTATAAACATTATTTTATAGGGGAACTTCTTCAAGTTCTCCTATAATAGTCTATGGTAACTGAAAAATAGATGTTCTAGACATGTGATAGGATATTTCTCGAGCGTCCAGAAGATAATAAATTTTCATGGTGGACATATCACCTTCGTAATAATACTAAATGAAAAAAAAATCATTGGCATTTTCCAAATCACTAAATATAATTTAGTGTTAATTTCTAATATTTTATTTTTTTATGGTTAAAAATAAAATCTTGTTATTATATCACAACTATTAAATGATTTTTTTATGTGAAATTTGAAAACAGCTATTGAAATTTTGTTATTCTAAAAATTATATAGTTTTTACTGCATTGATAAATGAAAATATATATGTTTTTAATCTTTATTCTTTAATTTCACAAAAAAGTTCTTTCGTATGTTACTTTCATAAGTAATCTTGGATTTGGAATAGGAGAATAGGCCACAACATCATTTAATCACTTAGAAATATAATTATAAAATGGTTAGTTAAAGATCTACCTAAACCTGAATTCCCAAATGATAAAGTGTGAAACCCCTATCAAAAATAGAAATAGCACAAAATTTCTATCAAAAAAATAAATAAGTTTCAACTTCTAAACCCCTATAATTGGTTCTCATGGACCTATTTGATCCATCTAGAATTTAAAGATTAAATGAGAAGAACTGTTTTAATTTCCTTCTAGATGACTTTTCTAGTTATACATGGGTATTATCTTTAGCATAGAAAAATGAATCATGTTCTTACATTACCAGGTATTCTAGATATGTAGAAAACCTGAGTGGACTTAGTATTAAGTCCTTCATAAGTGACCATGGAAATTAGTTTAAAAATCAATATGTTGAATCTTTTTTCCCTAAAAATGGTTATACTCAATACTTCTATACTCCTAGGACCCTCTAATAGAATGGAGTTATGGAAAGGATAAAAAGTACCCTTTATGAAATTTCGTGGACATTGATAAATGAATAAAACATACCTATCTATTTTGGGAAGAGGCTTTGAATACAACCTCCGTATAATTAACACCTTTTTAATTAGAACACTCTTAAATATAACCCCTTATTAACTTTGGAATAACAAGAATCATAATGTTAATTTATTCATATTTTCGGTTGAAAATTACTTATTCTTACCATTGAGGATAATCTTGAAATGTTTTCCTCGAAGAGAGATGAATTAATATTCCTTGGTTATTCAATTTCATGTAAATCCTATATAGTGTTTAATAAAAGTATCAAAACTGTGTAGGAGTATATTCTTTTAAATTTTTTTGAGCCATATCCACATAAACCTAAAACCCCTTTATAAAACATTGAGTATGATTTATCAAATTTAGATATTAATGCCAAACCTTCTGACACTACTATAAAACATGCAAGAAAAATCATCTTGTTATGAGGAACTTTCAAAACATGAACTTGAACCTAAAAAAGGCTATGAGATGACAATCCCTTCATCTTCTAGAGATTTTAGGACTCTTAAATACCACCCTTTAGATTATATATGTGGATACCTAGGCAATGTTTTATAGACTAGAGCTTATCTAAGAAATTAGGTTGAACATCAAGCATTCCTATCACAGCTTGAACCAAAAAAATCACTAATGAAAATAATGATAAATTATAGGTAATGGATATGAAAGAGTAACTTAACCTATTTTAAAGAAAAAAATGGTTGTAACCTTTTGATAAACCTACTAAAACGTGGAATATTTTCACTAAATTGGTATTTAGAAACATGTTTGATGAATCTAGAAATATATTAAGCAATAAGGCTTGATTGGTGGCAGAAGGGTATAGTCAAGAAGAGTGTATAGACTATGAGGAAACATTTTCACCTATATCTATAGTTGAATATATTAGAATAGGACTTTCTTATGTAGCACATTTTTTTAACTTTATCCAATGGACGTAAAAAGTGAATTCTTAATTGTTTATATAGTTTATGATGACTTTGTTGAACAACCCCCTTGTCTTTAAAACTGTCATTTCCCAAATCATGTTTTCAAATATGATGAAACATTATTTTGAAATGATTTTAATGGGTGAACTAAAATTCATTATTGGTTTTCATATTTTTTTAAATAGAGAAGGAATTATTTTAAATTGAATTATGTACACCAAATAACTACTTAAACATTTTGTTTTATATAGAACTAAAAGCATTTACACTTATATGAGTAAAACATATAAGTTGGATCTTGATGATGCTGGGAAGTGAGTGGGTCAAACCAGTTATAGAGGTGTGATTGGAAGTATTCTCTACCAAACTGCTAGTCAGACTGATATTATTTTTAGTGTGTGTATATGTGATAGTTTTTAAGAAAACCCAAAATTGTCACATTTAATTACTGTTAAAATAATTTTTAAATACCTCACATATACATTTAATTTAGGATTATTCTTCCATAGAGGATAATATGTTGACTTAGTGAGTTATTTAGATGCCAATTTTGGTGGTTATAAGTTAGATAGAAAAGGAACCTCTTGAACATGTCATGTTTTGGGAAAATATCTAGTATCTTGGTATAGTAAGAAACAATATTTTGGTTCATTTTCTACTGCTGAAGTATAATACATAGTTACAGGTAGTTGTTGTTCTTAAATATTTTTGACAAAACACACTCTACTAGTATATAGATATAAATTCATACATTTCCCTATAAAATGTGATAATATATGTTCTATAACCATTTCTAAAAATCATATTTCAAACTCTAGATCAAAGTATATTGATGTAAGACATAAATTTTTAGGAGACCAATTTCAAAAGGCTGATATGAATCTTGAATACATTAGAACTATTCTTTATCTTGCAGATATCATCACTAGGCCATTGAATTATGAGAGAATTAACTACATCTAACATGAATTAGGATTGATAAATTATAGTTAAACTTAAAAATTTTGGGACCTGCCATTGGAAATTACCCACCGTTAAAATTTACCCACTCATGGAAATTACCCACCGTTGGAAATTACCCATTGTTGGATAACCCACTAATGGATAACCCACAATTGGTAATTATTTACAGGTTAATTACTGTAACACCCAATATTTTTATAAGAAATATTTTGTTTTAATGTTATATACATCATCAAAGGAATCTTTCACTACACACAACACTAGCTTGGCTTTCTTTACATGAAATCACGACCTTCCTTGATATCTTAAATTGTACGCAATACTGAGTTTCACTAAACAACGATATGCTATTAAAATAATATTAAAACTAGCCATTATGAATAGTAATACCAAATTTTTTAAATTTTTTAAATTTTATCTTTCAGAATGGACTTAATTTTTGGATATGGCATATCGAAATTAGCCTATGGTGAACTTTTGGTATTTTTCTCAAAACATTCAATTTTTTATGAATAGTGAAAACACTGGGTTACTATTTAAAAACCGACATTTTATTTAAATAATTATTTATTTTATTTAAATTTATTTTTTGTCAAAATTGATACATAATACCTATGTATGTTCAAATTAATTCATTGGTGTCATTTTATAATAATTTTAGATATATAAAAATTTTATTGAACTTATCACCGTCTTTTACCCACCTCCTAGGAGAGTGTGAAAAGTTACATAAAACATAATTGTACCGCTTATGTGAGTGGAATTTTGAAAATCCGAGAGACATGGTTAATATCAAGGAGTAAAATTTGGTTCCAAAAGATAAAAATAATTTTTGGTGAATAGTAACTTTTTGCTTTTATTTACCATGATTAAAAGTAAATAGGGTAATTATGGGTAAAAATGGTATTATTATTACACTAAAACATGTCCTAATTTTATTGGATAAGTTTAATTCGACCAAAAACAACCATAGGAATAAAATATTACACTTTAGGTCCACTTGGATTAGATTAGGAAATTTATTATTATTTAAATAATAGTTAAAAGAGTTAAAATCAAAGTTTAATAACTAAAACATTTTTCATATATGGTTATACATAAGATAAATTCAACTATAAATATTTATTAGAAATCTCAAAATATTTCCTACATAATTTTGTTTTATTTATAATTTTTAGGCGTTAAATAATTCAATTTATTTATGACACAATGATGATGCAGTAATTACCTTATTAATATAATATTAACATAATTGATGTTATAAATACCCAAATAAATGTATTTTTAGACTTTTTATGAATTACAATAATTTTATAGGTTAATATGACATATTATTATTGATTTAATTAACTTTCTTTGAACTAATCATGCTGTTATGAGTTTCACAAAAATCAATTACTAAATAGTGTCAAAATTGACATAAAATAGTTTTTAAAACAAATATTATATTATTAATTGTTATTTTATTCATAAAAATGTAAGGTAAGTAAAAATGGCTTAGATAAGGTTATATGTATTAATAACGAACCACTTGGGGTTCTTTTGGATTTTTATAGTAAGTTTATTAACCATATAGTGTAAGAAAACAAGAAGACGTGGTAAAAGTTAAATTATTTAACTTAGAGTTAAATCTAAATGATATGGTTAAAATAGTAACCTAAACTTCCCTAAAACATATTGCTTGAGAGTTTTTATACCCATACAAACTTTATCTTAGAAATAAATCAATTTGGAGCTATTATAAACCGAATATGGCTTTATTATAAAATAATATTTTAAGTTTTTCCGAAGGTGCCCCTCTCCTCCCTTATAAAAAGTCACCTCCTCCCTCTCCTCCTCACACCACTTTGAGCATTCACGCTCGGCCAAACCCTTCCAATTTCTCTTCTAAACATCCCTAGAAACATCCTAGAGGTCCTGGTATTCTTCAACGACCATCTTTAGTACCCTAAGTGGAGGTTAAGAAGTGGCGCTTCAAAGAAGAGGTAATGTCTGTTACCGATTCATTCAACTTTATTTATTGTTCTACTTCTTCTTTAGTTGTTTCATTATGAAGTAATAACATCAGTATCACTCATATACTGATATTATATTATAAATATGAAACAACCCTATTTCACTTTCTTTCCATCCTGCAGAAAACGAAATCACCGCGCGTGTGTACGTACGGAATACCGTCTCCACGTCGTGGTGTAATCTGTTTTCCACCACCACCTTTATTGGATGTATATAATTTTGTAAAGAATAACTATATATTATTATTTTAAAGTGATATTAATTCTGAAATAGTATACATACACTTTAATACAATTTCACGATCATGGGAACGATATCATCGCTCGTGCGTACGTATGGCCTACCGTCTCCACGATGTGATGCGACACATTCTACATGATCTTCATTGCATAATGATTATATAAATTAATTAAATGAATAAATATGATATATATTACACTAATACCATTCTGTAAATTATTTATCTATAACCTAAAAAGAAGAATTATAATTTATTCTACAGAACACGCATAAGAACAAAAAGCAACAAACACCCGAATAACTAGTAACAATAAAATATTACTAATATGAAGCTATGAATATGACCATATATGATATCATAACAATGAGTACGATTCTGGAATAAGTCAATAACATTATTTAAATCATTATACATGAGTTTTAGACACGTACGCAGAAAATCGGACCTAAGGTAAGGGAAAATCTTACAATCTCATTTTTTTATCCAAGATTGTTTATACTTCAGAATTACTAGGTAATATTTATCATCCACATCCATGTCTCCTCGATATGTAATATTATTTCTATCCTACTAAAATTTTTCAAGTCCAATTTTACCCATTGGTGAGTTTTTAGTAAAAGAAATGAAAGAAAGCTTCTGTCGTTTTTAGTAATAGGTACTTTTTGACTTTTCTGGCCAAGGTACGAGAAGAATGTTTTTTTAACTTATACGGCATGAATTGATTTTTATGATTTCATAGAGAATTATTTCCATGAAGCTTCCATTACAAGTTTTCATGTTTATTTTTAATCAACTTCTTTTAGTTTAAAATTGTATGACATGTTAAGAAATAAAAAAAATGTTTTCGAAGTAGAAAGGATATTTTCTTCAAGAATGGTGTTCAATCGTTTTATCAAAATTATTATACATGTAAGATAATATAGGGTTATATTTATATACCTATTTTTTTAAATTTATTTTATAATGTTATGATGTAATTATTTTTATGATTCCCTTTTATCTTATATGGAATATGTTATGATGGCATGATGTTTAAGAATCCCATTTTTATTACCTGGGTTATGCTATGATATATGATTTATGATTTTGTGGCACACATTAGAATGGTATCATTATGAGATGGGTGGGACCTATTTCTCCCTCCAATTCATTAGGTAAAGATTTATATCTCATGATATAGACATGGCTGGAACGGCAGGTCAATCTGGTCCAGTGATACAGGACTGAAACGAGGAGAGAACTCGGTTCAGAAATGGACTTTGTCTACTATGATAGTCTTGGAAATGGGTCTTGAATACTAAGAAATGATTCTATATGATTATGTGTGTATTCCACAAAGTTTCATGTTTTAAGTTATTATTATTGGGATTACATATCACTACAAGGATTTATCCCATGTTTTGAAATTATGATCTCTTTTGCAGGTTAAGATTTCCAAAATGTTATGTTCTTATGAATATGATGTGTTTCATATTTCTTTTGTTTACCCTTACTGAGCATTTAAGCTCATCCTTTTGTATGTTTTATTTTCCCCAGCCCAGGAAGAAGGCTGTTATGTAGGATATTCCAAAAAGGGATTCTAGATGTGATGAAATAAATGAGAGACAATGTAGATGCTTTATGAAGTAGTTTTTTATGTTTCCAAGTTTCTAAAGACATTATACCTATATGGTCATATTGTGGTTTTGTTATATGTTGTAATAAGTATGCTTCAATTATGAAGTGATAATAATGTATGTAAAGTATGGGTCATTATAGTTGGTATCAAAGGAACGGTATATTCAACCTTTGGAAACTAGGATGTAAAATCCTTAGTAAGAACCCTATGGATATGTCTAAGCATAGGACAAAATCTTATTGTTTTAGAAATGGACATGAATAACCTATGATAATACCTATTGCATGAAATTCTATTCTTGATTATGTGGTTTTCCTATTATGATTAGTGTTTCTCACACTATGATTATTGGTTTTAGTCAATGGATGGATTTCGAAGGAACCGTGTTAATGCTGAATGTGATGGGAAATGCAATGATTGTCCCCCTGAGCAACCAAACGTTATGGGAACTAGAATGAAAAATCTTTTAGCCATTCTCAAACAACTTTCTCAAGCTATTAATCATGCAGGACTTCCAAAAGAGCAAAGGAAGGAGAAACATTCTGTTGAATCCTTCATGAGGCAGCGTCCACCCCCATTTAGTGGGTCTACTGATCCATTGGGGGCTGAAAAATGGATCAGTACCACTGAAAAGATATTTTCAGTTCTTCAATGTTCAGAACATGATAATGTCATCTTAGTAGTATATCGTTTGGAAGGTGAAGCTGATGAATGGTGGAATCTTATCAAGAATACGAGGCAAAGAGATGAAATTGAGTCCATGGAATGGGACGAGTTCAAGAACTTATTTTTCAATAAGTACTTCCCTCGTATTCTTAAAACAATGATGGAGAAGGGGTTTCTTGAACTGAAGAAAAAGGATGATGAATCTGTTGGTACCTACACTTCAATGTTACAAGTGCAAGGCAATGAGGAATTATGCCAATTAATTCCCTAATCCATGGGTTTTTTATGATGATCAACGACAACAAACTCTTGAGGATAATGACAAAGGAAAGTCACATGCAATTTCTATCAGTGATGTGGAGTATGATACAAAATTGGTGAAAGGTACACGTACCATCCACTCTAAAGTAGAAAATGTTTTATTTGATTCTGGATCCACCGACTCTTTTAGTTCTGAAGAATTTTATAAGGGTATCATTGTATTACCTCAACAATTAGATGTTGAGTTAGCTGTGACAACCCCTAACGGAACAATAGTCAAATCAAAAGTTAATAATTCTTCTCCGATTGAAGCTTGTGGGAAAGTGCTTCCTACAAATCTTGTGATCCTTCCTATAGTGGAATTTTATGTGATTCTTAGCATGGATTGTCATTATTTATATGGAGCTCATATCAGTTGCCTAAGAAGGGAAGTCACATTTCATATTCCAAATCAATCTATGATCGTCTATCGATGCAAGGATGAACATAACCTTCCAATAGAAATTTCTTCCATCTTATGGGACATGATTCCACTAAATAAAAGTTATTTATCTCAAATGATTGGAGAGAAACTCACGATTAAGAATACACCCATCGTACGGGAGTTTGATGATGTCTTTCCAAAGGAATTTCTAGGTCTTCCATCCAATCATGATGTTGAGTTTTCAATATAACTCATACCGAGTGTTATTACCATTTCAAAGAAACCTTATAGAATGGACCCAATTGAGTTGTAGGAATTGAATAAGCAACTCCAAGAAAATCTTGATAAAGGATTCATATGCCCTAGTGCGTCACCTTGGGGAGCACCTGTTCTGTTTGTTAAGAAGAAAGATGGATCAATGAGACTCTACATTGATTATCGAGAACTTAACAATATCACAATCAAGAACAAATATCCTCTCCCACACATTGATGACTTATTTGACCAACTACGTGGAGCTCAATACTTTTCCAAGATTGATCTTCATTCAGGGTATCATCAATTAAGGGTCAAAATGGGGGATATACCAAAAACAGCTTTCGGTACAGGGTATGGACACTATGAATTTATAGTGATGCCATTTCGTCTTACTAATTCCCCTTCTATCTTCGTGGATCTAATGAATAGAGTCTTTAGATACTATCTGGATCAGTTTGTGGTATTCTTTATAGACGATATTCTTGTATAATCAAAGATCAAGGAAGAACATGAAGATCACTTGATAATTGAATTAAAGACCCTGATAAAGGAGAATCATTATGCCAAATTTACCAATTGTGAATTTTGGCTTCAAAAAGTTTCATTTTTGGGTCACATAATCTCAAAAGAGGGAATATTTGTGGATCCCGCAAAAATAGAGGTTATTGAAAGATGGTCGAGACCAACAACAGTAAGTGAGATCTAATGTTTTCTTGGTTTGGCTAGATATTATCGACGTTTTGTGTAATATTTTTCACGATTATCTAATCCACTCACCAGGTTGACTCGAAAAGGAGTTAAGTTCACTTGGACAGAGGAGTGTGAAGAGAATTTCAAGGAGTTAAAAAGAAGGTTACCCATTTCACCTATGCTCACACTTCCTTGTAGTGGAGAAAGGTCTGTGACCTATAGTGATGCATCAAAGTAGGGATTAGGGTGTGTTCTCATGAAAAACAATATGGTGATAGATTATGCCTCACAGTAGTTGAAAATCCATGAGCAAAATTACCCAACTCATGATTTGGAGTTAGCTGGGGTAATCTTTGCAATAAAAATATGGAGGCATTATCTTTATGGGGAAAGGAGTGATATTTATACTGATCATAAAAGTTTAAATTATATTTTTACAAAAAAGGAGCTGAATATGAACCAAAGAAGATGGTTGTATTGAATTAAGGACTAAGACTGCTAAATTCATTACAACCCTGGGAAAGCAAACAAGGTGGCAGACACATTAAGTCGACAAGACCATGCTAGCTTATACATGATAAGGATTAAAAAAGATCCAATATTTATGGATTTACAAAGGACGGATCATGGAATTATAATGGAAACGAAAAAATATTATCTTTATCAAATGAACGTTCAACCATCTATACATGTGAAGATTAAATAGGCACAAAAAGAAGATGTAGAGTTACAAAACAAGGTGAGAAATGTTCCTGAATTTCACATTGATTGTGATGAAATAATAAGGTTCAGGAATCGGGTTTATGTTTCTCCCATCCCAGAATTAAAGAAGGACTTACTGGATGAGGCTCATAGTTCTTCATTCCCTATTCATCCCGGAAGCACGAAGATGTATAAGGACCTGAAAGAGTACTTCTGGTGGGATGGCATGAAAAGATATGTTGCTGAATATGTCTCTCGATGCTGGGTTTGTTAGCAATTTAATGCTGAGAGACAGATTTATAAGGGGATGTTACAACTATTACCCATACCATAATGGAAATGGGAAAACATCACTATAGACTTTGTCACTGGACTTCCTAAAACATCCAAAGGAAATAATTCTATTTGGGTTATAGTTGATCATCTTACGAAGTCAGCACACTTCATTTCTATTAGAGAATATTTCTCTATGGATCAGCTTACCAGGAGATATGTAAAGGAAGTTGTAAGATTTCATAGAGTACCACTTTCAATTATTTATAATCAGGATACAAGGTTTACCTCGAAGTTTTGCCGAAGTCTTCAGCATACTTTAGATACATAGTTGATTGTCGGCACTGCTTATCATCCTCAGACAGACGGTCAGTCTGAGAGAACAATTTAAAGTCTACAAGATATGTTAAGAGCTTGCTCTATGGATTTTAAAGGTGGTTGGGATCAACACCTACCTTTGGTAGAATTTTCTTATAATAATAGCTTTCACTCTAGTATTCAGATGGATTCTTATGAAGCTCCCTATGGAAAGAAATGACGAAATCCAACTTGTCGGGATGAAGTTTGGGAAATAAAGCTATTAGGACCTGATTTTGTAGATGAGATGGCAGAAAAGGTATGACCTATCCAACAACACATAAGAGAAGCTCAGAGTCGACAAAAACGTTGTGCCGACAATAGAAGAAAAGACCTAGAGTTTTAAGTGGGTGATAAAGTGTTCTTACGAATATCTCCTTAGAAGAGAGTAATGGGATTTGGAAAGAAGGGAAAGATGAGCCCTAGGTATATTGGTCCTTTTGAAATACTGGATCGTGTTGGGAAGGTAGCTTACCGATTGGCACTTCCACCGAATCACTCCCAAGTTCATGATGTGTTCCATTTATCTCTTCTGAGAAAGTACATACCCAATCCTTCACATATACTCAGCTCCAAAGTTATAACTCTAGAGAAAGATCTTTCTTATGAAGAACAACTGATAGAGATTCTAGATCGTAGAGAAAAAGTCCTACGGAACAAGACCACTCTCTTGGTGAAAGTTTTATGGAGGAACCACCAATTAGAAGAAGCTACATGGGAGCTTGAGGATATGATGAGGGAGAGGTATCCTCATCTATTTATTACAAAGTGACAAATTTTGAGGGTGAAATTCCTTTTAAGGGGGTAGAATGTAACACCCAAGATTTTTATGAGAAATATTTTGTTTTTATGTTATATACATCATCAAAATAATCTTTAACTACACACAACACAAGCTTGTCTTGCTTTACACACAATCGCGACCTTCCTCGATAGCTTGCATTGTACGCAATACCAAGTTTCACTAAACAACGATATTCTATTAAAATATTATTAAAACTAGCAGTTATGAATAATAATACCCATTTTTTGAAATTTTATAAATTTTATCTTTCAAAATGGACTTCATTTTTTGGACTCGGAATATCGAAATTAACCTAGGGTGAATTTTTGATATTTTTCTGAAAACATTCAATTTTTGATGAATAGTGAAAACACTAGGTTAATATTTAAAAACCGACTTTTTATTTAAATAATTATTTATTTTATTTAAATATATTTTAGGTCAAAATTGATACATGATACCTAAATATGGTCAAAGTAATTCATTAGAGTCATTTTATAATAATTTTAGATATATAAAAATTTTATTGAACTTTTCACCTTCTTTTACCCACCTCCTAAGAGAGTTTGAAAATTTATATACAACATAATTTTACCACTTCAGTGAGTGGAATTTAGAAAATCCAAGAGACACAGTTAACATCAAGTAGTAAAATGTGGTTCAATAAGATAAAAATAATTTCTGGTGAAGAGTAACTTTTTACTTTTATTTACCACGGTTAAAAGTAAATAGGGTAATTAAGGGTAAAAATGTTATTATTATTACACTAACACATGTCCTGATTCTCTTGGATAAGTTTAATTCGACCAAAAACAACCTTAGGAATAAAATATTACCCTTTAGGTACACTTGGATTAGATTAGGACATTTATTATTATTTAAAGAATAGTTAAAAGAGTTAAAATCAACGTTTAATAACTAAAACATTTTTAATATAGGGTTATACATAATATAAATTCGACTATAAATATTTATTAGAAATATAAAAATATTTCCTACATAATGGTATTTTATTTATATTTTTTAGGCATTAAATAATTTAATTTATTTATGACACAATGATGATGTAGTAATTACCTTATTAATGAAATATTAACATAATTGATGTTATAAATACCCAAATAAATGTAATTTTAGACTTTTTATGAATTAAACTACTTTTATAGGTTAATATGACATATTATTATTGATTTAATTAACTTTTTTAGAACTAATCATGTTGTTATGATTTTCACAAAAATCAATTACGAAATAGTGTCAAAATTGACATAAAATAGTTTTTGAAACAAATATTATATTATTAATTGTTATTTTATTCATAAAAATCTAAGGATCATCCAACTGACTTATATAAGGTTATATATATTAATAATGAACCACTTGGGGTTCTTTTGGATTGTTATAGTAGGTTTATTAACCATATAGTGTAAGAAAACAAGAAGACGCGGTAAAAGTTAAATTATTTAACTTAGAGTTAAATCTAAATGATAAGGTTTAAATAGTATCCTAAACTTTTCTAAAACCTATTGGTTTAGATATGTCGACCCATCCCCACATTAGCTTCGAAATAAATCAATTTTAATCTATTATAAACTGAATATTACTTTATTATAATATAATATTTTAAGTTTTTTCAAAGGTGCCCCTCTCCTCCCTTATAAAAGGGCACCTCCTCCCTTTCCTCCTCACGCCACTTTGAGCCTTCAAGCTCGTCCAAACCATGACAATTTCTCTTATCCACTTCCCTATAAACATCCTAGAGGTCCTGGTCTTCTTGAAAGACCATCTTTAGTGCCCTAAGTAGAGGTTATGAAGAGGCGCTTCAAAAAAGAGGTAATGTCTGTTACCGATTCTTTCAACTTTATTTCTTATTATACTTCTTCTTGTTTAGTTGTTTAATTATAAAGTAATAACATTAGTATCACTCATATACTGATATGTTCTTATAAATATTAAACAACCATATTTCTCCTTCTATACATCCTACGGAAAACGAAATCACCGCGCGTGCGTACGTAAGGAATACCGTCTCCACGTCGTGCTGTAATCTTTTTTCCACCACCACCATACATGGATGGGTATAATGGTGTAAAAAATAACTATATATAATTATTTTAAATTTATATTGATTCTGAAATTTTATACATACACTTCAATACAATTCCACAATCATGGGAACGATATCATCACTCGTGCATACGTACGGCCTACCGTCTCCATGATGTGATGTGACTCGTTCTACATGATCTTCATTGAATAATGATTATATAAATGAATTTAATGAATAAATATGATATATATTACACTAATACCATTCTTGAAATGATTTATATATAACCAAAAAATAAGAATAATAATTTATTCGACAGAACACGCATAAGAACAAAAAGCAATAAACACCCGAATAACAAGTAGAAATGAAGTATTAATAATAAGAAGCTAAGAGTATGACCATATATGATATAATAAAAATGAGTAAGATTCTGGAATAAGTCAATAACATTATTTAAATCATTATACTAGAGGTTTGGACACGTACGAAGAAAATCAGACCTATGGTAAGGGAAAATATCGCAATATCATTCTTTTTATCCAAGATTGTTTGTACTTCAGAATTACTGGGGAATATTTATCATCCACATCCATGTTTCCTCAATATGTAATATTATTTATATCCTTCTACAATTGTTTAAATAAAATTTTACCCATTGGTGAGTTTTTAGTAAAATATATGGAAGGAATCTTTGGTCGTTTTTAGTACGAGGTACTTTTTAACGTTTCCAGCCAAGGTATGAGAAGAATGTTTTTTTAACTTATACAACATGAATGGATTTTTATGATTTCAAAGAACATTATTTCCATGAATATTCCTTTAAAAGTTTTCAAGATTATTTTTAATCAACTTCTTTTTGTTTTAAATTTAATGACATGTTAAGAAATAAAAAAAAATTGAAGTAGAAAGGATATTTTCCTCAAGAATGGAGTTCAAGCGTTTTATCAAAATTATTTTACATCTAAGATATTATAGGGTTCTATTTATATCCTTAATTTTTTACATTGATTTGATTATGTTATGATGGAATTATTTTTATGATCCCCTTTTATCTTATATGGATTATGTTATGATGGCATGATGTTTAAGAATCCCATTTTTATTACATGGGTTATGATATGATATATGATTTATGATCTCATGGCACATATAAGAATGGTATCATTATGAGATGGGTGTGACCTATATCTCCCTTCAATGAATTGGGTAATGATTTATATCTCATGAGATTGACATGGCTGGAGCGACAGGTTAATCTGATCTAGTGATACAGGTCTAAAAAGAGGAGTGAACTCGGTTCATAAATGGACTTTGTCCGCTATGATAGTCTTGGAAATGAATCTTGACTACTATGAAATTATTCTCTATGATTATGTGTGTATGCCAAAAAGTTTCATGTTTTAAGTTATGATTATTGGGATTACATTTCACTACTATTATTTATCCCATGTTATGAAATTATTATCTCTTTTGCAGGTTAAGATTGCCAAAATGTTATGTTCTTATGAATATGATGTGATTCATATTTCTTTTGTTTACCCTTACTGAGAATTTGACATCACCCATTTTTATGTTTTCTTTTCCCCAGTTTAGGAAGAAGGGTATTAAGTATGATATGAAAAAAAGTTATTCTAGATACGATAAAATAAATGGGATACAATATAGATGCTTTATGAACCAGTAATTTATGTTTCCCAGTTTCTAAAGACACTATACCTATACGGTCCTATTGTTGTTTTTTTATATATTGTAATAGGTATTCATCAATTATGAAGTGATAACAATTTATGTGAAGTATGTGTCATTATAATTATTTTATTATATTTTTATTTTTGTTTGTTAGTTTTATATCTATTTTCAAATCCCTAAAAGTTATAAAATAGACCCTTTTTAATTTCGATGAACACTCTCATACAGGTTTACCTTTGAACTTCTCCATGACCTTTCTATACAGACCTTTATCCTTCTATAAACATTATATAAACCTTCTGGGTTGTCTTTTATGGTTATAGTGAAGTGATAAATTGAGTTAACTTTTGAAGAGTCATTCCCTTTGAATAAGAAAATAGGATATTCGAGCAGACCTATAGTCAAGCCGTGAAACCAACAGCTCTTGAATCAAACAGTGGTACTAGACAAGGAAGTGAATGTTGAGAGGTTGATTTCAAGAAAATCATTCATGATGAAATTTATTGAATTCCAGTAATGGGTAGAGTGGTTATATAATAATGAAATACCATTATATTTGAGGTTAAATCATCATTTTTATTATAATGTTGAGTTTAGTTTTAGGGAAGATAAAGATTGGGTTCAAATAAGGATAATTGGGGAGAAGGTTGTTTTCTCTTCAATTCAATGGGTTCGATGTATAAAAGTGCCCCATTAGGGTGTTTCAAACAACTATCAAGGATATATTCCAAGTGATAACAATTATTTTAATTATTTGAATTCATTTTCAAACCTGGAAAAAGATAGGACCTTAAAGAGACTAGCTTCAATTGATCATGATGTTGAGTTTCATTTGCTATTTAAGTTCATACAACATATGTTATACTTGATAAAAGGTGATTTTAGTATAGTGTGGTTCCAAGATGTATATTTTCTATACATTATAAAAATAAGATATAAGATCAAATTGTGTAGGTATTTTATGGTTCATATTATGAAGATGTGCAAGAAATATTCTAGGAAAAACTCCATGATTTACCCTATGTTCACTTCAGCCATACTGAAGGCGAGGTGTTTGGTTGATGTGGAAGAAGAAATAAAGTTACAGTGTGGTGGTTTTTCCATAATTTTTTTTTCAATTGAATAAAGATTAATTGGAACCCATGGTTGAGAAATTGGGTTGCTGATGCTAAAAATTTATATGAGTAATTCAATTCTATTGATCACCATACTATACAAAAGGATATTCTATATCCTGGCTTGAATCCAGATAAAGTGGTTGTTTATTATGTTAAGGATCAAGTATTAGCTACTGATAAGGATTAATTCTCCATTTAGGAGGCTTGTGACCTAGAAATTTATAATATCCCTACTATCACTTTTAGTCAAACGAGTCCTCCTAATTCTTTAGCAATTAAGGAGACATTTTTCAGAGAAAGAAGTTAAGAAGTGGAAACATAAGAATCAGGATAAGAACAATATAAGTTTCCTCTTCCAAATATTCTAAGGATGTTGAATATTTTTTTGATTATGATAATAGAAGTGATAATGAAAATGGATATAAACAATGGTGTTGAATAAGAAGATGATGAATAAGAAGTTTGAAATGATAAGAACCGAGGAGATAGTGATGGAGATGGATGGAATGGTGGTTTTGACCATGATAGTTCTGATGATCATGAGATGCCTCATGAATATGATTCATATTTATAATTTTATATTACCTATATGTATGAATATAAACCCATCTTGGTTCGATATGTTGATAAATATTCAAGAGATGAGTTTGGCTAATCTATTGAGTGGAGGAATCCCCAATCCTTTCTAGTCACCATGTTGACCCTATTGATGGAGACCATTTTGAGCCTGTAGTTATTAAGCCACAGTTGTTGATCATATAGTTATTGAGATTGTGGTTTTATCCTATTCCAGAGTAGTTGTTTCATCTCTTAAAGAATGGGAAGGATATTTAGGTTATGTGAGTCTGGGCCTAGACTACCCTAACTCAGATGATGATAGCAGTCTACCAAACTATGGTGGATATACAATCCCTGATTGAGTAGAAATGAATCCTGTGGGTTCAATGATTGATCAGATAGATGTTATAAGGGATCTTTATAGATGTGTTTTAGATGTTCTTTCTAGATCAGATTTAGTAGAGGTTCTTGTTGAGAGAGTGTATTCACTATTACCTGGGTTTTATTATGTGTCTATTTATGTTGTTACTAGATCTTCCTTGGAGTCTTTTAGGGAAATTATGGATTCTAATTATGATAGGATTATAAAGAACCAGCCCCATTTGATCACAGTGTTTAGTCAGAAAGGTGATATACTTATTTTAGATCTTGTTATAATACACATTCAACCCAATATGATGCATCATATTTGAGAAGTCGAGATAGAGAATAGAAGGATAGCTAATGAGTTAAAGTAAATGGTGACTATGACGTAGGAGATAAAGATCTATTTACTAAGATTTTGGATATTATGATGGATAGGATAGATACCCTATCATTACAACCTTCTACTTCTATTTATCTACCTTCGTATTTGGGGATTGGTCTGATTGGATCATTTTTTAGAGGGGAGATTCGATCTGTTTCAGGAGATATTCCGGATATCCCTTGGGATAGTTTGAGGTATATAAGGAATAATACTGATCATGTGTATAATATGGTAAGGTAATTAATGAATGATATTAAAAATAATAGATAAACCATCACAAGGTTTGTTATGTATTGCCAATCCTGGATCTATATTAAGCATGATCTAAACACTCACTTCATGTTTCTAATAGAAAACCTTCGATTTTCACATGTTACTAGAGCTTTCATAGAGTAAGTCGGTCAACTAAAATAAGTGAAACATGAAATTCAGTTGTTCATATAGTAGAAACAAGAATTCTTTAGTGCCATGAGGAGAGGATGAAAAACTATCATGGACTTTATCAATATGTTGAAGCCTTTCTTGCATGTGTCTAAGACTGTAGTGGTAGCAGGTGAGGTTATTCTGGTGAATCTTCATCTAACTCCTCTAGACACTACTCCTAAGTATTTTAGATAATCTATCACTCAATATCCAAATTCACATATGCCTACTCAATTTTAGCTTTTGGTTTTATCTCTAGTGGAAGTAGTTTGGTATCTTTGGCCAGTGATCATCAGGGTGACTCCACCTTCTACCTATATCACTAAAGATACTATTTCTATCCCTACATCCTCTACCATTGTTACTTAGGCATCTAGTTATGTTTAATCTACCTATGATAAGGGAAAGTAGCATTCTCTTCCAATAACCATGGATGAGAAGAGATCAGAATTAGGATTCTTTTTATAGGGACTTCTGTGTTATTTTCTGTATCTCTTTTTGACATTAATGAAATTCCTTTTGTTTTTTAGTATAAATATTTCTTTTTATTCATATTTTATCTCATTAATTTTACTATTTCTTATTATTAAATTTTGATAATACCAAAAGGGTGGTAATTACTATGGAACTTATTTTTATTTTATTTTATTCTTTAATACCAAAAGTTTTTAATTTATTCATTTTATACCATCTTCATTAATTAATGTTTTTTACTTTTATGATTGTGTTATTCTATCATACCATACCTTTGACATTACATTGATTTGATATTTGATTTAATTTCTTTGATACCATGTTAATTTCATTCCTCTTATCAATATTAATTTAATTATCTTCTGTTTTAAATTGTATGATCAAACCCTTTCATTAGCTTTTTAAACAACTAAGAAGATCTATTTTAGCCATAGTTTATTTCAAACATGGTTTCTAAAATGCTATGATTTATGATTATAAAAAAGGGGGATATTGTTGGGACCCATGTATTAATTATCAAAAAACCATGTCAATTATTTTTTTAATGGTTTTTATGTTTTATGATAGATTTTTATAAAATAAGGCAGTTTGATGAAAATTTAGTTGATTTACAGTTGAGACAAGTCACATTTGAGATGAGCCATCATTGAGATGACTCACCATTGAAAAGGGTCGCCATTTAAACGAGTCACCATTGAGATGAAATAGTTTATTATTGGGATGAATCACCATTGGGATGATTCACCATTAAGATGAGTCACTATTGATAACAAGTCACTACTGAGCATGACCTATCGCCTGATGACCTAACACCAGCCTAACACAACGTTGGTTCAGATGACTCGCCACCAAATTTCTTTCCATCAGAGGACTCACCATCTGGGTGAGTCATTGTTATAATGATTCACTACTAGAGTTTACTTTCCTTTATATTACGTACTATCACTATTATGAAATTTTTGAATTAAATAGTTCCAATGGATATATTAACACATTTAATGTCGTGAATTATTTTATAACTATTTTCATTACTATTTTATGGATCATTAAAGTTCATGTTAGACTTTATTATGAGTATAAAAAAGATTTATGATTATTCATCAATCTGCTGTCATTAATTTAGTTCCATGTATTCAAAAAAAACGTGCCCTCATGTTAAATAAGATATGTGGAAATACATAGTACATGTGATAAATCTTCCCCAAGTGAAAATAAATGATCAAGTGTGCCACTTACTTAAGATATTACATAATTCATTCTAACCTATACTTAGACTGTAAAATAGTAAATCTTATAGAACATTTATATCCTTCATAGATTCAAAACAATGAGAGAGTAAGAAAATCTATTTTAGTGAATTTTTTAGAGAATATTTTTGAGCTCCTTCCCAAGATATATCTAAGGAGTCTTTCACATCTGAAGCACTTAAAACTGAGAAACAAAATAATTTATATAATCTTACAACATTCTCTTTCTATTTTGTTTTTAAAATTGAGCAGTGTGTTTTTTGATATGTTTATCAGCATGCACTATCTCCTACATTTCAACTAGGAACACATGATTTTAAATGAATATATCTTTAAATTATTCTTACCACATGTTGTGTAATGCGTCTTTTTGTGGCATTTGTTTATTTACTTCCCATGATTGTTGTGGAAGAGGTCCATGTGCATCTTGGAAAGATTGTTAACTATTGTGTATACCCAATCTAGGTTGTGGATAAATATTATTTGTATATAATATTCATGGCATTGGGTAATTTTCTAGTGGAGGGTATTAGGTCTCTACTTGAGACTAAACCCCTTGTTTTACTTCCACTATTTTTGGTTTTTTTATTTCAAATATTTAAACTAAATTTGTTTTAAACTGTAAAAAAATCACTACTTTGAAAGTGAATCTTAACTAGTGCTTATATAAGTATTTAGTTGATTAAATTGATTTAAAAAGTTTTAATGATATTCACATTTTTTAATCTAAGATATAATCACTCTATAAAAAATATTTTAAAAGATCTGAACTTATTTCAATCTAATGTTTTGATTAATTTGGAACTTTTATTTCCACTTGGGGGGTTTTATTTAATATTTTTTAACAGAATTTTTTAGGTACTCAATTTAACCCCTATTGAGTTACTCACATCGAAAAACGTAGATGAATTATAATATAATTCTTTATTCATAACAAAATGCATTGGGGATCTATAATGGGATCACCTGTCATCATGAGCTATATCAGTCTCACCCATAATCATTAGGTATATCAGGCTCACTCATAATTATGAACCATTTACAAGGACTATAATATGTATAAAATACATAATATATTTTATATTAACCATAAAACATGTAAAAAAATAATTTTTAACCCACAAGAAAAACATTTTTGGATATTGATATATGTCATTTCTTAAAGTCACAATTTTCAAAACCAAAATTCCCAGAGTAGCAAAGGGAATGGGGGTTTTCTTCGAATACAACATTGATTCTTATAATGGAATAGAAAAAAATTGTTATGGAAGAGGTAAAATATATTATCTTCGTATATATTAAAATAGAACATTATTTTTTTACTTTTATAAATAAAGTTAACACACTTTTTGGAAAGATTGCTTTTGAAAAATTTAAAAGAAAGTAAAAAAAGAGATATATAATTTTCTTTTTATTTAATTTATGTTCAAATAAAAACATCCATAAAATAATTTTATAAATATATACATGGAATTATTATATTTAGAAAATAAATCTTTGAATCATTTAAATTGAGGTTTTTATGCTTAAGTGTCCCTTACCTCGAGTATGACTCATCACATGCATTTTTTATATTCCTAAATAATAAACTTGTGTAAATTATTTACTTTATTAAGAAAGTTTGTCAATTTTATTATTCCTTTTGTTTTATTTATTACCATTTTATATTTATTTATTTTGTTAATTAAGTTCATGTCTGTCATTTATTCGATATTTGGCACATATGTCCAAAATGACTTCGATATGTTGAATTTGGTCAAAGAGGTCATTATTCCATCATATCTGGAATAATAATAACGATATAATTATCATATCTATACATAAATTATACATTTTAAATCATCCATTAAATATTATTAGGAAAAATTAATTATGTTAAAATAATGGAGACGGTAGGTCGTACGTTTGCATGAGTAATGTTTATATTTTCAATGAATGTGATGAAAAACGTAAGTATAATTTTATCTTTATATAATTATGATTATATATTAAATATAATATTATTTATTTTAATACACTTATATATTGTATCCAAGATGTGTTTCCATCAAATATGAATCACATCGCTTAATGTAGGTGGTAATTCAGACGTACGCACGAATGTCGTTATCATTTTTCAATGTATGGAAAGATAAAAAAATAGATGATATATTATCTTTCCATGATGGTAAATATTTCAATAATATCATATATATGTATATAATATATCCTTCATTATATATGTCTATAATATTTTTTAATTGAAAATGAATTACATTGGTTCGCAGGGTGGTAGTTCCCCATACACACGAATGATGGTTTCTTATAACATTTGATGGAAGAAGGTGATAGATTTAGGTTATTCCATTAACATAAAAATATATGGGTATATTGAAGATATTTATAAGGACCCATATTTAAAAAATTTCATAATATAGATTTTTATACAAAAAAAAGTACATTTTTACACATTGGTGATATTTTTAGGTTTAGATTTTTAGGTAATTAGGTCATAAAACTTACATAACATCTCATAATCATACATGGGGATACTATTAAAACAATACCCATTTTTTCAAAATATAAAGAATTTAAAATAATACATAATTTCTTTCAAAAAAGATCATGAACTTTAAATTTTCTTCCCTATTTCTATTAGACATCCTAATAACATATGAAAAACATTTAAAAACATGGTATGAGCACCAAAAGCTCAGTAAGGGATATATAGAAATAAATCGTTAGTCTAGTGATGACATAAAAACAAATAAAATAGATTTCATAAAAACTAACTAACATGCATGGAAACATCATTTATTTTACTTGGGATATATTCACCATATCACTCTTACAATCAACATTACACATGGAATAACCATTTGGTCAAATTTCATATCTAGAGTACCCAATGCATTGGAGAGCTATAATGGTGCTCACCCGTTATATCTTGAGATATAATGGGATAAACCCAACATATATTGAGCTATAATGGGATCAAAACAACATATATATGTCCAAATAAAATATCATGGAAATAAAGTATCATGAAATCAGGATAAACCACTCATTCCATATTTATATATAAACAGTCTTTTTGAATTTCATTAAAGAAACATTTAAAAGTTTTTTAAAATGGAAGTCCCTTACAAAAATATTTGGAGTGATAATTAATGGAATGTAAAGGATATGTGTATAAAATGTAAATAAACATAATATAAATAAAAATTCAGTACACAAATAATCTTAATACCATATAATTAATAAAGTACATGGTTAACCTAAATATTGGAAGTTGGGTTAAGAATTCCCTTACCTCGGGTTTGTCTTACTTCAAACATGATTAAACATCTGGTATAATGGTTAAAATAATGTTATTAATATATTATAGAAACATATTAATGTTTATAACACCTTATATGATCATTTCATAACATTATTTTACCCTTTAATTATTAGTATTTTGATCATTCCATTGTTTCAGGAGCGTTATATACATGATTTCCAAGGCCAGTTTGTATTTGATTTTCTTTTCATTATGAAATTAAATTACAGAAGTGTAATTAAATGATATTAATATGTTTCTATAATATTAAATGATTATATATCTCATTTTGTTTATATTGTTTGAGTGTGAATCATTAGATACATCTTTAGTGATATCTGTTTAAATCATTTTTTGTGGTGCTTTCATAATCACAAAATAGTTTCATTATATAACATAATATTATGTATATATTATAGCTATATAAAATTAAATATGATATATCATACCCTTTAAATTCTTTTTCAACCATTAAAATTGGTTTATAACCAGTTTTTAAGGAAGTAATGGAAATTGTAAACACATCATCCAAGATTTTGGTAAATCGGCACATCGCGGACTGTGTTTTTATTTTTAGAATATGTGGAAGAGGATATGAATAATGATGGTGGATATTTCCATAAACATAATAAAAATACATAATATATATCATACTGGATATTTTATGCCAATTGTATAAGGGTAGGTTAAGAGGGTATAAGAAAAAAAATAATTGAAAAGAAAACCCCAGAAAATGAAAGAGGATTCTTACCTCTTGGTCTCTTCTCCTTGAGATCCTCCTTAAGGCCTTTGGTTTTGGGATTTTTGTGAGACCCATAGGTATTGTACATGGGTAAGAGACTTTTTAAGGAGTTTGGGAAGAATTTATAAAATTATCAAATCTTGAAAGGTGCGAGAGAAAGAGGGTAATGAGGGTAGTATTTATAGTGGAGGAGAGGAGCAGTTTTAAATTATTTTAATCATTGGTTTAAAATTTTTCCTCATGACTATGAATAGTATTGATTAATGTGACCCCAAATAATAATAAGTTCATGTGATTTCAAACCAAGTGTGGTTACATCATCTTTGAATTGCCAATGATGCATTAAAACACGTATTTATCATTTATCGTAATTTATCGTATTTCATTATTCCTCAAAAATTTAGAAATTTCAAAAAAAACTAAAATTTCACAATAACCATTTCTCAATTATTAGAATTAAAAAATGAACTCTAGTTTTTTGAAAATAATCTTATAAATAATATTAATTTAATTTTTAAATAAAATCCTAATTTATTCTAAAATAAAAATTTTAAAACTATAAATAATTTTGTTAACACCTTGAATAATAAATCAGGATATAATTATCTTATAACCATAAGAAAATAAAATAAAAATATAATTTACAATTAATTATGATCATATTACTATTCATATTATTATTCATAAGGATATGTTACCATTTACCAAAAAAACATGTTGGTTCTATCAGAATCCAAATAACTTATTGATCGTAACTGTATATTAACATTTTTTGAAACTCAAATCATAGAAGTAGAAAAATTATGTTTAAAGGATAGTTATAACTATCTACATAAAACAAAGTTTCAATCATTTGAATTTATTTTTAAAACCTTGGGGTGTTACATTCTCCCCACCTTATGGAAATTTCATCCTCGAAATTTTATTTTCTTATTAAATAAGTGAGGGTACTTATGCCTCATAGCATTTTTATATTCCCATGTTGCTTCTTATACCTTGTGTTTTCTCCACAAAACCATTACCTGGTGGATTGCCTTATTCTGCAATACTTTCTCTCTATGATCCAGAATCGGAACTATTATCTATTTATAAGTAGGGTTCCTTTCTAGGTGAACTACTTCTGGGCTCAAAACAATGGATTAATATGGAACATACTTTCTCAACATCGAATCTTGAAAAAAAAAATATGTGATAAACATGAAGGAAAAGCTGTCTGGTAGGAAATCGGTCCAAATTTCTCCTAGATTTCATATGGTCTAATGAACCATGGACTCAACATCCCTTTCTTTCTAAAACTCATAACTCTTTTCCATGGTGAGATTCTAAAAATAAATATGATCACCTACCTAGAAAGAAAAAGTATTTACTCTTATTATATGCCTAACTTTTTTGTCTACTCTGAGTTGTCCTCATGTGTTGCTGGATCATCTTCACTTTCTTAATCACTTCATCTTCTAATTATTTTCCCACCATCATTCTTTCCCTGACTTCTTCACAAAAAATATAGATTTTGACACCACTTCCCATATAATGCCTTAAAATGTGTCATCTGTATACTGGAATGAAAACTATTATTATAAGAAAACTAAACTAATAAAAAAAATTAACCCAACTTCCCTAGTAGTCCATTGGAAAAGCTCGAAGCATATCCTCAAATTTTTGAATCGTCTGTTCTGACTGCCCAACTGATTCAGGATGAAAATTTGTTCTAAAATTTAATTATGTTCCCAACTACTTCTGAAGGCCTTTCCAAAAGTTAGAAATGAAACTGAGATCACGGTCAGATACAATGGAAAGTTGAACACCATGTAACCTAACAATCTCTTTGAGTTATAGTCGAGAAAGCTAATCCAGTGATGTGGTATCTCTAATACAAATTAAATGAGTGGATTTATTCAGTCAATCAACAATAACCCAATTTTCATTGTTACCTTGAGAATTATTTGGTAGTCTCACAATGAAGTCCATGGATATATTTTCCCATTTCCACTCTAGAAATGGTAAAGGTTAAATCATCCATTTCGGTAGCTGTTGATCTACTTTAACCTATTGACATGTCAATAATTTCATAGTAAAATCTACAATATCTCTTTTCATTCCATCCCAACAGTAATACTATTGAAGATCACTGTATATATTTATGTTTTTTGGATAAACAGAAAACAGAAAATTGTGAGCTTCACAGAAAAATTATTTCATCAACTGAGAATTTCCAAGAACACATAATCTCTTCCCAAACCAGAAAACACAATCTTTATCAAGGATAAATTATGGTAACTTATCCATTATAACCAATTCTACCTTTTTATGTAACTCGTTGTCATATTTTTTAGCATGCATAATTCTTTCTGACAGAGATGACTAGACTGAAACCTGAAACAAAATAGAGAAATTTCCTACACCAATAACTTAGAAGAAAAAATTCATCAAATCATTAATCAATAGATCATGTTTCAAATATAACATGGTTAATGATGCATGATGTTTTTGACTCAAGGCATCCACCACTTTGTTTTCTTTTCCTGGATGGTAATTGATCAAGTAGTCATAATATTTTACCAATTCAAGACATATTCTCTACCTCTTGTTTAATTCTTTCTAAGTGAATATATACTTCAAACATTTATGGCCAGCATATATTGGACATTTGTATTTGTATAAATGATTCCTCAAAAATTTGAAAGAAAAACCCAGATCTTCCAATTCTAAATCATTTTTGGGATAATTTAACTCAATAGGTTTTAGTTTTCTTGAAGCATAAGCAATTTCATAATTATTATGCATCGGAACACACCCATGTCCCTTCAAAGAATCATCACTGTAGATGAGAAAATCACCACTTATGGAAGGTAGGGTCATGATTGGAGAATTCACAAATCATCTTTTCAATTCTGGAAAACAATCATCAAATTCTTTTTTATAGATGAATTTAACTCATTTTCGAGTTAATTTAGTCAATTTAATAGATAAATGTGAAATCGTTTCAACAAACCTCCTATAATAGCCTACTAAACCAAGAAAACAGTGAATCTCGGTTATATTTGTGGGTCTTGTTCATTAATCAACAACCTTTGTTTTATAAATATCAATAGTTATTCCATCTTTAGAAAAAATGTGACAAAGGAAATATGTTTTTTAGAGCCAAAATTCAAACTTGCTAAATTTTCCATATAGTTTCTTTTTTTTTAGGTTTTAAAAACATCGATTACATGTTTTTCATGCTCCTCTTTACTTCTATAATATTCTAAAATGTAATCAATAAACACAACTACCAACTTATCTAAGATCTGATTAAATATTATATTCATAACGTCCATGAATACAGTAGATGAATTAGTTAACCCAAAAGGAGTAACTACAAATTTATAATGATCATATATACTATAGAACATAGTATTCTGGATGCATGCATCCTTTACATTCAATTGATGGTAACCTGACCTCAATTCGACCTTTGAAAAATACTGTGCTCCCTGAAGATGAACATGAAAATCATCAATATGAGGAAAAGGATACTTTTTTTAATAGTAATGTTATTCAAGGATCAATAATCAATGAAAAGTATCATTGAACTATATTTCTTTTTAAGAAACAAGACATGATCACCCCATTGTGAAGAGCAAAATCAGATGAAGCCTTTATCAATAAATTTATACAACTGCTTTTTTAATTCTAGAAGTTCCATTTCATCCATTCGATAAGGGTTTTTAGAACATGGATTAGCATCCGGAACTAATACAATAGTAAGCTCAACCTCTCAATCAGGAATAACACTAGGAAATTTATCAGGAAAAATATCTAGGTATTCATTTACCACTTGTACATCATTAATTTGTATAGTTCCTTTATCTTCAAAATATGAGCATGATAAGTTTCATTTCCATATTTTATCAGTTTCTTAGAATCTTGATATGTTATCAATGATATGGGTTAATTCTTTTACACAAACTAAGACTCTTTCTAAAAAAATTCTTTTTCTCTGCAATCTATCTTAGCATGATAAAAAAATCCAATCCATACCAAAAATAACCTCAAACTCCATTAGAGGAAATACAATGGGTTCTACAAGAAAACTCTTTCCACATAAAAGGATAGGTAGATTCTTATAATTTATTCTTGCCACAAAATTTCTTCCATGTTATTTTACCATGAGTTATGGTTTTATTTCATGAGGTAGAATTCCAAATTTTTCCAAAAACTTCTCAGAAATGAAGGAACGTGTAGTCACTGAATCTAACAACACATTTGAAAAATATGTAAAAACAAGTAATGTACCTGATATCACCTCATTTGATGGCTCAACACATGCTGAAGTGGTTGCAATGGATTTTACTAGACCCTTCTTCTTAAAATCTTTTTTATTCCCAGTCTGGGTGACTAGCTTCGGACAAACATTGGAAAAATGACCCAATTACTTATAGTTAAATCATCTCACCATCGGATTCTCATTTATTTTCAGGTCATTTTCCTTTCACTCATGAGACATGTGTGAAAAATTTCAACATCAGTATCATTTCCTAGAATTTATAAGACATTCTCTAGGATGATTTTTACAACACTTTTCACAAGAAGGGAAATTGATTTTCTTACCTCCATATTTTTTTGATAAATTATTCCCCAATTACTTCCAGCCTATCCAGTTCATATTCTTATCATAATGAATTATATACATGTTATAATAATACAAATCAACTTTTTCAGAACAACGAAGAAGTTTCTCATAGATTTTAAACTCACATGAAGCCAAAGATATTCATAAAAATGGTTTCAAACCTGATTAAAATTCAGTATGTATATGGGATGTCTTGTAAAATTGGGCTCATATTCTCCCATAGAATCCTCATCTTTCTACTTCAATTCCATGAATTGTTTCTCCATTCTTAATCAAATAGTTTTAGGAAAATACTTTTCTAGAAAAAGACTATTAAAATCACCTCATTCTAGACTGTCAAGCTCATCTATTTCTCTCATATTCTTAACCAGACACCACCATTTATTAGCTTCACCTTTCAAACAATAAATTTCTAGTATTACTTTTTGATGTTCCAAACATTACATTACATCAAATATCTTTTCTAGATATTTGATCCATCCTTCGGCTAACACTGGCTCTATAGTTCCCTTGAATGTTAGAGGATGTTTCATCATGAAATTATCCCCAACAAATATGTTTCTTCATGTTATATCATGTTTCTCTCTAGAATGAAAACCACCACCATTTATTTCTTGAGTCAACTGAGCCATTTTTTCCCAAACTACTCAGTTTCAGTTCCCACCATTCCAGGATGAAAATTTGGACAAACATCAGCCTATTGGTGTCTTCCTACTTCATCTTCCCTATTTATTCTATGAAATAAATTCCAAACAGACATATCATAGATTAAGAAACATGGTAATATTTAAATTTTATAACATTTCAAATTAACATAGAGTAAAAATAATTTATCATAATCTTTTAACATCATCCTAACCACAAAAGTTATTTAATCCATTCTTTGATACCAATTATAATGACCCAAACATAAAACGTTACATAATCATGAGTTTTATTTAAAAAATAAATTCTTACATATTGGGGATCTTTTTATATTTATATTTTTAGGTAATAAGGTCATAAAACATTGATAACATCTCATAATCATATATATCGATACTATTAAAACAATATCCATTTTTTAGAAAATATAAAACCTTTGAAATAAAAAACAATTTATTTGAAAAATAATCATGAAATTTAAATTTTATTCTTTCTGTCTCTTACACATCCAGATAACCTATGAAAAAAACATTTAAAAACTTGGTATGATCACAAAAACCTCATTAAGGGGTATAAGGAAAGAAATCATTAGTCAAGTGATAACATAAAAACATTTCATAAAAACTCATTAACACACATAGAAACATAATATAGTTTCCTTGAGACATTTTATTGTATCACTCTTACAATAACCCTTACACATGGAATAACAATTTGGTCAAATTCCATCTTCGGAGTACCCAATGCATTGGAGAGCTATAATGGGGCTCACCCGTCATATCATGAGCTATAATGGGCTCAACCCAAAATATCTTGAGCAATAAAGAGATAAACCCAACATAAATATGTCTAATGAATGTAACATGTAAATAATGTATCATGAAATATTGAGAAACTACTCATTCCATATAAGTATATATATATTAGTCTTTTTGAATTCCATTAAAGATACTTTTAAAAGGATTTTTAAAAAAAATCCCCTAAAAATGGAGTGAGAATTAATGGAATGGAAAGGATTTGTGTATACACTATAAATACATATAATATAAATAAAAATTCATCACACAAATAATCTTAAAGCCATATAATTAATAAAGTGGAAGGTTAACCTAGAGATTGGAAATTGGGTTAATAATTCCCTTACCTCCGGCTCATCTTATATAAAACATGTTTAAACCTCCTATATAATGGTTAAAATAATTTTATTAATATCTTATAGAAACATATTAATGTTTATAACACCTTGTATTATTATTTAATAACATAATTTTACCCTTTAATTATTAGTATTTTGTTCCTTCCATTGTTTCGAGTGCGTTCTTTACATGACTTCCAAGGTCGGTTTTTATCTGATTTTCATGTCGTTTGGAAATGAAATTACCGAAGTGGAATGAAATGGTATTAACATGTTTCCATAATATTAAATGATTCTATAACTCATTTTTTTTATATGTTATGAGGATTAATTGTTAGATAAATCTTTATTGGTATCCATTTAGTTCATTTTTTAGGTTCTTTTATAATCACGAACAAGTTTCATTATATAAAATAATATTAAGTATATATGTTAAATCATGAATATGAAACAGGATATATAATACAATTTAAATTCTATTTCAACCATTAAAATGGTTTTATAACCAGTTTTGAAGGATTTGATGGAAATTTTAAACACATCATCCACGATTTTGGTAAATTGGAACATCATTGACGGTGTTTTTATTTTTAGAATAAGAGGAAGATGAGAGAAAGAATGATGATTAATATTTCTATAAACATGATAAAAATACATCATATATATCACACTAGGACTTTGATGCCTCTTTTATAATGTTATGTTAAGAGGGTATAGGAAAATAAAATAATTGAAAATAAAACACAAGAAAATGTAAGAGGATTCATACCTCTTGATCTCTTCTCCTTGAGATCCTCCTTAAGGCCTTTTATTTTGGCCTTTTGGTGAGACCAGAAGGTCTTAGACGTGTGTAAGAGACCTCAGATGGATATTGGGTATAACTTATAAAATTATCAAGGCTTTAGAGATGTGAGGGGAAGAGAGGAATAAGGGAGGTATTTATAGTGGAGGAGAGGAGGGGTTTTAAATTATTTTAATCATTAGTTTAATATTTTTGCTCAATAATATGAATATACTTGATTCATGTGACCCCAAATAGTACTAAGTGAATGTTATATAGAACCATGTGTGCTTATATCATCCTTGTATTAGCTATGATTCATTAAAACAATTATTTAGTATTTATCATAATTTATCATATTTTACTATTCAACAATCATTCATGAATTTTAGAAAAATCCCAAAAATTCACCCTAACCGTTTTTCAACATGTATAATTAAAAAATGAACTCGATTTTTTTAAAATAATTTTATAATTATTGTTAATATAATTTTTAAATAAAATCATAATTTATTCAAAAATACCAATTTTTAAACTATAACTCATTTTTTAACACATTGAAAAATTAATCAAGACCTCAGTATCTTCTTACCTTAAGAAAATAAAAAAATAATATAATTCACTATTAATAGGGGTCATGTTACTATTTATATTCATAAGGGTATGTTACTAGTCACCAAATAACAATTTGGATCTATCAGACTCCAAATTACTTACTGATCACAACTGTAGATGACCATTTTTTGAAATTCAAATCATAGTAGTTGAAAAATTATGTTTAAGGATTAGTTATAACTATCTACTTAAAACAAAGTTTCATGAATTTCAATTTATTTTTAAAACCTTGGAGTTATAAAATACTAGTTTTATTATTTCATCATTATTTAAAAATATTTTAAGGAGTAATAAAAGGAAATAAAACAAAAACACTTGGTTTAGAACTATAACTTTTAATTAGATAACCTATTTATATTGGATTTATAATCAAACTAGTTCCTCTAGGATATGGGGAGGGGTATAAGGATGGTATTTGGGTAGGTATAGTAAAAAAATTATCTTTAATTATGAAGATTCAATATCTCAATATTTTAAAATAATTCAAAGTTTGATAGTGTATAAAACGCGCAACATCGAACTTAAATGAACTTGGAAATGATACTATCTTAAATATGACCGTTATAACCTAAATGATGGGTTGGAATGAATAATAGAAGTAATTTTTTTAAATATATATATATAACATTCTTATTTAATAAAAATGTATTGATATATTTTTAGTAAATAATCACAGAATTTTTAGTAAATTCATTTTATTCTTCAAAATACATTTTCTAAAAAATGGATTTTTTTTTTATGACTGAATATTATAATTAATTTACAGAATGTATATAAATTTTATTACATAAAAATGATATCATTTTTTAAATAATTATATCATAATTATCTTAGGTTGACGTTTTTGAATTGTTATGAAAATATGTTTTTTAGTGAATAGTGAAAAAATACATATTTTTTGAAAAAATGTCATTTATTTTCTTTAAGAATGTCTCATAATGCTTTGAATTTTTTCTCCAAGTAACATAAATCATCTCTAATTGTATATATTATAATTAATTACACTTAAATAGTCATTATAACAGATTTGGTTATAAGTTCATTCTTATGTTTAATTACACAATTTTCTAAAAACTATTTTTCATTACATTTTAAATTTTTATCTTAAATTAATTTCTACCACTTATAATAATTGTTTCCTGAACCAGCCACAATACTTTATTACATTGGTACTTAATCAAGTATTATCCTATCTTGAAGAGTGTTCCTTATCCCAATTGGTAGGTGACTAGCACCTAAGCATCAAAGAAAGTCATAGGGAATGATTTCTCTCTAAGAATAAACGAA
The DNA here is from genome assembly GCA_963277665.1 of Viscum album. Classification (NCBI taxonomy): domain Eukaryota; kingdom Viridiplantae; phylum Streptophyta; class Magnoliopsida; order Santalales; family Viscaceae; genus Viscum; species Viscum album. The sequence continues at coordinate 1,981,375,033 of OY728165.1, read as the reverse complement.
ATGATGAAACAGCGGAAGATAAAAAAATATATAATCAGTATGAAAAACACTCCTCAATGAGAAAATTACCATTAAAAGAATGATACCCCAAAGTAATACATCATATAAAAATAAGACATTATTTCCATCAAGATAGAAACTTAAAATCTTCATGAAATGAGTAGATCAAAGCTCCACTAGTCTCTATTATCACCTAAGGTCCCATGAATAAAGCACACCATTACCATAAAAGTGGTGTTTTTCATTTTCCTAAACCTAAAAAATTAATCTAAAAAATCATGAAGGTAAAGGTGGGTTGTGGTCAAAATTTACTCAGTATTATTCTATAGATTTTTTATAACTAAATCCATAAAAATAAACCATTTATGCTTAAATTTAAAATTAATATAAAGCCTGATAAATAATTTTCACTTTATAAAAAACAACATTATTTCAATATAGGAATATGGAAAGTTAATCAAAATAGTCTTAAATTATAATTTTCAAAAATAAAGGCCATGAATAAAACAGTTCTATAATCATTTTCATAACATAATCAAGACAAAACAATGAAATGTGTTATCAATCCATAAGGTTCATTGGTTTCTGATTCAAGGATCCTCAAAAAACATAGTCAATGATCATAGATCGAAATGTGTGTTCATAAATCCCTGAGGATCAGGCCATTAGGATAATCAATCAACACCCCATTGGGGAAATCATTTTAAATTTGTTTTAGTTATAGTTTTCATCATCAATCCATTTTAAGGGAGTCATAGTCCTAGCATGATTATCTCAATCACCCACTAACTACCTTAGGTCACATGTGATTTTAATCACTTAATAAGTGAACCGTGGGAAATTCATTCATTTCAAATCAATTCGCAGTTCAAAGGCCCAATTCAAGTTTCAACATGCCATTTAAATTTCAGAAACAAAACATATGTTTTATCAAGTTCATACCTTTAAAAATCAACATTCATTTAAATTTTTTACCAAAAATTCAATATCAAATAATTTTATCAAATTAATTTCTAATTTAAAGCCATATTTCTCAAAATATAACCAATTTATCAAATCCATTGAAAAAAGTTTTTTCCCAAAAAAATAATTGAATTCTCAAATAAAATATAAAATTTACTCAATTTAAAGTAAATAAGTTGAAATTTAATATTAAAAAAATCATAGTCAAGGATTCAATTGTAAGAAAATCCATATAGAACCACTTACCTTTAGGTCCCATGATCAAATGATCAATCACCAAAAATGGGAGTCGCCAATATAGAATAAAATGATAAGAAGATCAAGAAGGAATACATGTAATCATAATCCAAAAAATAAGGGTTTATATCCATAAAAATATGAGGATACATCACTCTTAATGAAAGAGATAAGACAATAATGTTGGATTCCAAATTATGGGAGAAAACACTTACCATAGATGAATCAAGAGCATCTATCAGAACATAGATCTCAGAGGAAAGGGGTTTGAGAATAATTAAAATCCTCTCTTGAGAGCAAAAAAAGCCAAAGGATTCAGTTAGGGTTTGATGGGATGTGTTTAGGGTTAATACAGGGGTTAGAGGATTTTGATTAAAAATTTTAAGAGGGTTAAAAACCTGCTCACAAATTTTCCTAGTTGAGCTACATGGTTAGTACTAAACATGAACCTTATCATGCACCCTCACTAGGATTCGAGAATGGGTGTATGATTTAGTAAAATGTTTAAAATATCTTTGTACCAATTATAAAAAACCTTAATACCACAATATTCATGGTTTGGAGGGGAGTCCATGCAGGTTGGACTAACTATGTTCCAACCATGCACCACCCTCCAGTTCCACCCCACAAGGTGCACAATTTATTGGGCCAAACCACATAGTTTTCCCTAACCATGAACCAATCATTAAAAAAATACATATGAAATTTTAAAAAATAATCCAAAAAAACCTTTTAAAATATGAAAAAAATGTTATCATCAAAACATGGGTCAAGAAGTACCTGAAAGCTGGTAATGAGTTGTTACAACCTCCCCATCATAAATGATTTCTAATCCCATATTGCCTATCAGGAAGACCCCATATCAAATAGATGAATCTACTACTCTCTCATCAGTGCCTCATGTTCCCAATTCGTATATGAATCTGAACCATGCTACTATAGAACATGAACCAAAGTTATAGTCTTCCCATGAAGAACCTTCATTTTAGAATCAATAATCCAAATAGAGTACTTAGTGATGGATAAATCATGTTCAAAATCAGGGTCCTCCCAACTCAAAAAATTATATATGTTAAAGATATATTTTTGAGCTAAAATATGTGGAACACATTATGAATTGATGTCAATTGAGGTGGAAATGCCAAAAAGTAAGCCACAATGCTCATCTGTAGAACTACCTCAAATAGTCTCACATATCCTGGTAAAATATTTCCCTATTTTCAAATATTTCAATGACCCAACCAAGGTGAAGCTCTCAAAAAAAAATTTTCTCCAACTAAAAAATACAAAGTACATAAAGGATGTACAATATAATATTTATCCCATCTCTACACCATCATCATTCTCAGAAGAATCAACTCAAACTTTTTCCCCATCTCTTGGAAAAAAAACTAGGTCTAACCAGCAAAGATTCACACATCTCTAACCTAAATAATATATATCTATATGTTTGGACATACAAGGCCTCAATGTTTTACTTCTTAATCAACGAATAGTAACTATTATTATAATAAAACTCAACTAATTCCAAGTGGTTAACCAAAGATCTACCAAAATAGAGAAAGAAAACCTAGGGAATTTCTTCAATAATTTGTATATCTCTTTTTGTCTAGACATCCATCAGAGGATAATATGTCATTCTCGAACTAACCGAAGATAAACATTCCTCCTAGAGGCCTCTCCAAAAATAATAAGTAATATAGGGATCCTTATTAAAAATTATAATATATATAACTACATGAAATCTTATGATCTCCTATACATACAGGCTTCCTAATTCCTCAACTTCTATTGTATCACAAACGGTTATAATGTTAGATGATTTGAATAGATAACTGATTTCTACCCATATCACATTCTTCCCTTAAGGGTTTCATGGAAACCTAACCACGAAATCCATATAAATATCATCCCACTTCCAATTAAAAACCAGAAGTGTCTAAAGAAGACCAGTGGATTTCAAGTTCTTTTCATTGACCTGACGATAGGTATAATATTGAGAAATAAAGTTAGTGATATTGAAAATCATTCCTAGCCACCAGAATAATCATCATATATCATAAAACATATTTGTGTTTCTAGGGTATACCAACAACTGAAAATTATGGAAGTCCCCCATCATAGTATTTCTCATGGAAAAAAGATACGATATAACGGAGTTGGAAACATTAGATACCCTCAGAACATAAATACCACTCACTAATAGTCTCCCCACCATAAATATAATCTATAATTACATATAACTCATCGTTAAATTGTTATTCTTGAATAATAATATTGGTAATGGAAACGTTCAATTGAAAACTTTCTAAAACAATCTTGATCTCATCCTCTCAAACTCTCAAATGCATGCATGAAAAGAGAGACATTAGACCCCACTCTTCTAATGATTTTTTCATGGTGTGGGTTAGAATTTTCTTGATCAAGACATTCTCAAAAACATTCCTATTACCAAGGGTGTGAGAAATGTTGAAATAAAATTCTACATGTACTCCGCCCAATTCCTCTATCATGTACTCAAATATTTTTTAGAGAAGATGTAACTCATGATTTTTTAATAAGAATAAATTTTAAAACTTTCTCCAAAAATGGTAATGTATCCAAATCCTAAGAGCCTCCATCATGGATACAATTTCAAGTTCATTATTATGATAGATATTCCCATGTTCCCAAAGTTTCTGGGAACATGAGTCCACCATGTGATCACCTTTTATGATAAAACATTCCAAAACTAAACCTGATGCATCACAAAAGACCACATAGACCTGCCTATCCTCTACAATATTCAACACTGGAATATAAGTAAAAAATTAACTTCAACTCATCAAAATAATTCTAATATTTTGAATCCCAAAATAACTTTACTCCTTCTTGATTGAGAACAGTTAGTTAACAATTCAATTTTGATAAATCTTTAATAAACTGGTGGTAATAACCTACTAATCCCAATAAGATATGAATCATGAAAACATGTCATGGTGTTTCTCAGGTCATAGCATCCCTCTTCTTCTAATGATTAATTGAAATAAAATTTTATGAGACCACATTTACAACAAACATTACATCCCAAACCCATAAATTACATTTTTATAGCTTAGAATAAAGTTGGTGGTCTCTCAAAATTTCTAGAACCACTTTAGAAAGAAAACATGGTCCTTCTTAGTCTTAGAGTAAACCAAGATGTAATCAATAAACACCATCATGAATTAATCGATATACTCATGGAATATATTGTTCATTAGTTCTATAAAGACTGCAGGATCATTGGTTGGACTAAAAAACATAACAAGGTACTCATAATGTCTATAACTACTCTTCAAGGTAGTATTCGAGATTTTAAATTCCTTGATTCTAAGTTGGTGATAACCATACTAAATATTTATCTTTAAGAAACACTTCTCCCCCTTCAACAGATCAAAAAAATCACAACAGAAATGAATACTTGTTCTTTACTAAGACTCATTTTAGTTTCCAATAATCATCACAAAGGTGAAGTGTTTCATTATATTTATTTATAAAATGAACAATCACCTCCCAAGGTGACACACTCTTGTTTTTAATAATTTATTGAATATATAATCCATTTTAGTATTTATCTCTTTCAAATCAGTTGGTTCCATATGGTAAGAGGGATCATAGATATGTTGGACCCCTATTACCAAGTCAATAGATAACTTTACCTCCTTTACCAATGTAAATATAGAAACATATCATGAAACTTGATGACTATTGTAGGAAAATATTCGATCAAATATTCTCACTCGAAATAAAAATAAAATATATAAATCAACCCATCCAACTCCGAAAAAAGGTGGTCTGACTCTAATCAACATCTGGTCCCATTCTCCCTGAAAAAATGCCACACCCCATCAGGGGTAGTAAAGGATTCTTGTTGAAGATAAAATCAATTTAGGCTTTATGGTCAATCATAAAATGCATCGACATAATTACTTACTAGAGTTTTCATGTCAAAAACTAGAAAATTATAGGTGAATTTCACATTTGATAAAGATAAGTCACAAGAAGTGAATCAAATACCCTATTATATATTTATTCTAAGGGGTATAGTAATATCCATCAAATAAGAAAAAATATTTATAAATGTATTTAAAAAATTCACAACATAAGTCAATATGAATGAATGAGATACACTGGTATCAAATAATATAGTCACTAAAGATGAATCTATAGTGATTGTGCCTCTCACGATTATTGGACCAGCATTAGCTTACTCTAGAGACTCTTCCAGTATGTAATAAAGCTTCATTACCAGTACCTAAGGCTGAGAATCCTTATATCATGAAAACATTTATTGAAACATTCTACCTTTAGAATATTATAAGCCCATTATGTTTCATGGGGAATAGAATACTTGATATAACTTCTTTAAGTGTACTAAGTGACTACATGAACCAAAACCATTTGGTTCCTTATTACAAACTCATTTTGAATATCTAACCTTTCCACATTGAAAATGAGTCAAAGGGCCTCTGATAGAGACTACATAAGGTTTGGATTATTCCTGTTTTTTTATCCACCATGATACTCATCACACTTCCTATTTCCTTTAAGGAAACTAATGTAATTGACACTAAGACTAGGAGGAACTCCCATAAACCCAAACTTACCATCCATGTCAATATTATCCATCAAAACTCTATCTATAACATATTTGTAATAAGTGAGATTCACCATGAAAATCTATGATTGTATATCAGATCAAAGACCCATCTCTAATCCTCCTGCCTTCAGTTTCTAATTTTTTTTACTACCTCATGGGAAAACTAAATGAGTTCAACAAAATAGTTTGTATGATAAGTCATCTTTCTTCACCTTTCTAGAGGCTGCAGAACTCTATAGACATTTTAAAAACCACAGACTATGGAAATAATTATTCTGTAAAAAGATCCATGAATTATTTATACTCTAAGCCTTAATGTTTTATCACCATAACCATAAAATCCCAACACCTCCTGCGAGGTCATTCAATATTAGAGGTAGCACATTTCACTTTTATCGAAACAGGTGTTTCCAAGAACTCAAAAATAAACTAAATATTTTTCAACCAATCATATTCCTCTTGAGGATCTTTCAATCCTTGAAAATATAGATGTTTTTATCAAATAAAATCTTGATCATGATATCTATATTTATTTCTTCTAGGTTCCATTACTAGAGCCTAAATCAGAACGGGGGAAGCTAATTTTTCCAAAGCTTAAACCTTAGGAAGAACTATATCAATAAGATTTTCATCAACTGGAGGGTTCTTTTTCCATGATTCATCAGTAGCTCCCTCCTAAGGTACGTTAAAACATATTCTTAGGTCCATGGAACTATACAACAACAACAAAAAACATGAAAACATAAATAAATATAATCGAATTATTAACCCAATCAAGATATACAAGAATATAAAATCCATCAGATAGAATTAATTATTTTGAGATTTCAAAATTATAAGATCAGATTTAGGAAGAATAATGGAATTATATCATTTTATTCTTCATGGATACGTTTCCCAAACACTCATGATGACTTAAGTCTTCCTATGATGAGATCTTTCCAGGAATTTTCTAGTAACCACCCCTTAAGTCCTAACAATTTTATCTCATGTCTTCCATAACATCCAAAAAGGCATACCGACATCAATGACGAATTCACAACCTAGGATCAGGAGCCATTTTATCACAAATCATCATGAATACTTCGATACACCAGTACGTGAGCTAGTCCTGACATAACCTAAAGGGAATTAGCAATCCTCATGGGTTAGTGACTAGTGAATGTGCATTAAAAAAAGTAAAGGGGGTGATTTTTTCCATTATAAAGAGAAAGATGCAATATTAGAAGAGAAAACAATAAACATTCAAATATTATAAACACTCCTCAAGGATAAAAGTACCACAATCATTTAGGTATCTCAAAGTAATGAATCATCTAAACACAAAAAAACATCATTCATCATGATAGAAACATATAATCTCCATGTAATGAGTATATCATAGATCCACTAGTCATTATCATCACACAAGGTCCCATGAATCAAGTTCACTTTCCGCCTACAAGTGTAACTTTCCCTTTTACAATAACAAGAATAATATAATCTAAAAATTTTCTATGTAAAAGGTAGGGTGTGAAAAAAAATAGTCCAGCAAGATTCCACCAAATTTTATGTAATCAATTTAAAAAAAAATAAACTATTTGTGCTTTAATTTTAAATAAATAATAGGCATTATAAATCATATTCACATTGTAAACTAAAACATTGTTTCAACAGAGGTAGAATAAAATTATATCAAACCAAACATAAATAAACATTTCCATAAATCATGTGCATGAATAAAATGGTTAAATAATCACTCTCATGTAGTAATCAACTCAAAACCATGAAATAGGCTCATAATCCCAGAGGTTCACTAGTATATAACTCTAGGGTCTTCACACTACTCAATAAATCATCATGTATCAAAGATCATGTGCACACAACCCTATGCCTTAGGACATCAGGATAATCAATCAATACCCCATCTAGGAAATAATAATGAATTTGGTTTAGTTAGAGGTTTCATCATAAATCCATTTATAAAGAATCAAAATCAGGGTAATTTCATTCATTTCAAATCAATTCATATTTTAAATTCCTAATTCAAGTTTTAACATGGCATTTCGATTTCCAAAAAAATCAAAGTTTTTTATAAATTTCATGCCATTTAAAATCATCTATAATTTAAATAATCTTTCCAAAATTAAATATAATTTAATTTAATAAAATCAATTAAATATTTCAATACATCTTTCTCAAAATCCACCCAATTTATCAAATCCTTTTAAAAAGGTTTTCATTTCAAAAAACCCACGCCTTCTCAAATAAAATTTCAAATTTAATCAATTTTAACGAAATTAATTGAATACGAATCTCAAATAAATAATGAAATTAAGGGTTTCAACTATAATAAAATACCTACGAAAAACACTTACCTTGATGTCACATGATCAAACGATAAATCACCCAAAACGGGAATCACAAAAGTATAATCGAAGGTGAGGAAGATAAAGAAGGGATTCCTTTAATCATAATACAAAAAATCAAGGTTTATATCCACACAAAAAATAGGATCCATCACTCTCAAATAAAGATAAAATATAATAAAGTAGGATTACAAATCAAGGGTGAAAACACTTATCAAATAGGAATCAAATGCATCCATCGACACTTTAATATGAGAGGAAAGGGGTTAGAGAAACCAAAATCCTCTCTTCATCTACCTCATTCAAATATTCTTCAAATTTTTTGAAAAAATAACAATAGTATATTACATATAATTATTATTTTAATGTTAATGTAATAACCTATATCCATCTAATCTTCCATCATATTGGAAACAAAATTGTCGTTAGTATGTACGATGGACTATCGCCTTGTGAACCAATGTAATACATTTTCCATCACCGTCACTCATTACTAGTTATAATGATGGTTTTATTGTAAATATAATATATTAATTACAAAATAATAATTTTTGAAATATAATATATCATTTATTATCTTATCTTTACATCCATTAAAAAATGATACCTTCGTTCATGCATACGTGTGGATTACCACCTTCACAAAGCGATGTGATTCATTTTTCATAACCAAATCATATGGATGATATATAATTGAATTTAAAAAAATTATGTTATATATAAGATATATTCATAATTATATAAATATAAAATAATACTTACCTTCTCTCTGTCATGTTCATTGAATAATAAAAATGTTACTCATGCGTATGTACAGCCTATCATCTCCAAGATTGTAATGTAGTTCATATTTCGTAACCATATTTCATTGTTGGTTTTAAAAGTATAATTGATGTATAAAATATTAATTATTTCACCGTTATTATTTTTTATATTATTTAACAATGACCACTTTTACAATGATCAACTTACCAAAGTCATTTTGAACATATGAGCTGAATATCATCAAAACATCTTACATGAAGTTATTTGAATAAGTAATTGTATATAAATTATTAATATATAAAATCTGAGGAATAATAAATTTGAAAATATTTATTAATAATGTAAATAATTAACATATGTTTAGTTTTTGGGAAGATAATTAACATATAAGATGAGTAAGACTCGACGTAAGGGACACTTTACCTTAAAAACCTCATTTTAAATGTTTTCAAGATTTATTTTATAAATATTTTTATTCCATTTCCATATTATAGATTTTATTTTATGGATATATTTATATGGAAATATATTAATTATAAAGTAAAATTTATGTAAATTTTGATTTTGTTTCAATTTTTTTCAAAAGGAATATTTATAGAACATTTTAACAAAAAAAATCAATTTTCTATTTTAACATATACATCATCAATAGTTTTTTCATTTTTGTAACCATTATTTGACGCTTGGGTTACTTTAAAATATTTCATGTTTTCTTCAAATAAATACCCAATTTCCCTTTGTTTTATTATTTTAGTTTTGAAAATGGGTTTTTAAAAATAAATGGTATTTTAATATTTGTAAATGTTTTGCATATGGGTTTAAAATAGTTTCTTAAGGGTTTTATGATGAAAATGTACAAACATAGAATGGTTTATTAATAATATGAGACTTGAGAATTATAAATGATTATAGGTGATCTTTATATAGCTTATATGAATGGGTGATCCTGAGGTAGCTTATATAAATGGGTGAGACCAATACAACTTATATGAACAGGGAACCCGGTACAACATAAAAAATGGGTGATTTGGATATATATCTCATAGTAATTGGGTAATGTTACTTTTCTTAAAAGGAAATAAGAATACAGTTAATCATATTTTTTGTCCTATGGATTTAACTAGGATCCAGTTATTTTGAACATGAGTGAACATGGGTTATGAATATGATTCTCCAAGTTTCATATAAGGGTTTCTATTTTATTTCTATGGGTTTTAAAAGGTTTTATTTAAGAAAAAAAATTGTTCCATGTTGATATGATTTATTTTATATTCTCAATGAATAACATGGAAAACTTAATCATTTTATGGTTTTTCATGATTTTCACTAGACTAATGATTTTCATATTTTGTATGTCCTAGACTGATCTTTTTATTCTCATCAAACAATTTTAGATTTTTTCATAGGGTTTAAGGATGTGTTAGAATAAAATAATTATTTTTTAAATTCATGAATATTTTCTTAAAAATAAAACATTCTTTAAATTAATATATATATATATATATATTTTAGGAAAAATTGATACTCATTAGAGTTTTCTAATTTTTAATATACGTATTTTTTATGTAAAATGTATGGCCTAATTATATAGAAATCTAAACCTAAATGTTATTTGGGAATGAAAGGAAGTGAATCGTAGTCTAAAGAAACTAGATTGTGTAATTTTTAAGGTTTGGTCCCTATATTTTCTATCATATGAAACGTCTCGACCTCGGTTCCACACACCAGTTCCCTGAGTCGATTGGCCAGATGACTTTCGGTGGGCCTCCCCGTATGCCAGAGCCTACCAACGAGTAGTAGGGGTCTAATATCGATCAGGGGGATAATATACCCTCTTTATAAAAGTATAAAAATAGTGGAACTAAATAAAAAAATATCCAAAATAATACAAGTATAACTTCATAATCAAAACTAAATTCAATATTTAATCTAAAACAATAGATATGTCTTGCCAAAATAATTGTCAAGTATCTAACACAAAATCAAAATAAAGACACATTGATAACTCCAAGTGGGTCCCGACACCAATTTTGGTTCCCTCATCTATGATCCATCCTGAATCATCCATCTAACATAGGACTATTTCCCTTATTCTTCCCTATAAACATGATGTATATTCGGGTACCGGTCAGGCCACACGTGTAGGGTGTGAGTAGAACTCTGTAGGCCACCACCAATAGCATCTAAAAAAATATCCAGTTAATAAAAGTTTATGTAGTTTTATAAATAATAAAGTATACTTCATAATTATATAGTTATAAATATTTAAATTATTCTTTAATTAACCACATAATCTACTAGGTTCATGAAGACACCCAAACCTACAATACATACTTCATCCGCTGAAGTCTGAACTGTCCCCAAGGGATCCCACATATCATAATACCATGGTTATCAATTAATATTTCAATTAAATTCATATTATATCCAATTGAAACCATATTCTAATGCTAACATTTTTGGACTATAATGACATTTCTAGTACCTAATGGGTATTTGAAGAATCAGACTCTATCCAATAGCTCGTTTATCACTATGGGATTTTGAATCATCAATCCATTTCCAACACATGTATATAAGTCAATCACATGTGGGATTTGGAAGCATCAGCCTATGTCCTAGACTCGTATATCACAAAATCACATGTATCACAATATCAAACATATCAAAATTTCATAAACATCATGGTTAGGAATCATTAACCTTTTTTCAGTCATTTTCATCATGGGGGTACCTAATCAATTATCAATTCAATCTTGTTTCATCAATTTAATCACATGAAAAAAAATTTAACTAATTCACTAATAAATAATTTAGGTTAGGCGAAAAATCACATAATCCTCATTGTCAATTAATTAATAATAACATTAATTGACCAATTAAACAATAAATATATCCCATAGATTTCACAATCACAATCACAATATTCTATTAATTAATTGACCAATTAATTAATCCAATTTCACCAATTTCAATTTCCCTAATTTAACCCAATTCATTATCACATGGAAATTAAATTAAATTGATTCAATCATCAATTAGTGTTAACAATAATTTCTGTTTAAATTTCAAAATTAAAAACAGTTAATTAAATCAAGACTATAGGATTTTTAATTTAGGCCACAAACCATAAGATTTATGATAAATTCTTTCTAATGGAAATCCCTATTCGAAGTGGAACAACCAATAATATGATAAAGAATGAAATGCAGATCCAAAAATTAGATCTAATATCTAACCGATTAGATCCATGAAAACCTTTATCTAGATACATTAACAATATATAAAAACATCCCTTCAAAGTATGATAGAAAAATGGGAGAGAGGGAGGAAACCATATGCAATGAGAAACTCTTACCATGAGAGATAAAGATCCATTAATGGATCTTCAGTTCATCAAGAATGGTGTTTAATAAAATTAAGAATTCATCTAGATGCCTATAAAAATAATAGGAATATGTTAATTTTTATTTGGGTTGACTTTGGGTGAATTTCAAGGGGGTTTGGAATTTTTAATATAATTTTAAGAATAATTAATCCTACATAAACGGTTTCCTGGAGAGGGGTGCACGGTTTTCCAAACTATGCGCCTCTTCGAGGGGGTGAATGGTTACTTCTAAAAGGGAACATGGTTTGATTAACCATGCACTATCCATGAAATTATTTTATATCTAGGGTTTCATGGTTTTCTGGGGAAGGGCACACGGTTTTGGAAAACGATGCACCAACCATGCACTACCGAAAAGCCCTCCAAAAACTTCCAAATTTCACTAAAATACACCTAAGATAAAACAAAAACAATATATACTCAAAATAAGGAAAAATAACACCTCTAAATGAGTTGGATACATCTTTATTAAATCTCATGATCCTACAATCTCCCCACCTTATAACAACTCATCCTTGATTTATACTCCTATGAATCTCTAAATCTATGTGGAAGAGACAATCGGTATGTCATCAACCCGATCTGATCCACAACCTCAAACAACCTAAAAAATGGGGCACCAACATTCCCTATCTCCATATCCTATTTTCCCCCAATCTATGAGACACCAAAGGAACACGCGATCACCCACTACAAACTCTAGTGGTCATTTATTTCAAGCAGCAAATGACTTCGTTCTACTCTAAGCTATATAAATATGTTTTTAAGTCAACTAAACCAACTCTAACTTCTCATGCATGATACTCGGTCCTAATATCTCTAACTCAACTGCCTCCATGCAACATAGAGGTTATCTTCATGGATTAACATAAAGTGGCTCATATGGTTCCATTTGAATAGCCACTTGATAACTGCTGGTATAGGAAAAATCAACGAGCACTAGGAGATTCTCCTAAGACCCACAAAATTCAAGAACACATTCTCACATAATATCTGATAAAACCTATATAGTATACATTGACTTCTCATCTTTTTTTTGGTGTAAAGTCGTAATCAATAAAACTTGGGTACCATGTGACTTCTATAATCCCTACCAAAGGTGAACATTAAGGTGTGACACATTGTATGACACAATACTCTATGGTACCCTGTGCCGAAGGACTATTTCCTAAATTTATAAATCTCAAAACTAATCCACTGAGAAAATCCCCAAGATCAGAGATAAATGTTCTACATTTTTTATTCGGACCAAAACCACCCAAATAACGTCATTCTTATAAGGGCTCCTCAGGTGACCCACTATAAATTCAATGGTATGGTTTTACCACTTTCATTATGGAATAGGATATGGCTATAGTAAAAATCAGGTCATTGATTATCATACTTCACCTGTGGATAAGTGTAGCACCATGACACTAACCCTACAATCTCATTTTTGATGCCCAACCACCAATAATTCTATCGTAAGTCACGGTACATTTTTCTCAAACCCAAATTCAACACCCATATTGAGGCATGAAATTCAAACATCATCTCTTCATGTATGCTCTTAGGCACAACAACATAATTCCTGACATAAATGGCCTCATCCTTATCTATGGTCCAATTTGAAGGATTCTTCATGCCTTCAAGGATTTACTTCATGACCAAACGCTATGGATCTTGGTATTTCCTTTCCATGATATAACGAAAATGTGTAGACTCCACTGAAATTGATACAATACTCATCTAATCTTGTCCTTCCTGAACCAAAACATGCATCTCATCTGGTAAATTGTTCATTTTTTACTCACTGCTAGACTCCTAAACTGTATGAGTCTGAGTTTTCCATCTTAAAGTTTCATCCACATTGTTTCCATTTCAAGTCATATAAACTAGATCAAAATCAAATGACTCCATATACTCAACCAACCTCCACTACTAGAGATTCAAATATTGTTGCAAAAGTATACACTTTAACCTCTCGTGATCAATATATATAGTATACTTTTCGCCCAATAGATAATTACACCAACACTTCAAGGAATAAACAACTGTGGCAAGATCAAGGTCATGTGTTGGGTAATTCTGTTCATGTGGCCTCCACTGCCAAGACCCATATATTACAAATCAATCTATCTGCATCAACATTGATCCAAGCCAAATCCCAGAAGCATCACAAAACACTATATACTCCTCACCTGGTTGGGGTAGGATCAAGATTGGTGACATAGTCAAACAGTTCTTCACCTCCTGGAAGGAATTCTCACATGATCCTAAACATTCAAATTTTACACCCATCTTGGTCAAGACAGAAAAAGGTGCTTCCAAATAAGAAAAGTGCAGGATGAACCTCTGATAATATCTTCATAACCCCTTAAATATACATATATCAAAAATATTCTTGATCTTCTCCCAGGAAACAACTTCCTAAACATTCTATAGGTCAAATGATACACCTTCCTCTGAGATGATGTGACCCAAGAAATATGCCTAATCAATCAAAAAAATTCACTTTGATATCTTGGTGTATAGTCGATGCTCTCTCATAGTACTCAATACTATGTCATGATATTGGGAATGGTCTTCATGAGTCTTAGAGTAGACAAATATTTCATTCACAAATAAGTTATAGGTTCCTATAGAACCTATGTAGATATCCCATCCTACTGTAAGATCAAAACTCTACTTTTGGTTAGGGTAACTATCTATGAATGTAACCCAGCCTTCCACACTAGTGAAAGGTCACCTGAGTAATGTCATGTGTAAATGTTTATTTCCCATAGCCACTATTCTTTTCACTAGGTAGTAAACATTCCTATAATGATGCTTCCTACTCTCAGAATTCATACCTCCTGACCGTCCTATCGAAACCACTAGTCCTCCACTGGAATCCTCCTTTAAGTTCCCCTCAAAAATAATATCTTGATTCACTACATGAAGAAACTTCTTTAGTCTGAATATATTAACTTGTGACTTAATTTCACATTTAATCACATCCTAAAACCACTTTTTCATAGTAACCTCAATCCCCACAAACACTGGAAATAGAGTGATTTAAGTTAGTAAATCGTCCAGCATAGTCCATCATGGACATTCTCCCTTGATTCGACCTCATAAACTCATATTCCCTCTCATATCTATGTATATCTGGGTATAATTATTCCAAGAAATTATCCTAAATGTCTTTCCAATCCATATTGTCCAGCTGTCCATCCTGAGTCTAGATGTCCCACAAATTATTTTCCTAACTGTGTAACATGTAATCATTCAATTGGGGTATTTTCTCAACAAGAGTCACTAAGTGTTTAAGAATATTCTGGATAGACTCAATCCAAAACTCAACTGCCTCAGGTCTACCATTTTCAATAAATGTCATAGGGTGTTGTAACTGGAACTCCAGTTTCAAGTTGAACATACTCCTCACAATCCGCCTTGGTTCTCTTTACATAAACTACATGAAGTGATCAAATTTCTCACAGAACTGCTCTCCTTATCATTCACCCAACAATATCGGTGTCTCAGGTTCTACTTAAGGAAGATCATTTCTTGTTATATCATATTGTTGTCCTATCAACAAATGTCATCATAGAAAAGTATATCTATAATTCCAAACACATGTGTTTGGACACATTACACAACATTAACATATTTATGTAAGAGGGATTCAAAATAATCCATAACAAGTCATTCCCCCAAACCCTACCACACGGTCAAAAATGAGGTGTTATTACTACCCTTACTCATACCTCATCCAGGTCTAGGTTAAAAAAGGGTAAACATATTCTCATATTTCATTTTTCTCATTAGAAAAAAAAATTCTACATTTTGAATCATTTTACAATATTCAACTCATATTAGGCACCTTTCCAATTCAATTACACAAGAAAATAAAAACATTTCCAAACCAACAACTTACCCAAAAACATGATTCTCCCATGCATGCCAAAAATGATGCATGTCACATAATAATCATGATGAATGCATACTAAAATATTCTTCTATACCATGCCACATGTAAAATATTATAAAATATCAGAAACAATATTCAAATAACACAACCAAGTTCATCACTCAAGGTGAAACAACTTTCATCTATAACAACACACATTAATAACAACAATCCCACCCTAGGTACTGGGGTTTTCCCCTATATATGGGTTAGTTTTCCCCCAAACACGAGCTCATGCCCAAGGCCTGACTCTTTTAATCCTCATGTAAACATTTTCAAAATACTAATGCAAAAGATAAGAATATAAAACCTCCCCTGATACCACTTTTAGATCTACCGACTTGGATGCCACACACCAGTTCCCCAAGATGGGTGTCCACATGACCTCAAGTGAACCTCCCCATATTCCATAGGATTCCAATTAGTAGAAAGGGTCTAATAAAGATCATGGGTAAACTATACCCTCTTTATCAAAGAAGAAAAATAGTTGAAGTAAATATGAAAATATCCAAAATAATACCAGTATCAAATGATAATACAAATTGAATATAATATACAAACTAAAATATTAGATACGTAATGCCAAAATAAGTTTCAAGTGTATGAAAAAACAAAATAAAGACACGCTAACAACTCCAAGAAGATCTTGACACCAATTAGGGTTCCCTCCTCCATGATAAATCATTAATCATCTATTTATCATAGGACTATATCTTATCCTACACTATAAAAATGAATTCTATTCAAGTAATAGTCAGGCATCCCAAGTAGGGTGTGACTAAAACTCAGTAGGCCACCATGAAAAACATCGAAAAAACATCCAATCAATAATATTTTATATAGTTTTTTAAATAATAATGTATAATTCACAAATAAATAGTCATCACATTTTAAGTTTTTCTTTAATTAACCACATAACTCCATAGGTTCAGAAGGACACATGGACCTACCATACCTGCTACAGCCTATGTCGAAGTATAAACAAACCCCAAGGGATGTCACATATCATAATCCCTAAGATAAAACCCAAACAAGATATACCCAAAACAAGGAAAAATAGAACCTTTAAATGAGTTGAAAACAACATTATAAGAGGTCGGTATCTTACATCATAGAAGGGTTTAGATAAATTTGTAGATTAAGATGTTTTCTATAAGGTTAACATCAGAGATATGGATAATAAAATGGGTTTATAAGATTAATACTAATAATATGTTAAAATTAAATAACACCCCTTTTTAAATTTTAAGTGATTATATTTTTAATAGATTAATAATATTTTTTGTGATGATTTATTGGTTTGAGGTATATCTAACCCTTAGGTTTAACATGAAGTATTATTTCAAAATAATTCTACTACATTTTTGGGGAGGTATGTTGAAAGGTATGATATAATCTTTGAGCTTAATACTTTCTTTAATGTTAGTTATATTAGGTTAATTTGGGATATAAGTTTATTTACTTATGGAATGGTATATGTTGAGACTTTTATGTTATTGTTAAATTTTGTAGATTGTTGTATTATTTATTCATGTGAAGGTTTATTCATATTGGATGTTATCTTATCTTGTGTAAACCATTTTATGTTTGGTTAATATATAAATAAAATAGTAATAGATTATTAAACATCTTGGATTATGTTATCTAATATAAGTTGATTTTAGTGCTTTATGCCTAAAAATCATGTTGAATACACATTTTTTGGATCAAAAGATAATATTGTGGTGTAAATTTTTTAAAGGATGAAATTCTACTTTTCAAGTAAGATTATTTACTTATGTTCTTGATCTAGATTGGTAAAAGAATTTTTTTACTATAGGAAATGGATATTAAAATAAAAAAATTATCTTATTACCTTCATCTATGAGGAATTAATGGTTTTTTCATGCCTCATTGGTTTATGGTTTTGTGTTCATTGACTTTCTCATGATCATTCACTTTCATTTGATCAATGTTATTCATTCGTCACCATAATTATATGGAAATTAAATTTTTCATCCATGCCTATATTTTTACTTACAACTAATATTCACCTATATAAAATCCTAGAATGTGTTATTCCATATGGCATTCTTATTTCTATTTTCCTCTTTTCGAAAGGAATTTTTATTAACGCTTTTACAATGTGGTATTTAAACAAAGTTGACTTTAAATGTCAAACCCTTGATTAATGATCTCAAGTTCTAATTAAAAGGATGAAATTTATTAAATGTCATATAATGTGATATCATGATATTTTAAAATAATACTATGTTTGATAGCATAAAAACACACAACATTGAGCTTAAATAATCCCTGAAATAATATTATCTTAAATATGACCTTTATAAACTTAACATTGAATTAGCGGGTATGAATAGGATTAAATAAATTATTAAAATTTTCTATAAGGTTCTAACTCAGGAAAATTTTATTGATAAAGTCTTTAAAAATAATCACTTAATTTTTAGAAAAGTCGTTTTGTTCATCAAAAATATGTTTTCATCAAAATTAGTTTTTATTGATTTTTGTGAGAGAATATTATGATTAATTTATGTAAATTTTAGAAAAAAATTATAAAAAGGATATAATTTTTTAAAATAGTATATCAAATTATTTATTTGTGAATATTTTTTATTTTTTAGAAAATATAGATTTTTCAGTGAAAAGTGAAAAATGCTGACTTTTATAAAATTGTCATTTATTTTCATTAAAAAGCTGTCATTTTTCTTTTATGTTGGTATAAAAGTAACAAAAGTATTATTTAATAATATATAATCTAATTAATTACATTTAAATCATCATTATAACTAATTTTTGTATAAGTTCATTTTTGTGTTTAAAAACACATTTTTCTAAAAAAAATCATTGCACTTTTTGTGTTTATCTTAAATTAATATATGAAACTTATAAGAATTTAATATTATAAAATATATCCATTATTTTTAATCTTTAGTTTCAAATTTTTTAAATAATCTCATTTTATTTTTTATCATCATGAATAGTAACCATAGTAAATTTTTGTAACCACGGCAAAGGTAAATCTGGTAATTAAAGATAAAATAAATATAATAAGGTCTAAAAATAAACCAAAATATTATGTATGTTTCATTTTATGAATATATTTCATCCACAATCATAAAAAAATTAAAAATGGGGAAATTTCTACTCACTGCCTTTGATTATAATATTAATATTATTTTATGTAAATATATTGTTAAAAATGTCACTCTTGAATTTAATATATATAATTTTTATTTAAAGGATAAGAAAAACTTATTTTAATTTATATATATTTATTTCAAATATTAACGAATTTATTTTATCATGTTAATTTATTATTAATTTTTAGTGATGAAATAATTACATTAAATATTTATGCAACGTAGACATAATGCGTGTGAAATCAATAGAAGAATCTAGTAAATGTTTCTAAAATGAAAAAAGTGATATTTTATCAGTGTCCTGTGAATTTTTAAGATAAATATAACATATTATAGATGTTTTAAATATTTATATTTTTATTTCATTGTTTTGATGTTGTTTTCAAAGTCAAATTATGTGAATAGTTCTTAAAATGACATTAATGGTATTTTATGTTAAATTGTAAAATTTTATCCATTATAAATTTATGATCCAATTTTTACCTTTATAAGTAAAATTAAAACTCTTTAATATTGAAAAAGTCATTACCTTGGTTAAGGTTAAAATTTTTTAACCAAGTGGTTAAACCAAAAGATAAAGTTCAAAATGATATTCAAACCTATCTAAATTTTATTGGGTGAAATATTAAGACCATATAGATATTATATTATAATTAATTTTATTTTTAAACCATTTTAAATTATTTAGACAAATGTTATATTATAATATTTCATCAATTTTCAAAATTTAAATTAATGATATTTAATGATAAGAAATATTTTTTAAAATGATTTAAAATTTATAAAAGTCATATATTAATCAAATTTAATGGTATTTTTCAACTATAGATCATTTATTTTTCAATTTTTCTGTTATATTAATGTTATTTACTCGTATCGAGTAAAAACATTTGTAATCATAGTAATTGTTAAAAGGGTTAGCAGGGGATAAAACAAATATATAAGGGTAAAAACATAACATAAAATTGATAAAATTTTATTTTAAATGGTTATTTATACCCATAATCATACTCTTGTCTAGTTATCTCAATTTATATCCTCTTTAAAATGAAAATTAATTTATATTAATTTGATACATTAGGAAATTCCAGGAATGTCCCTCCCCTCACTTATAGAACGACTCCTCCTCACCTCTATTACTCATACTATTTGAGCACACTATATAGGAAAATCCCTAACCAAATCCATTAATAAAATCCCTACTCATGTTTTAGAGATATTATTTTGGTTATAATCTTAACCTTATAAGGATTAAGTGTTAAAGAAAATGAGGTTTTCTGAATAATAGGTATAACTTTTAACTGAATACTTAAAATCATCTACAAACATGACTAAATAATAAAAAATAGTATATTCAATATAATAATAGGTTTTCATGATAATTTCATAATCTATATTCATCTCATCTTTCATCAAATTGGAAATGAAACTGTCGTTCGTGTATACGGTAGAGTACCGCCTTGCAAACCAATTTAATTCATTTTCCATCATCAACTATCATTTATAGTTATAATGATATATTTAATGTCAATATATGATAAAATTACATAAATATAACTATTTAAAGATAATGTATCATCAATTTTATTATATTTCCACCCATTGAAAAGTAATATTTTCATTCATGTGCACGTGTGGATTATCACCTCCAAGAAGCGATGTAATTCATTCTTCTTAACCAAATAACATGGATGATATATATATAAGTTTATTAAAATAAATAATATTTTATTTATTATATAATAATAAATCTGGAAATATTAAATAATACTTACCTTCTTTCCATCTTGTTCGTTGAAAAATGGAAATGGTAGTCATGCATATGTATGGTGTACCTTCTCTATGATTGTAATATAGGTCATTTTTCATAACCATATTTCATGGTTGGTTTTGAAAGTAAAAGTAATATATATAAATTATAAATATATGATTATTATTATTATATATATTATTCAATAATTTCATATTTTTCTGTAGTCAACTTACCAAAGTCATTTTGAACATATGGCTCAAATATCATAAAAACACACTATATGAATTTATTTAATTAAGTAATAGTATATACCATGGTAATAGATAAAATAAAATAAATAATAAAAATTAAAAAGGTTCTTCAGTAATTAAATAATTAATATAAGTTTATTATTTATGAATATAAAGAATTTATGTGATGATTCACACTCAAGGTGAGGGCTACTTTACCTTAAAAACAACATTTTAAATGTTTTCAAGATTTATTTTTTAAATATTTTCCTTTCATATCCATATTCATAAAATTATTCTATGGATGTGTTTATGTAGATGTAAATAAATTACAAAGGAAATTTTAGGTAACTTTTAATTTATTTTAAAGGTTCTGAAAAGGAATATTTTTACATAATCTTTTGAAAAAAAATCAAAAGGAATGTTCTATTTTAATGTATACGACATCGATAGTTTTTTCTACCCCCATCTATTATTTAGTGTTTGGATTCCTTTAAAATAATTTATTTATTCTTAAAATAAAAACCATATTTCCATTTTCATAGTTATTTTAGTTTTGAAAATGGGGTTTTTAAATAAAGGGTATTTTAATATCTCTAAATATTTTTCATATGGGTTCAAAAGAGTTTTTTAAGGGCTTTTTGAGAAACAGAACAAGGAAAAAATATTCAGGATATGGTAATTTAGAATTATATATGATGAAAATTTATTAGGATATAGCTTATATTAATGGGTGATAGTGATAAATCCTGTATGAATGGGTGAGTATGATACAACTTATACAAACAAGTATAATCCCGATATAACTTATATGAATTGGTGAGCCTGATATAGACCCCCATGAATTGGGTAATGTTACATATCTTAAAATTAATTTCTGGAATTAACTATGGTGTTTTATCCTATGAATTAAGCTAGCCTCTATTTATTTATGATATGACTGGACAAGGGTTATGAATATGATTCTCTAAGTTGCATACAATGGTTTTTATTTGCTTGCTGTGAGTTTTAACTGTTTTCTTTGAGGAAAATTATTTTTATATGAGAATAGGATTTATTTTATATTATTAAGAATAAAACAGAAAAGGTAATATTTTTATGTGTTTTCATGATTTTGAATTGACTAATATATATCTTACTTCTATGTCCCAAAGTGAAATTTTTGTGCTCATTCCATTTTTTTAAATGTTTTTCATAAGGTTTAATGATGTGTAAGGAAAAAAATCATGTTGAAATCCATGAATATTTATAATGAAAAGAAAACATTCTTAATTTTAAAAGTTTTCTATTTTAGGGAAAATAGATACTATGTAGATTTGTCCACTTTTTAATATATGAGTTTTTTATGTAAGATTCATGATCTAATTCTCTAAATATATAAACCAAAAATATATCCAGGAATTAATAATTTTAATTATGGTCCCAATAATCTAGATTATTTAATGTTTAGTTTTGGATCCTTATAAAATAGGAGAATAGATGGGGTGTCTTTTTATATGTGGTGGACAAGATACACTCCATTTTTTTTAAAATATTAAAATATATTAATGTCTTACGGAAGCCAAAAGTCTCCAAAATGGACCATTTTCGAATCTTAGATGAAATAGTGTTGAAATATTTCCAACTAATATTATTTATACAATATTATATTTAGTTTAAACCTTTACCACTTAAATTTAATCCCATATTAAATAAGATTTTACGTTAACCCTCATAAAATATTTTTACTATTTTTACTATTCGTGATGACCATGATTTAAGTTGGACTTATTAAAACATATTAATTATTATGATTAAAAATATAGAATAAATTTTATCAAATTAAATTCATATAAGTTGTAGAATTTAATTTAAAATTAAACCCATAAAATGTGATGAAAAAAGGTTTTTCAAAAAAATTCATTTTTAAATATAAGAATGTTTTTATATAAAATTAAGTATAATGTTGATTCCAATAATATTTTTTGGATTTTTTTCATAATTGGGGGATAGTTAAATTTTTAAAATAATTCAATATATAATGTGACAATATAAATACTTGAAAATAAAATATGGTTTTTAATAAAAATAATACTTTTCACAATTCATTGAAAAATCAAACCTTCCAAAATATTCTCAAAAAATAATCCTAAGATAATTTTTAAATGATGAATTAAAAAATAGAGTTAATTAAGTTCATTAATTTTAAAATCGTTCTTTTAAATAAAACCATATAATTCCTGAAAATCCAATTTGGTTAAAAATATATCTTTTTCTATTTGATTGCAAATTTAGCAATTATTATTATAAAGAATAAAAAAATATATTATAAAATTAATAAATATTAATGATACATGAAATTGGTTTAATATTAACATTAATTGGGTTTATACAACAAATGTTTCCACCAATGGTATCATATGAAAGCATTCATTTTTATATGATCTCTTTTTCCAAAACATCGAGTGACCATAGGACAAGAGTATGTCAATCCCATATAACCTGATTATAAATTCATGATACCTAGATTATAAAATAAACATGTTAATTAATACTTCACACTAAATTCCCCTTTATAGATAAGATCATCACGTGATCCTCATCTGATAAATAGGCACATAATATCACTTATCCACATCCTCAGTCATTATCAATCTAGGTCATGGATTTCATGTTCTCTATAGAAGAATAAAACATCATCTTGGTTAATATCCAACTTGTGAAATGACCAGAAACATACCCAACAACCCCCTTTTTAGTCAAGACCTGAGGCTTGTTTCATAAGGGTATCAGAGTATGACGTTTCTCAAGCCAGGTGTTAGGATAACCTCAAGTGAGGGGAAATTCAAATATATAGCATACCTGAGGTGATACAAGACTAGTGATCCTAGATCCATTGCTAAAAATAAACACTTTATAATTTGGATTCAATACCAAGTGAGATGATCCAAGATAAAATTATATATATTTCATATTAATTAAGCATACATTGTCACTATCTTACTCTAAAATCCAAAAGGCCTTAGATTTTTATTTATTTTTTGGATAATCTTGTTTTTAAGGGTTGAGGGGGAACCCTTACATGACCCATAGTCCCATAGGGATAGGTCCCATACAACACCATAAGACCTAGAGGTGTAATTTTTAGTACATTACCTTTGATGGTCCAAGACCAAACTAAACTTTGGAAGTAACCCTCCCCAACATATTCAGATTTTAAGGTTCCTAACCCTCCACCTCGTATAGCTAATTACCTAGCATTAACCCATGCAGGGCTATATGGTTCCTGATATCGATATAAATTTCCATACCATCTTGTTCTTCCAATATAGTTAGCTCTACTATGGTGAATGTTATTTCTCTAAATCCTATTCCTACTCTTGTGTGGTCTCCATGAGCTTCTTCTTGGACCTTTATGGCCTATAGCCCCAATTTCTTGAAGGCCTATGGTGGACCAAAGGCCCTATTGCTTAAAGTTTCTATATCTCAAAGTCCATTGATCACCTAAAGGCCCTATTTCCCAAAGTCCATTGGTTTCCCGAAGGCCGTGAGAACCCTAGTCCCAAACTGGTGGCCCCAAGGCCCAAATCATATGATTAGTTCTATCTAATAAAGTATTGAACATTACCTTCTACAGTAACTACAACGATAGTTCTATAGTAGCCCAAAAATTCACCCCAACCTGGATTTGATCCTGGGTCTTTCGGACACCAAATAAGAGCCTCCACCACTCAAGTACAGGTTTATTGGCCTATCACTATCTTAGAACCAAAATGTCTAGTATCATTAGAGATTATATTTATAAAGATCTCATTTCCCCAAATTGTGAAAATTTCTCCATAATATCTTTATACTAGACTACCTTTTACAAATATCATATATTATACTCATATTTACAAACTCAGTAAGGGAAAAATAAATGGGTAATCTCAAACACTCGATAATGGAAAAACATAACAACATGTGATCAAGTGTTAGATCATAAGAATAAATAAAAATTAACATAGGAGAAGTTTATTATCAAAACAATATGAAGAAATAAGATTAATCTATATATGATAATGACATGTAATCTCAAATGATAAACATATTCCTTGGCTTGAGAGTGATGAAACGTGGGATAATAAATATGATTCGTGGAGCATAACAAATTCATATAACATAGACATATTAAATTAAAAATAATAATAGGAAATAATGAAAAATGGATCATGAATCACTATTTATTTCCCATAATATATTGGAGTAATAATCATTGCCTAATTCCCATAAAATATTTGAGTAGGCGGCACTGCTTAATTCCAATAGTGGAGAGAGAATCAATACTCATTTACCATAATAATCTCATGATATATAAGACCTTAACCAATGCAGTGGGGAGTTACATAAGACCCCACATATAAAATAATGATAATACATATACAATTATTTCATGTAAAATAAATAATTTATAATTCCATTATGAACTTATGGAATGAAAATTGGGACTCATAACATTTCCAAGTAGTGTTAGATAAACTATCCTCAATGAGTAGATCAGTTGATACCAATAAATAAAACCACACAAAATAATTGTTTCATAAGGGGATATAAAGGGATCTTAATGGAACATATCTCAATAGGTGATAGATATTTTTAAGATAATGAGGAAAGTGGGAGTAAAACTTAAAAGAGTTCATAGAATAATTTCATTACCATTATTTTAAAATATGAAGTATTGAATCAATATCAAAGAGATAATTATTCAATAACGTAACATGAAAATATGTTATTTTAAACATAACATTAAAATAAATACCCATAATAAATCCTTTAAATGAAAAAAATGTTTTAATCTACACATTTTTAGTGGAATATAAAATATATGGTCATGAAAAGAAATGTATTTTTAATATTTTAGAATATCTTTATTGAAACTCACATTGTTAAAAGAGTAATATATTTTTTTAAAAAAATCGGTAAAAATAAATAGTAATATAATAATAAATAATACATATTTTGATTTCAAAATAAAAAAGCATAACATTGTTAGGAAGAAATAATAGTGATATGGAAGAGAATGAGCTTATTAGAGAGGATGAGAATTATTCTGAATAAGGTTATACTTTTATGAGAAATATATTCATCAAGGAGTAATATTGTAATTAATAATGTAATTTGCCACATATAGAAACATAATTTGTTATATAATTAAATATTTTTTTAGTAAAATAATCATATAACCAGTAAGTTTAAGAGGAATCATTATAACTCAAATAAAGGATATATGAGTTAACAAAATCCCTTACCATTACTCTCAACTTCAAAAACATTGATTTAATATCTTGCATAAAAAATAAACATATTAATAACTTATTTAATAACATTATTCATATCTATTTACTTTTATCTTATTCAAATATATGCATTCACTGCCCCTGTATGGTTTGGGTAATGTTTAATTTCTTCATCACATGTTAATAATTTTGACTATTCGTACATGTTTCATAATGAATATGTTATAGCCAATTATTTTATACCAAGTTCATCATTTATAAATTATAAAAGGTATTTAAATTACTATGTTTCAATTATTTATTCATCCCTATTCAATTTTTTATAATTATTGTTATGGTTTTTGAGAATTAAATCCATGACGAGCTTATTTTAGGTAAATTACCAATATCAATGGATTACTTTATAATGTTAGTTAATTTGTGTATCATCCTATCATAACCATATTAATGGAATATATTACTTATTAATATCATATATATTCTTCAAATATATTTTTAAAAACATATATTTAAAGATGTGATAAAGAATTAAATATGTCACTCATGAAGGAATTAGTCCATGCATAACATGGTGATGTTTTAATTTTTTGAATAGATGGGCGAGGAATAAAATGGTTATTTCATAAATAACATAAAATTTAAGTAGAATAATTATATATATGTAATTATTTTAGTGTGGGTATAATATATTTGTTTTAGTTATAATAAAAAAAGATATAGAGATCTCGATTAATAACATTATTTATTCCTTTGGTTGTATTCTCTTAGACAACACCTTAAGGAACCTTGAATTGTTACTTTGAAAAGATCAGAACCCCAAGGATGTGGGATATAGTATTAGGGATATATTTGGCTATAATTTGGTTGATATAAAAGGTTTTTCGTGTGAGGAAAGTGTGGT
Source organism: Viscum album (assembly GCA_963277665.1). Lineage (NCBI taxonomy): Eukaryota > Viridiplantae > Streptophyta > Magnoliopsida > Santalales > Viscaceae > Viscum > Viscum album. The sequence continues at coordinate 1,981,347,498 of OY728165.1, read as the reverse complement.
GGTGGACTCCTCTTATAAGTTGGAGTGGTGATACATTTATAAATACTCATAACTTTATATAAAAGGCATATTATAAGTAAATTGGATCCAATAGATGAAAATAATTGATATGGGATGAGTCTTGATCAATATACATATTATAAATATAAATAATATATAAGTTTTTGAAATATTTTAGGCCTTGTCCACTTAATTTAATTTTTCATCATAATTTACTATTACTGCAGTAACTTATTTTTTTACCTCGATAGTTTATTTTTATGAATAAAAATAAGATGGACCTGATTAAATAAATTGAACATTATGATTATAAATTTCAAAACCATTTTAGATTATTCAATATCTATATTTGGTAAAAATTAATTTTAATAAAATTACGATAACGCAATAAAAACAGTTATTAGAAAAATATAGTTTTGGTTCCAAAATGTTAATCAAAGTTTTTTAAATTAAACTTAAGATCTTTTAGTTTATAATTTTACATATTAAAAACGAATTTTTTTAATAAAATAGTTTAATAAATTGTTAATTTACTTTTGTATCATTATGATGTTATAGAAGTTATGGTATTTATAGTAACTGTATTTTTTACTATTCACCCAAAAATCAATTTTTCTACAAAAAATCCTAAAAAATCACTATAACATAAATTTGGTATGATGAATCTAAAAATAATTATTATTTTATAAAATTAAAACTCTAAAAGTGATAAAAAAAATTATATAAGAACTCATAATGCTAGAAAAAATGAATTTTTAGAAAAAATGTATTTTTAAGCAAAAAATGATTTTGTTTTATTTTAAAAATATATATATATGAATGTTAGTTCATTTGTATAAGAAATTAATTTCATTAAATTTATTAAAATAATATAAATATAAATATTAAATAAAAAAATACAATACATATTATTTTAAATAAATCTTATTTAATTTTTCATGAATAATTAATTTAGTATTCTTCAAAATTCCTTAATTATTACATAGATGATATTTTTTTACTTTACAAATCATTCATATTTATAAAAACATTTTATTGGAGTCATTATTTGATAATAATAATAATAACAGCAATATGTATAAAAATATATTTTTATATTAGAATCTTCTAATTATATAGTTTATCATTTGTGAATTATTTTATTTAAATTTTGTTGCTAGCAATTACATATCTTTAGTATACCTATAGGATATGTGAATACCTGAAAACCATATATCAAATGACCATATTTCCTATGACAATATTCCTAATGACCATATTTTCATTTATACCATCTATATTATCATTGTAACTCCTTATAAATTCTTTCAATTCTCACTTCTTAAGTTACAATTATCATTCGTAACTAAGGATTTTTTATCATTATTTCTCCTTTAATGATATTTTTTCACATTGAAATTTTAGTGCTACTAATGGTGATTCAAAATATTGAAGATGATATAGGGGATCTCCTATCTTTAAAAATTATTCATTTGAATTTATTACCCCCCCCCCTTTTAATTTATGCACTTTTAATGGATTCAATCAACCATGGTATAAAATATATAGTTTCATGTAATTTTTTTTTAATGTTTTAACTCAAGAAAATGTATTGTAGCTTGTTTTAGTTTATTGTTATATTTGAAAAAATAACTTCAATCGATATTTATTTAAGAATAAATATATACTAAAATCATGAGGTGTTACACCCCCTCCCCCTAAATAAATTATGTCATCACACTTTCGATTACTAATCGCAGATGAAAAATGTATAAGGATTTGATTCAAGATATAATTTCCAACTCATTATCATGGGTAATAATATAAAACTACCATTTTCCTATATAATATGCATATATTGAGATTTTTAATCATTTTTTCCACATATTAATCCTTGTATATCTATAATTATTATGAGTTTCTAGAGATATACATTTCACAAACTTATTTTCATGATTATATTTCAAAAAAATACAAAATCTAAAATTGTTATAATAATATCAAATAGAATCCAACAAAACTAACTATATAGTTCCATACCCAAACACACATTTGAAATGTATTAAATGTTTTGTTCTACACTAACTATTTGATTATAGTATCCCTCATTATTTGGAATCAGAAACCATATTATATAATTTGTTTTTAAATGGAGTTCATAATCATCTTTGCATTAATATTTGATAACTAGATGATTTTAGGTATGAAACGAGATTTATTTTTCTCAACTATTTATATGATATCTATTCATTTAGAGTCAATCCATACCCAATATCAACTATAATTAAACTAAAGGGATAATAATATGATTTTAAATAAGTATAATCCTACAAACTTCAATTAGATAATAGTTATATACATGCGATGCAATCATTATACCACTATGATTTTCCTTAATAATTCAATATATAATCATAGGGGTGTAGAATTTATTCTATTATAAATCATTATAAATATAATGGGGTGGGTATAACTATAATAAAATTTTAAATTTTTCATTTTTATTGGGTAGTGAGTGTACCTTAATCCACTTCTTTCTTAAGACTTACTTCAACATTTTTGATTGCATAATTATTCAATTTTTCAATTTTCTTAGGCAGTTCATAATGTCTATTATACTCATTAACCCTTGAATTAGATCATTGATTTTTATAATTCCCAAAATACTTACAATTTATGCATTAAAGTTTTGGTGGTGCATTCATTGGAACTTTCATACCCAACCTTGTATTTTATGGCTTCGTTTTCTCTTTTAGATTATCATGAGGTTGTTGGCCAAATCTTCTACAGATGAAATATTTTTATTATTCCCATTATGAAACCCCTTGAGATCTTCCTTACACATTTTAAACACATATAAAGTTGTAATTATTTTTCCCTAAGGTCTTTATCACCTGAGCTTCCATGAAACTCTAATTTCCCTTAACTGGTATGATTAAGAGTTTAACGGGATTTGTTGGGTTAACTAGATTTATCTTAATTTTATACATCAACTATAATATAGTAAAGTTAAGGATTGGAATAATTAATTCAATAAGAATATAAAAAAGGAAACTATTAACTTTGAAGTAATAAATCATAAATGTCATAAATTACCCAACTCGTGAATTTTCTAGGTTTATATCTAAATTATTAATGGTTATTTCCTTTTAGGTTTTATAACTATAAAATAAAAATGTATTCAAATCCTTTTTAATGGTTCATAAAGAGATTATGAATCATCCAATTCATACCCCTCTGGAGTTTCAAACCAAGTGTTCAGTTAAACCCACTTTTTGTGCACCAATTAAAGATTGAGTTAATACCCAACCAACCTTTTTGGGTTTGTTACTGATAGGTGTATCTATGTTAGATACTGCATCCAATTTTTTATCTATGGATATAAATTCTATTAATAAAAAACTTTACACTCGCTACTTTACCAAAATTTAAGGATGTTTTACTATATTTAGGCTCATCCCTTGAGTTTTAACAAATTATCTATAGTCAAACTCCCTAAAATTTACTACACCCCACTCTGATAACAATTTAGGCACCCCAAGACCCATGATCCTGGATCTGGTTCTAAAAACACATACTTTACAAGTTGGCTTAGATACCAAGTGATACAATCTAAGATAAACTTGCATATATTTCTAATTAATTAAACATTAAATCTTATAAATAATTTCACAATCCTAGAACCCAATGGTTTAGTGTCTTTGGAGATAATATACATAAATATATTATTTTATATAATTGTATATATTTCTCTATAATCTCACCATACTAGACCTCTTTCTAAACATTTCATATGTTATAATCATCATTATAATCTAGGTAAAGGAAAACATAAGAAATCGGTGAGCTAAAATCCTCAGTAAGGGAAAAAGTTATGAAAATTTGATCAAGTGTTATATCATAAGCATGAGAAAACATGAACATGGGAGAAATATCTAATTAAAAGAACATGAATAAATAAGAGTTATCTATGTAATATAAGGATATGTAATCTCAAATAATTGAATATATACCTTGGTATAAGAGTATGAAAATGTGATACAATAAAAATGATTCATAGATCATAACAAAGGTTTATAATATATAAATGTTTCATAAGGATCAGTATATGAAATCATAACATAAAGTAGGAATAGAGGAGTGATCATCAATACTAATTTCTTATAATTATATCAAGAGATATAGAACCTTTACCCATGAATTGGAGGGATATAGAGGACCCCACCCATTACATAATGATAATTCACACACCAGTGTGCCACATAAAATAAATAATGTAGAGGGTTACTCAGATAATTTCTAAAACTACAACATATTCATTGTTTAGCATTGGTTTTTTAGCGGTAACTTACTAAACCAGTGCTAAAAAAATAACTTATTTAGCGTAATTTTATAAAAACCCTCCACTAAATTGTTTTATTAAAAAAATACACACTTTCCTCACTCCCAACCCTTCTCCCTCCATTTAACCTTCTATCCTCGAGCTCACCTACCCCCCAACCCCAAACCCTAGCATGACACTCCTCACCAGCATTCCCCACCTTCTCCCCTGATCCATTCATCGCCCCCCACCTTATCCCCCAATCCCCCTTCCCCCTCGACTCAGAACTATAGCCCTCTATCACACCCCATTGTATCCCTATGTCATTCCCTCTTAATACCATCGATCTGCCCCCCCCCCCTGAGCCTTTTCAGGCACTACTGTCACAACTATGTGCCCCTCGAGCCCTTGTCAGCACTACAGTCATAGCCCCCCTCCCTTTACTTCGCCCGAGTCTTCATCCTCACCTGATTTATCTCCCTACCATTTCTTACTCTCGATCCCATACCAAATGTGAGGTTAAATATGTTTAATTTATCTCTTTATCAAAAATATTAAATTATGTTGTTAGATTTGTAGACTTATGTAGTGTATTCTTGACTATTGATTGTGGTATTATTGTTTTATATTGGATTGTTTTATTTTCCATCAAGAATCATATTTATTTATTATATTATTTTTGATTTTATATTTATAGTTGGTTTATATATGAGTTTAAATCATTTTACAAAGATATTGTAAACCCATGTAATTTATTTTCAACTTTTGGTGTCCAGGGGATGCACCTATGGTTAGTGTCATTAAGGTTTATACCAAAAAAGGGTCATGGTTGGGATGATAGTCATGGAGATGGGATGTTTTTGGATTGTAAATGCATAGAATAAAAATTTTTGGATAACCTCTTTATACTAAACATCATTTTACTAGGGTGGTCCATGTATGAAATATTTTTCTAATAATATTTCATGATATATCCATATCATTTTCATTGGATTAATTGATGATATTGGAGTATCATGCCTAAATATGAGACTACCCACTAGGATTTTACCATTCATGTGGTGTTATATTTCATATTTATTGTTAAATAATGACCTGATTTTTTTCTGTAAATTTATGGGGCTACTTGTAGATGAAGCCAATAGTTTCTAATGAATAATTTCTTGAACATGGTAAATAAGATTAATGATGTGCATTGAATCATGCTTGAATTGGGTTTTGTTTATCCCTTACATGTGTTTTAAAGATTATTTGAACAAGAATATGGTGTGGAACTAGATGATTAACTAGAAATGTATTTCATTGGAAATAACTAACTAACTATTAATCATAATCCAATCTATTTTAAAAAAAATGTTAAGAATTGTATAATGGTAATCAAAATCATAATTACATGTTTACTACCTAACTTTAGTAATGGTATTTTCTATATATATACTATATAGGATCCATTGAAATGATATAATATATTTTTTCATCATCCCAGTCCTTTACTTAAATTACATGGTTTAGAATTATAGTTCATAATTAAAATTATTTGGCAAAAATTATTCTAGAATGTGAACTATTTTTGTTTTGAATAATTTTAATACATAATAAAGAATCATGTTTGTTATTCCATTTTATGTACATAGTTATAAAATTAATTCTAGTATAATGAGTATAACATTAAATAAAATATAATAATGTTAGAATAGATAGCTGACTTTAATTTTCAAGTTATTTAATATTCTCCCAATTATTATATTATTATATGTGAGTGAATGTTGAAATATATAATATCATTTTTTGGTATTTAATCCATGAACTAATTGATAATTATGGTTTAAAACAAAAATATTTTTCAGAATATGTTTAATCCCTGAGAATCAAAACAAGGAATATGATTACAGATGATAAGTCATAAAAAAATTTAAACCAAGTTGAAAATAATTTAAAATTCCTTAGATTTAATTAAAAAATAAGGAAATTATTTTTAATATTAAACTAGTTTATTGAAAAAAAATTTCGTGAATTTAATAACATTACATTCAAATGAAATGTTACTGAAATTTTTTCAATTTTTTTTATTACAGGGTACAGGATTTTTATGAATTTTTATGTGATAAACTTTGGTGAGCCATATTTTTGATAATGAGCTATATAAATTAAAGAATATAGTTGGATGGTTTTTAATATAAAAAATTGTCTGAATTTAAGAGAAGGTTTACAAAATCTATTATCAGGGATTTTCTATAATATATTTCTGGTATTTATATAGGTTGAAATATTTAATGAGTTCTCTTTTAATGGTATATGGGAGAAATAATTTCTAAAAGGAATCCTCTAATTGATCTGAAGTATAAAATTTTATAGTTTTTAGAATGTTTTTTTATAATGGTGTCATTTTTCATATCAGTTTTAGTGGGATGTTATAAAAACATATTATTATAATTTTTTAAGTGGTGTTACCTCTAATTAATTTTAATTGTTATTTTTAATATTTTTTTTGTATTATGAGTATGTGGTTAGGAATATTTGGATAAGGGTATGATTTGATCCACAAATTCTTTTTATAAGGTATGTTTTACCAAAAACTAAACCCAATATAAAATTAAAATTTTGATTATTATTGTTTTTTAAGCACCAATTCCCATATTTCTCAATTTTTGGAAACTAATCACTATCCAACACCCATTTATATTCACATATATTATCTATTCATTTGAATAAATTACATTTTGATTAAAGCTTGAATCTATTTAATTCCAACTAATTACACTTTACCGGATTTTACCATTATCTATCTTCCTACTTAGTAATAGTTATGTGTTTTAATTTTTTTAATAATGTGTAGACACATTATGATAAATATGGATAAAAGCTAGATCACATTACTGAGGATAACACCTCAGTATTCTATGTTTTTGGAGGATATATTAGATTTTTTAATTTTTAATCGATCTTTTGATGGAAGAATAAGATGTCCATGTCCTAAATGTAAATTTCAAAAATGGTTGGAGAGATATAAATTTTATGAACACTTGATATTGATGAAATTCCCTGATCATAATTAGTGTTGGATTTGGAATGAAGAATCAAATGTTACCGAAACATTGAGCACAAATTTCAATTGATATAATGAGCTCCCAACTTTATCAACAATGGAAAATGAGATGAAAAACCTTATAAATGATGTATTTTCTATTGAAATACATCAAAATCCAAAACAAAAAATATTAGAGCAACCAGTTCAGGGTTCTATAAATAGAAACATAGAAAGTGATGTTTTTTAGACTATAGGACAAGCAGATCAAGATTGTAACATGTCATTAGATACTACTCTTTATTTTTTGGAGACTAATGTAGTGGAAAACATTACTAAGAAGACATATGTGTTTCATATTTTTGATGATGATGTAAATAAAGAGTTGTATAGTGGATGTTTGAAGTATTCATAACTTTCTTTCCTACTAAATTTATAACATAACAAATGCTTATGTGGAATTACAAATAATGAAATGTCCATGATATGGGATTTTTTGGGTGATTCATTCCTTAAATAAAATATCTGTGAGTTTTATTATGATATGATAAAAATTTTAACAAGGTTGGTCTGAATTATAAAAAAATATTCGTGTGTACCAATGATTTTATGCTTTATTTTTTAGAGGATTAAATCTGACATGATTTCAAAAAAATCTTCATCTAGATGGTAGCCAATGAGTGATATTGGAAGTCTAAATCAACATATGACTATGAATAAGAATAGAAAGAACACACCTACAAAGATTTTTCATTACTTTCCCTTAAATCATTTATTGAAATGATTATTCATTTCATCAAAACACATCGAGCACATGAAGTGTCATTCTATAGATAATAACAATGATGGATTAATGAGACATCCAAGAGATTCACAATTGTAGAATACATTTGATTCATTACATATAGATTTCTCATATAATTCTAGGAATGTTTTATTGGGATTGGTTGTTAATGGATTCAACCCATTTGGGGCTTTGAGCGGCAATTATAGAATTGGGCAAGTTGTTTTGATCCCTCAAAATCTGCCATTGTTGTTGTGTATGCAACAAATGTATTTTATCATTTCGATGATTATTCCTAGAAAACAATGATTGGAAATGATATTGATGTATACTTGCAACCTCTAATTATAGAGTTATAGGAGTTATGGATCAACGGTGTTGAGACTTATGATGAATCTTCTAAAAAATGATGAAAATGAAATGTGCTCTAATGTGGACCATTAGAAAATTCCCAAGAATTAAGAATTTAGTTGGTTAGAACACTTACACCGGTTTGGATTGTCTTTTTTGTAACTTGGATTTTGAGCCTGAATGACTAACTCACAGTAAAAAATGGTTCTTATTGTACCATCCATGATTTATTGATACATCTCATAGATTTTAGTTGAAAAATTCAAAATTAAATGGTTATATTGATTTTATACCACCTTTAAAGTTGTTGACGGGTTATAAAATATTGACACAACTTGAAAATTTTGAAACAGAATTTGGGACGGTGCATGATTTGATTGATAGTAGGAAATGAGTATGATGTGCATCATCAAGTGAAATCAGAATGCAAAAATTGGAGAAAGTTGTATATTTTTCAGACATCCATATTAGAAATTTAATTTTTTATGGTACAATATTGATGTTAATCATTTTGAGAAGAATTTTTGTGAAAATTAGATCTTTATATTACTTAATGAGAATGAAAAATTGAAGGACCATTTCAATGGTTGGAAAGACTTATAATAAATGAACATAAATCATGATATTTTCCCATATGATAATGGAAAGTATGCTATGACAATTTTTAAAATGAAAAATAGTGATAAAGATATATTCATTTTAATTTTAAAAATGTGGAGGTATCTAATGGGTATTCAAGTAACATCTCAAGGTGTGTTGACTTAAACCATCATAAGTTACATGGAGTGAAAATTCATGATTTTCATATTTGTTTACAGTAGTTTATACCATGGGAATTACGTATATTATTACCTAAAAAGTTTAATTCTATTGTACTCCAATATTTCACACTCTTTATAAAACTATGTAAGAAAAATATATAACCATTTGAGCTGGAAAACCATAAGGAGAGATTTTTATTGACACTTTTTGCAATGTATATGATCTTTTCTTAATCGTGTGTTACTATCATGATGAATTTAACTATGCATTTGGTCGAGGAAGCTAAATTAAGAGGCCCCATACATTATGGATGGATGTATCCAATTGATAGTTACTTTATTTATATGTTTTTTGGTTATGTAAACAATTATTGGCACTTCATTAAATACATGATTTTGTTTTTTATTTTATTTCATAGATATCTTGGGTAATTGAAATCATATAGGAAAAATAAATATCAACCGGAAGGATCTATTTTTAAGGCTTTTTTTAGAAGAGTGTATTATATTTTGTTCTAGATACTTGGATGATATTGAGACAAGATTCAATCAAGTTAGACATGCTGAAAATACAAAGACTTGATCTTAACTACATGGAGAATCAAAAATATTTTTTGCTATTAACATATCAGTTTGGAGGAGATGAAATGTTACACTAACAAAAATAGAATTATTATAGTCACATAGATATGTACTATAGAATAGTGAAATTTTAGATCCATTTATTGAATAGTTGAGGAATAAAACAAAGAGATGAATGATAGGACAAACACTAACTGAGAAAGATATTAAAAAGTTGTTAATAAATATCTTGTAGAATGGATTGAATGATGTGTAAGTTCATAAATATTTCAATCAATAAGGATATTAGGTTGACATATATATTTTTTAAATATAATAATTTGCTATACATTTTGTAGATCATTAATACTGATAATGAAGCTGATTTTTCAGAATATTTGAAGTTTCTTACTCGAGGTCCTCTAAAATAGATTAAAATTTTTGACGCCTATAATGTGAATGGCTTTTAATTTCATACATTTTACTGGGAATAGGGTTTGAAAACATAGAATAGTGGTATATTTACATTTTATGAAGTGGGATACTATGGAAAGGTGACTAATATTATTGAATTAAACTACCATGTTAATTTTCCAACTATTTTATTCATATTCAATTGGATTGATATTATTAGGGATGTTAAAAGAGATTCAACAATTTACTTATGTGAACTTATCTCAATTGATGGATGTCGGTGACCTTGAATTACGTGATCCTTATATCTATATTCACAATCTAAAATGGTATATTATATATAAGATGTCATGGATGAATATTAGAGTGTAGTTTCTCATGTAAAACAATGAGACTTGTATGATATGGGTGATGAAGTGGAAGATTTGACCTCTGACATTGAATCCCATAAATAGAGAGAAGAAAACATATTTTTCAATCATGATATTGGAAATATTTTTCATACAAGTGTGGATAAAGTAGATGAAGTAATGATGGAGTGAGAAAATGACATGATTGAAGGTTAAAATGATTGTATGTGTAGTCATCCATTAATTTATCAACCACTTATGTTATTTCTACAGTCATCCATTATCATAATTATGTTTATTTTTAGTTAGTATTATGAATATGTTATCATTTTTTTCTGCATGAATTTTTTGAAATATATTTTATGAAGTTAATTTTATTTAATTAAATGACAATAATGCCAAAGAAGAAGAATTATACTAATTCTAGTCAACTCTTAGTTGATGTTCCCTCGACCATACCGATAGATGATGATACATCGGTCTCCCTCACTACAGCATTTGATACACCCTCGGCATTCCCCCATGCACTGTCTCACACACCCTTTTTTTGTATCCCATCAGTATCTCATCCAACACCTCCCATTCAGCAGCCTCACCAGCGTGGTAGAACGTCACCACTCTTGGTTCTTTTCGGGGATATTTAAGGGTGACAGTTATATGTACAAATTTTAATATGAATAAAGTTATTTCACTTTTTTTATAATACTAACTATTTTTTCATAAAATATATAAATAATGCTAATACAGAGAGAAATAAGAAAATCTCATATGTCTAGAATCTGAACATACTGAAGATAGTTATCACATTTTTCTATTACGGGGTCCCTACGGATTATATCATGGGATTTTTTCGTCAGATTCTAGGAAATTTAGAGGTGGATCAATTTACCCTTTTGATTGTGTATGATGATTGGTGGTATATGCCTTAATCATGGAAAATGATTTTTTTGATTCATAGATAATGGTGATTTTAATACATTTTCATGTAATTGAATTTCATTATGTTATTAAATTCTAATATTTTAAAATGAATCTCTTTGTATATATTTTTTCCACTTTTTCATTGCTGATCTTATAGCATGAAAGTGGACATTGAAAATTTTGAGTAATAAAATGAAGGATTTTAAACGGAGATTATGGAATTAATTCAAAAATACTTAATTGATCACCCTACAACTGTATGGTAAGGTACCCAATGGTGTACCTAGAGAGAAATGTAATGTTTTTGTGAACAGCCATCGTAATGAGAAACACATGGTATTTAAATATATATTATTATATTAATCTCAATTTATATTTATACATTCATATAAAAATGAGATGTAATTTCATACAATAATATTAAATTACATGTTATTTATTTCAAGGTGTTTCAAGAAAGAATGCTTCGAGTCGATATAAGAAAGTCATCCCTCATACTATCGAGTCAAATAATTTTTCTAGAAACTGGTCGACTCTGGTAATCATTTAATTTGTTTAAATATTTATAAGAAAATATTATTTGTTTTATTTATTAAATTGTTGATTTATTTTTGATTAATGTAGTCACAAAATTTAGGGTATCAAGTATCTTGAATAGAACTATGGTTGGATGTTCATAAAAAAACTTATGGTATTTATGTTAATGAGCCTTCCAAATAACATGGGGTATGAATTCATTTTTCATTATAACAAATTTTTATGATTTTTGACCATGTTAATATATATTTCTTCAAATATGAATAATATTTTATCTATATGTAAAAATTAAAAGACTACGGGTTTCCAATCCTACGTAGTCCTTCTCAGTCTCCCAATATGACTTAGATTTTTAAGTCCTTGGGAAGAAGCATCCCGGTTGAGTGCATGGGATGGGTTTGGGACCATTTGTATTTGAGTTCTTTAGCAGGGAATTATAGATTTCATCGACATATACTTCTGTTTGTAGTAACATCCTACCCTGAGATGATCAGAGAGAGTTTGTTTCTATTAAAATTACAATTCAGGGATAGGGGGATCAGATATCTTCTTTGTAGAAAGCATTGGTTGATTTATATTGGAAGACGACTGGTTCTATCCGTAGTGATATTGCATCAATGACTGGTGGTTACCAAGTAAATAATGCAACTTCAAAATCATTTTGTTTACAAATTTTATTGGTTTTATGTTTTAATATCAATATACATCACTATTTAATTTTCAATATAATTTTTATATCGGTTCTGATAGCATGAAGTAGAGACAGAGATGGAAAGTGTGACAAGCATAGTTCATCATCGGGTAGTGATTAGTGGTCTATTTTATGTCTCATAATACTATGGAAAGAGTTGGTTTGTTCATGTATCATTTGTGGAATAGAGTATTCACATGAAATTTTCATGATTTCCCTTGTTTGAAGAGAGTGAAACCATTTATATCATGTTTTTTGGTATAACTGTATGGTGGAATTTTTTGAGAATTACTTGATTGTTTGTTTTTCATGATTTTTCTGGGGATACAGATTCTACAGTTGTGGATTTATATAGAAATTCAGGATTTTGGATGATCTTGGATGAGGATTAACAAAACATGGATAGGGGTTAACACCGTTTTAAAGTAGTTGGTCCATAAAATATAAATTTATATACTTGTTTGTATATGATTACTTTCCGTATTTCATGTTTTAGGAGAATATGTAGTTGAATATGGTCTAAGAAAACTCCACTAAAACATATAGGATATTTTTGTGCTTCTTAATCTCAAAATAAGTTCTCTTTAACACTATAGGTAAATAGAAATTCCCAACGACCATGTAATCATGGTTAAAGGGTACTGTGTAAGTTGAAAAGAGATGTCGGGTAGTATCTGAATATGAGACATGATGTGGTTATCCTTGGTTTGTTTCCCTAAGGCTAGTTTGATATATATGAGAGGATTGAGACCAGTAACAAATGGGTTAGATGATCATATAGATCAGGATTCATGAGAAACACCCTCGTAAGTGTTGGTTGAGGCTTAATGAGCATTATGAGTGGATGATTTATTTGGGTTGAGGTGATGTGTGATAGAGAAGGGTTACAAACCGGTGTAAGGATTAAATATCTTCCATAATATATTTGTAATGGAACCCAATTTCAGGATATGATAGTTGTTCAATACATGGAATCATATAACCAAGGGGTATAGAGCATGATAGATTGGGACTATACCTAGGTATTAGAAACAGAAGAGATAAGTTATTTTGTATAGTTGGACTAGGTCCTGAGGTTTGGACCACAATATAAAAGTGGGGTTGAACCATTATAGCCATGGATTAATGAAATTTTAGGATTATAGATATACCTAGATAATAATTTAAAGTGATTTTATACAATTCTAACTTTATATAAATGAAATAGTGTAGCGTTTTTATCCTACAAATGTCTGAATCAATGGATGGACCATGTAATCTATTTTTATTAATATTATATAGTATTAATTTTACGAATATTTGTGATACTGTCTTGAGTGTGCATAATATTAGAATCACTATAGTTATTTAGTGTGTTTGTTATCTTTCTATGTTCTGGAAGATTTTTTTTTTGAGGGGCTCTTCCGTTTAGGGAGGTATTGGTTCTTGTTTCTGTTTCATGTAAGTTCTAATGGTTTATCTCGCATTGATTAGTGGATGGGATCCCCACACCATATTACCTTTATGTTCAATAATTAATTGTCTTTATACCAATATACAAGATTCGGATAAACATATGGTCATGTTACTTAGGTTTAATCCCCAATCATATCTGAATTGGTGATTTAATCCTCATTTTCCCAACAACGATCTATATGCAAATGGGCCCCCAACTTGGTGTAAGCCTTGAAAGTTTCCTCAATTTTCCATATCACCCATTATATTCTATGTAACAATGGTATATATCCCCTATAATTACATAAATATAATTTCTTATCTGATCATTAATTTATCAGATGAACTATAAATGGGAAATCTTGTGTAAGCCTAATACCAAACGTAGTTGTAAACCTTTAACCTAGTAGTCCTTATTGTGTTGAATTAAACTGTATATCATATAGTATGTGTCATAATTTGTTAATTTTAATGACATGTAGTCCATTCCTCTTAATGTTAAAATTATGGAAATATGTCTTTGACCCACAACCCTAAAATAAGATTAATTTTTCATGGTTTCATGACATTAAAAGGCACCACATTGGTTTTTATATAAGGACCATAAAAGGAACCATGTATCCCATTAGGAAACACTAAATTTCATGAAATCATTTTTCTAAGGGGTATAGATCATGATAGGTTGGGATGATACATGGGTAGTAGAAATAAGAGAGATAAGGGGTTTTTTATAATTTGACTAGGACCTGAGGTTTGGATTTTGGGAGATTGTGGGCGGTGGTGTAACAGATAGGTGATAGGTATGAGATCATATCAATGACCATGTGTATGTATTATATGTTTGAATTCTTATGTAATTATTTTATTCATTTATGTTTAATCTCATTATAAGATATCTAAATTTTTTTCTTTGTTTTTTTCGGTTGATCTGGGGGTGGAGATTCTGCAGTCTTTTTTTGTAAATCATCATGTAAAAGCGGTTCAAACCACTACTAAATATACATTTTTTTTATTTGTGGTTGTTTAAACTGAAACTATATAATGATCTTTTGGAGAGGTGATTAAACCCACCACTAAATAAGAAATACTATGATTTAGCGGAATTTTATTCTATTTTAATGGTATTTCCTCATTAAAAAAAAATATTTTTTATTTAGCTATGGTTTTAACCACCGCTAAATCCTTGACATTTTTTTTCAAATAACCACTGTTAAAACGAATAAAAATTCCACTAAACATACTTTATATGATGATTTCTTGAAATAAATTCTAAATTTAATGAACCACAATGTGTTGGATGCCAATACAAATTTTAGTGATGGTTTTTTGAAACTATCACAAAATCATTTATCTACGATTTAAATCAC
Organism: Viscum album; assembly: GCA_963277665.1. Taxonomy (NCBI): domain Eukaryota; kingdom Viridiplantae; phylum Streptophyta; class Magnoliopsida; order Santalales; family Viscaceae; genus Viscum; species Viscum album. The sequence continues at coordinate 1,981,332,002 of OY728165.1, read as the reverse complement.
CAAAAACAGGAACTTTTCATGTATTGTTAGTGGTATCATATAAACTAAGATCAAGGGTTAAATCATTTGATAACAAAATTTTAATCACATAAAATTATTGTTTCATAAGATAATTTAGATGGTGGTTTAATAGGATCACACATGGATGCATCTAACACTGAGTGGGGGGTAAATTAGTGTTAGATTACTTTTAACCAATTTAAAATTTATCCCTTCGGTACCTATTCAGTTATTCATTGTAGGGATATCTTCCTTTATTGAACTCTTTTTTTATTACTATGTATATAGATATAATAAATAATAAATATAAAAAAATAGGTTTTGTTAATGATATTCACCTCCTTTTGAATGACTGCATCTATGTTGTGTGGTATTTTTTATCCCAAGAACATATAAATTCCTTCTTATTATCAAAAAAAGCATGAGAAATGGTATAAACTTAAACACATTATCCTGACACCGACCAAGTACAAAGAAATTTTGGACTTAGTTTCTCATTATAAAATCAAAAGGTCTTGTATTTCTTGAATCAAGATCTCTAGTATTGGATCGAGCCCCTCCTAAACTATATGAATGATCTTCTTCCCTCACTCATAGTAGGAATATGGGATACTTCAATATTCTTCAAACTTCTACAATGAAAATCCATAGCTTGTATTTCATAGGACTTTCGTTTATATATTATTAACTAATATATGACACTCCCAATCTCTTCTCTAACTTTTACTATTCAATACATATTAATAGAACTAGAACACCTTATTACTTATTTATAATACTCAAGATCTATAATAGGTTGTTGTATCAGTGATTTAATTTCCTCCTTTTGAATTGAATAACTTATTCAGTTTCCACCCAGTCAATAATCTTCTTTTTTATTTCCCTTTAACCTATACACACACACACACACACATATATATATATATAATAGCTAGAACAGTATCGGGTCTTTCTCATATTCAAATTCCCTCAAATATTGGATATTTTTATTCTTTTCTTTCTTAATGATTCAAAACATGGTTTTTATAATCCTCAACAAAATCCTTATCATTTATTACTTAATAGATCTAAGACTTTAAATTTATGAATATTTGAGTCAAATTTTCTTTCAAATATTCTTTTATATCTAGATAAATACTCTAATTGTTTCCTTGGTGCAATATTTTAATTTTCATGGAGTTATATTTTATTTTAGCTTCCCAAAAAAACTTCACTTTTAATTCACTTGATATTTCTTTATAGGTATGGTGGTTTGGCATCTATGGAATGTGTTTTAAAACTCTATCATCATTTTATTATTATCCCATGTATGGTTCACACTTCATCCTAGCTAGAATAATAATCCATGTGTGATATTAATATTATATCCAAGAAGAATATCTCACATTTATCAACTAATTTAAATCATCTCTCCCTCGTAATATCAAATTATATAATGTAAATAATTCTTTTATGTAGTTCCCTGAATATCAAGATGACATTTATATAACTCTTTTGTGTATGTGTCAAATTATCTCGCCATGTGAAGATGCTCATAGTCATTTGAAATCTCACATTATGTTTGAAGCTATTTATGTGGTAGGTCAGGAGAATCATAGCCAGTTTATTTACCATGTGAAGCCTCATATTCAATCCTGCCTTGTTCATGTGATAAGTGTAGTGTTCTTCATAAAATAACTTGAATCTTATGGTCAGTTAGAACACAAGTGTTAATTTTACATATTTTTTTCTTATATGTCATTGAATGCTCATACATAGTTTGAATCTCCTTATATCAATCTTTACGTAGATGATCATTCTCATACCTGGTTTCTATATTTCCTTATGTTTTGACATTGGATATGTGGAGTCTCCTACATCACTGGAATTTTCTTACATGATTTTTTTTATATGTATCCATTTAAATACATGGATAAATTTTTCTATAAATTATCATATATTGTTCACTCAAAATTCCGTACTTCATCCATTTCAAACCAAGGCTCCTCCAAAAAATATTTAAATATTATCAATCATTAAAATACACTTTAAAAAAAATTGGAATTTTATCAAACATCTCATTAACTTAATATGAACTTGCCTTTTAGAATATCTTTAATAACTCCACTGCTTTCACACCTTTGTATTTAATTAATCCTTATTCCATGTTTATTTTATCACTAATTTTAAAAGCTACATTCATAGACATGATAGCATGGAATATACAAAACTAAATCTCTTAAATCACCCATTTATAAGAAAATTAATCATACTAACCATATCCATAACACGTTTTATATAGATACAATGATTTTAGTAATTTCTAAAGTGTTATAGACAATACTTCTCCAACTTCAGTACTTGTCATAGACATGATGATCAGGTCAATAATCATCACAAGTGAAATACAAAGAAGTGGCATCTTCATACCAGCTTTTCCATCAAGTGACTGAGTCATTAATAATTATAATGATAGTAACTCAAATTCTCAAAAAAAAAATTACATACATGAATAAAAGCATATAGACTTTCAAAATCTTTTTATTAACCATGTACATCGTGGAAGCAACTGAGATACTTGGGGACTTTAATCTCCTTCCAACAAGTACTTATTTATCATTTATTGACATTATGAATTTTTTTCTCCTTTATTGATAACAAATACAACACAAACCCACAGTGGGTTTATCAACCTCCCCCTTCTTATTTTTTATCAATTCCAATGCAATAAAATGGAATATCAATATGTGATATCATTTTTTTATCTCTCACCCTTATTGAAAATAATTTAAAAAATATATGATGGGGTGGTGTAATTTAATTATTAATTACTTTTCAATCAATCATTCCACTCTATGTATACTCAAGAAATAATCAATGTAGAAAAAAAGAGGATATTATCTAGAAAATAAGGTTGTTTATAATCAACAAAACATGACACCAACTAATACCTTTGTCAATTCTCTTCCTCATGGGTTTATCACATGTATCTAGGATGATACATCTTGTTGAAATAAATTATTGAAAATATTTTTATAACTTTCCCAACCTAAACCTCATTTACTTACTCAATACATAGATTTAAAAAAGTCAAGTGAAACTGGAAGGTTTTTATTTCAAACATCCTAGGAACACTTCAATTTTCATCAAATTCTCATCATTTATTAAAATCAATTTCTATACCTTAATATGAAAACCAATTCTTTATCAGACATGGTTTATAGAAAAAGAATTCATACCTTTTCAATTAATTTCTTTCAATCACCTTATTGAAATTCCATATTTTTTTAAATTTAAAGATCATGATAATTTCTCAAGAAAATTCACATAAAACAACTCATTACACATCTACATCATCAAGAGTGGTATTTATCAAAATGTAGGATCTATAATTCCAATTGTAGATATATCACTAAGATGGAAGCATTCATTATTCTTTTTCATCGAAGATTAAATTCTTCAAATACTCTCCAAGATATCATGTATTTCATTACTACCAAGATAGGTAATTTTATCATTCATCGTTTATGGTTGTTAAGGCATCTTCACCTTAATTAGGGTTGGTCTTTTCTCTAGATGTTCATTACATGAACATTTGATAAATCATACCATGGTGGTTCCTTATTCAGATCAAGAATATTTATTCCATATTACTCCATTTAATTAGTTCTTAATTTTAGAACTAGTATCATCTTAAATTCCCTATATTGATAGCATAAAAATATAGCACAATTAATAATGTAATAGGGTGGAACCTACCTATTTATCAATGTGAGCAGCAATACTGTGAATTTATTCTCAACCAGTTTTACCTAATCAATTCAGATCCATTTCCAAATGGAAACTTCATACTTGAAAAACAATTTTTCAAATATAGTTTTTCTTTGAGTAGCATGGGTACTTTAATTTTTTTCTTAGTGTATGATCTTTTTCTTATCATGATTCATCAAATCAAAGGCATCACATCGTGGATATTTCAAGTTCTTTAAAAATTATTCTTAGACTAAAATGATTTTTTAAAATTCATTTGAATTATGTCCATCTATATTATACCATCCATACAACTCCTCATGAGAAATTAATTTTCCCCTCTCGAGAACATCACATGAAATTTCACTTCTTCTTTTTGTGTAACTTTCTCTTTATCTTTGTCTCTTTCCTTTTCTTGAGTTTCTAATTCCATTTCTTTAACTAAAAATGTTATCTAGATTTCAAGACATACTTTAGTAATATGCTAAACCCTTTTGGTTTTCCATGTGGATTTATATATTTTCTTTTCACTTAATCCTTTCATTTATTCTTTATATTATTGTTTTATTTTGTTTTTGATTTTTTCTTTCAAGTCATGCATTCTTGGAATATTTCCATGTGTCAATGATTTGTCTTCTTTTTATGTAATAGAAATATATTATCTCTTTTTGTTCTGCTTCTATATTTTTCTTCTTGTACTTATTTTAAACTTCATTATTTTTTTTTCTTATTAGCAAAGGATAACTTAGTATCCTTCTTTATAGACTTCTTGGTAATGTACTTTTAAAAATATTTCTCATGATTCTTTCCCATGTTTGGCTTATCTTCATTCTTCAAATTATGTTGAATTTTATTCTCATTTTTTTAGTTGAATTAATGAATGATTAATACATGAATGTCACTTCACTATTCACAATTCCATAGTAGATATCACTACTATCTTTTATATCTCTATATTTTTTTGAGGTATAAAAATAATTCCCTTGGCTATGTGGGTTTTTTCTCATTTCTCCCTTACTCCCCCTTGATGTAGAGTCTTGTTTTCTTAAATAGGCTAAAATATTATGCCAAAAATATATATCCATATTACTAGATGTATTGTAGAAAAAAATTAACTAACAAACCTTGGTTTCTTTAAGATTCAGGTTTTCTAGATTTTTGAGAACTTATAGCTTGCTATTTTTTTACTATTTATATCTTCTGTTTGGGCTCCATTAAGTGAATAAATCCTTATATAAGTGATTAAAAACACCTTGGATGTTTTTTTAGTTTAATATAATTTTTATTCAACCACTTATTCACATATTTACGTTCCAAACCTACACTACACATGCAACCATATTTAACAAAATTAATATTTTTAGAAATATATGGTATATATCCTCTTGATGACGATCGAGACTGATCATAGGATAGTCTAAAAATATTTTTTCCATGATAATGATATTTTTCAAGAAAATATCCATCCTTTTTGGTTTGTATGGTATCCATTTTCTTTTAAAATTTTTGGGATGATATCACTTGTTCTCATTCCAGATTTTTCAATTTAATAATAAGTTCTAGGCATTTCATATTTCTCATTATCAACTAATTTCAATTTTTATTCAAAATTATTTCTTATATATTCAACATGGTATTCATGACTTTTTCTCTTTTATTATAATATATGGTCATGATATTTAATCCTCTTGTCCTTGACCTCAAGTTAGGATTTTGAAATAGCAATTACTTCTTCAGATATATGGATTCTTTCTTCAAGATTTTTCTTAGTTACTTCCCTCTCATGAATTTTAGTGATCCATTTATTCATAAAATTGTAGCTTCTTTATCCAAGATCCTCAGTCATGATTTTTAGGACTATTATTTATTTGGAGAGCTTAACATAGATCTATATCCTTTTTTAAGTCCTTCTCCATTCTTTTGTTTTTATCTTTATAGTTGGTGATTTATTTCTGTATAATCTAAAATGTGCCCCAAATATATGATATAACTTCTTTAGGGTGATTATATAGGATGTATATTATATAAATAATGGTTTTATATTTTGAATCCTTATAATTATGGTTATTCCCACATGTACATGGTTCTTCTATGGGACAATTTTGAAAAGATTTTTTGGGTATCCCTTCGTCATGTAGAGATAATAAACTATATAAGACAATGCTATTATTCAATTCCATGGTGGTAGATATGACCACAAAATCTTTATATTTTATGTAAAATCATTATTTGTTAGGATCGGGGCATGGAAAAACTGATTTTTATTCTTCTTTATATAAGATGTTTGTCTACTTTTTACCATCATCTTCAATGGATAACTTATTATTTAGTGTATATGAATAGAACTGGAACACCTTTATCCTTATTTAGATACTTTATATTTCCAACAGATTATTTTATCGGGTCTTCTATTTCCTTCTTCTAAATTTAAAAATGTGTTTGGTGTTCACGCATTCAATAATCATCTTTTTATTTCTATTAGAATAATATATATATAATATCTACAGTATCATAAATTATATCTAGTATTAAAACTAACTCAAATATTGTATATTTTTCTTCTTTTCATTTCAAATGGATCAGAACTTATTTTATATAATACTCAGGATTTAGAACTCATGAAATCTCATCCTTTAAACTTATGAATAATTGATTCAAAGTTTCATTCAAATATCACTATAAATCTAGAGAAATAATTATAATTTTTCCTTAGTAAAATATTTAAATTTTTTAAGGAATATTTTTCATTTATGGTCCCCATAGAATCTATTATTTTAATTCACTTGATATTTTCATATAGGCATGGTGACATGGAGTATGTATCATGAAGTTTGGAACCCTCTCATCATCAATTTCTTCTCCCTTTTCAAGTTCAAACTTCATATCATTCTTGAATCATGATCCATGTGTGACCATTATGGAATTTCTAAGAAGAATATCTCATGTGTATCGACCTATTTGATTTATATATTCCTCATAATATCAAAATTTGTAATTTATATCATATCCTACATTATTCCATGGATATCAGCCTAACCTTTACATAAATATTCAATGTATTTGTCCACATTCCCTAAAATTTGAATATGATAATAGTTAGTTTAAACCTCATGGTTGGTTGGAAGCTCTTCATGTAGTGAGTAAGGAGGATCACAGCCAGTCCATCTACTATGTGAAGCCTTACGATCAGTCTTTCCTTATTAATGTGGTGGGTACAATGTTATTCATGCGATGACTAGAAGCTTTTGATTAGTTAGAACACATGTAGTCAATCTGATTATGTTTTTTATTATACATAATTGAATCCTTGTATGTGATCATTATCATACATGATTTCTAAATTTCCTTTTGTGGTGAATTTTGGATATGTGGAGTCACCTACATCACTAAAATTTGTTTACATGCATTTTTTTACATGGCCATTTGTGTGCATAGATCACTTTTCCAATAAATTCTCATATGTAATTTACTCAAATTTCAAACTTCATCCATTTCTAACCAATTATCATCTAGTTGATCTTTATTCACTCTCAATCATTCATAAACACTTCAAAACACAATTAAGAATTTATTAAACTTCTCCATCACTTCAACAGTCTTCCTAAGAACTTTAGCAGCATATGAACTCACCATTGAGAATAATTCCCTCAACTCCACTACCTACTTAGATTTATCTTCATTTCATACTTCATCCATGTGTGTTCTTTACTAATTTCAGTAATTATATTAATATGAACATAGGGATTAAATCTTCACAACTCTATATAATCAATCTCCCTTATAGCTGGTCTTTAATTATATTAACCAAGACTAAAATAAGTTATATATATCTATTAACACTTTATTACATTTAAAATTTGTCTAGATTTATAAAAATTCATGGACATGAAGTTTGGCTCAATAATCCTCACAACTAAAATAACAAGTAATAATATCATTTGACAAGTGAATGATTATTTAATAATTATAATGGGACCAACTCCAATACTCAAAAAAATATTTTTAATTAAATAATTAAATAATATATACTTCATAACTATTAATATTTATAGAGTGAACTATGAAATCGAATAAGATTATAGGTGAATTCAATTTCCTTATAAACTATTGGTCATCATTATATATTAACACCATGAATGTTGTATCATTTATTGACAATAAATACAACAAATTTTAGAGTGGGTTTATCATTATTTATGAAATATATATCCATAGGAGATAAATATATTTAATATAAAGAGGAAAATGGAATCAAAACATAAAATTTTTATTAGGAAACATTTCTTAACATTGACATAAAAGATGAAGTTGTGAGTCACACTCAAAGAGATCATTTTTAAAAAATGTAAAACAAAAACCCTCATTTTAAAATGATTTAAATAAATCTAAATAAAGAGAATTTAAAGTATAATAATGGTTAATTCATAAAATGTGGAGTGGAAGATAAAATATATTATTGCGAACAAAAATTCCTTTTTAATATTTTAAAATATATTTTTGGAAATTTATATCCTTAAAAGAGTAAAAAATTTCTTTCTGAAATGTGGTAAAAATAAATTTAAATATAATAATAAATAATATACATTTGGATTTTAAATTAATTAATTTTAATATAATATGGAAAAAATAATATGTATTTAAAAAATAAAGAGCTTATTGGAGAGGATGATAATTATTCATAATAGGGATATAATTTTATGAGAAAGAGATTCATCAAGGAAGAATCTTTGAAATAAAATTTCCTTTTACCTGGAGAAAAATATAAAGTATAATAAAATAAAATCTTATTTAGGAAGAAACCAAACATATAATAAAGAATGAAGTTTAAGAAGAAGTATTATAGCTCAAGAAAAGTAGATTCAAGTTAACAAAATCCCTTGATTTTACTCTCAACTTACACAAAATCACTTTAACGACATTTTTAATAAATATAATCATCTTAATAACTTATTTAAAAACATTATTAATTTATATTAAATTTTATATTCTTCAATTATAATCATTAATTTCCCATATATTATTCATTTAAAGTTTATTTTCATTATCAGATGTTAGTAATTTCAATTATTTTTACATGTTTCATACTGGAGATGTTGGATCCCACTCTTCGATAAAAATTTCATCATTAATAGATTATAAAAATTACTAAAATAATTTTTTTAAGTGATTTATGTATCCCCATGTTCATTTTATAAGAATTATGTCTACGGTTTAGGATAATGGAATCCATGATGAGCTTGTTTCAAGTAATTTACCAATATCGATGGATTAATTTATAATGATCATTAATTGTTCTATAATACTATAATAACTATATTAATGAAATATATTACTCTTTAATATCATATATATTCAACAAATATATTCTTATATCCATTTATATGAGTTGGTGATGAAAAATAAAATATGTCGCTCATGGAGGCAGTAGTCTGCACGTAACACATCAACATTTTCATTTTTTGAATGGATTGTTGGAAGGTAAAAAATAGTTATTCCATAAAAAAAATAAAATTTTAGTATAATAATTATACTAATTTGAATATTTTAGTATGGTTATAATTAATTTTTATGTTGTAAAAGAATAAAATATCAAGATAACTCTGTTAAGAACATTACCTCTTCCTTTGGATGTATTCTCTTAGACTACACCTTAAGGAACCTTGAATTGGTATTTAGATGATACAATAACCCATGAAACATAGTATAAAGGAGTAGAGATATATTATGGTATAATAGGTTCGAGATAGAAACCTTTATTTTTGATGAGAAGTGGGTGGTGAAGGAATCCTTTTATAAGTGAGAGAGGTGGAACTTTAATAAATACACCTAACTTTACATTAAATGAAAGTCACTTTCAAAGGAAAGTAGATCCAATATTACAAAATAATATATATGTTATTATTCTTGGTCAATCCACATATCATATACACAAATAATCAATAATTTTTTGTACTATTTTAGGTCACTACCTTTAAATTTAACTTTTTAATATAATTTATTTTTACCATGACAATTCATTTTTTACCTCAGTAACTTATTTTTATGAATAAAAATAAAATGGACCTCATTAAATAATTTTAACATGGTCATTAAAATTATAAATTCAATTTAAAATATTCAATTTCTATATGTGGCAAACTATTAATTTTAATAAAAGTATGCTTAACATAAAATATTTGTTTTAAGAAAAATATAGCTTTGGTTCCAAAATGGAAATCATAGGTTTATAAATTAAACTTAATATTTTAAAATATATAATTTAACATATTGAAAACATATTTGTTCCTAAAAAAGGTTTAATAAATTTTTAATATGCAATTATATCTTAAATATTTCATAAAATATGTGGCATTTTCAAAAACCTTATTTTTTACTATTCGCTCAAAAATCAATTTTTCTAGAAAAATCCATAAACAATCCTTTGATAATTTTGATATTATGACTATAAAAATTAATCTAATTTTATTAAATTCAAATTATAATAGTGATATAAATTAATTTTGATAAAAAATTCTCATAATACAGAAAAATACTTTTTTGAAAAATGTTTTTTAAGCGTAATCTAAATTTATTCTTATTACTTGTAATGAAAGAATAAATAGATGAACATTAATTTATTTTTATAATCAAATAATTTATTAAAATTTATTAAAAAATATAAATTTAACTTTTAAATAGACACATATATTATATTTAATATAAAAATGTTTTTAAATAAATCATATGTAATTGGTCATGAATAATTAAATTTTTATTATTTATAATTCCTTGATTATATAATGGAAAACATTTATTAAATTAAATAACCATTACTCTTTATAAATCCATTTTAATGAAATCATTATTTAATAATAATAATAACAACAATAATAATAATAATAATATGTAATGCAGAAAAATATATTTTTATTATAAAAAAATATAATAAAATTATTTATCATTTTTGAATTAAATTATTTTAAATTTTTTGCTCACAATTACATATCATCCATATTCCTATTGGATAGATTCATACCTTGTGACTATATATCTAATGACCAAATTTCCAATGATAATATTCCCAACAACCATATTTTTTATGACCATAATTCTTTTTATAACATGTATATAATCACCCTTACTCCCTATAAATTCTTCCCATTCTCGATTCTTAAATCACACTTCTCATTCCTTATTAAGAATTTTCATAATTCTTTATACATTCATGATTTTCATTCTCATTGCAGGTTTAGTTCTACTAATTGTGATTCTCATTATTGGATATGATCATAGGGATCTTCTAGTTTTAAAGATATTATTCATTTCTATTTATTTTCTATTTTTAATTTATGCACTTTTAAAAGATGTAATCATCCATGGTATATAAAACATGGTTTCGTGTATTTTTTGTAACATTTTTTCTTAATAAAATATATCTCAGTTCATTTTAGTCAATATTTTCATGTGAAAAAAGTTATTTAATCTATATTCATTTAAGTATAAATATATACTAAAATATCGTAGTGTTACAATGTACCCATGGTATACCAAATATATAGTGTATAACACCCCATGTGGTTTATTTCATGGTTCATATAGCATATAAAATATGTTTTTACCCCATATGAATAATCTGTATCTTGACATAAAAATCATACTCTTGATAACATTAAAATTTCATCATAACATATAATATTCCATGATAAAAATTATTTAGGGATAACTTAAAGTCATACTTTGAGAGATAGATTATAATTTAACTTCATGAGTATGTATATCCAACGTGAAAGAATATTAAAGGGGAGATTTAATTTTTCTATAGCAGAATACATTTTTAATTCTTAAACTCTTTTAAGATCACTTAACAAAACCATACATAAGCTCATATCTCATCATATCACATATGATATGCTTCCACATCAACATTATGATTGTTTTAGTTTAAGGGTTTTTTAAACTCATTAAATATTTTTGTTTTACCTAACACATCTCAATGTGATAATCTGTTAAAATCCTCTCACTAAACTCTTTAGTGAGTAACATCTATAAGTAACCTATTTTTAATAATGGTGAGACTTATAAATCATATTCCTAATGTTTAAATCTTAGAAAAATTATTCAAACTCATTTAATTCACAACTAAAAATATTATGATGTTTATAATTTTTTTGTCTATCCAGAACTATTTATAAGTTAATCATCATTATCATTATTAAACACCTTTACATCAGACTTTTCCCTTTAAATCGTATGGTAACTAATATAACTACTTACATTTATCTTTCAACTATATACCCTAAACATTTTAGGATATTAATTTACATTCAATTTTTATTTTAGTTGTTATGATCTTTTATTATTTTAACATTGAAATTATCTAAGTTCAAAAAATACTCTCACTAAACTATTAGACATTATATCCATTCATAATGTATTTTTAACATACAAAAAAATATGTTAAATAAATAAAATTTGTTTATTTAAATGGGGATATTTAAAAAATAAATTATCATATAAATATCATATATTATATTCTATGTGTTTGTAGAAATAATATGAAAGGAATATTTTATTCCTTAAAATATGCCACAATTGGGTAATGGAATCTCAATTCCTCTCTTTTTAATTAATATGTAGGATTAACTTTTTATCTAGGATAAATCCAATTTTATCCTTTTCTCCTTACAAAATATATTATAGAATAGGATAAATCATAAAACATGTGAGTTATAAACATAATATCATATTATATATTATAACTATTTGTTAGAAAACAACATCTCTAATCATATAATATAAATAAGATGAAAATTCACACCCTTTATTTAGATTCATCTATACATGATATGTGTTTCCTTTGCATCAATTCCATGATTTAGAAACCATTTATTTATTTATCTAATGTAAAATAAAAACTATTTAAATTATTTCCCTCATTTGAGTTCTTATATATTGATAAAACATTTAAGCATACAGTAAGTATCGCATACCATTTTCAAATTGAAGAATTTATTTTTATGTTATTAAATCCTAACATATAAATTCCATGGAATTTACAAAAATCCTTCAGGTATCCCTAAAAATTCCATGATATGGAAGCAATGTCCTTACTTTTTTACTTTACCTTAGGTTTCAATAAAATTAATTGGATACTATAAAGAAACGTTTTTGGACTCTCCAACTAACTTTTCTTCTTTTGGCTTGAAATTTTAACCACTTGTATTATCGATACATCACTAGAACCTTGATATCATATATTTGGTTCATATATCCTCAATACTTTGAGAAAATTGGGTAAGAATTTATTAAAATAATTAAAATTATCAGAAGATTTCCAGTGATGATTATAGAATGAATTTTTTAACCCCGAATAAACCTTAAATACTACCTCCAGATTCTCCCAATCATTAAAATGATTAATAATATTGAATATATTAGTGGATAATAAAGTTACTTGGGTACTTTCACATCTAATTCCCTTAAAACCTTGATTGGATCCTTCAATTATTCTTTTAATATCCTAGATTCACTTGTGAAACAATTTCAACATTTGGTTTCTCGGGAAGGTATTATTATAACATGTAGAATTCTCTTCTTACTTATGATCAATTATTATGTTTTTATACTAGTTTAAGAAGTTGTTCACATTAAGTTCTTTATTTCTCTAGATTAATCTCAAAGTGATGTTTTTATGATGATAATGATTATATTTATCTTCAAAAAAACTTTTTTTTGGAATGATGTAGTCTAATCCATTTGGATGAAGTTAAGTAGAATTATAGTTGTTTGTATTGTACAACAAATCACAACTATCATAGTTCAACCTCAATGGTGAGGTCATTAGGGGTTGAAGGGTTCGTATTCCACTGATCAACAAGTCTATAAGCCAAACACATCTGGCCAATATGTTGGGTAACTCTAGCAATATTGACATACTGTAGCAGTGCAGAATTACTATAATTGTAAGTCATAGGACACTATAGAATCAAACACTTTAGATAAAATGGTAACTATAGCTCCACACACTTCTTTCCATCAACACTAGTTTAAAAAAATATTTTTTACATTGTTTTTTATGTCAGTTAATATGTGAAATTCTTGTAGGTGACTTTGTAGATAATTTTTTATCATCAGATAATAAAATTGGACATTATAAATACATTTTGGTGGTTTTTCCATGTCATTTATTCCATAACTGATTTGAAAAATCTTTTACTATGTTCTTTTTTTGAGAACCAGCAGAGAAAACACATTATCACATTGGTTATTTCATAACTGACATAAATTTTTGTCAGATTTTATTTTTCCCATCATTTTTCTAATAACCAACATAAAAAATAATATTATTCATTTTTTACTATGTAAGTTATATTAAAACTAATGTGAATAATATTTTTCCACATTGGTTCTTAAAAAAATATATAGGAAATCATGTTTTACATTTTTTACATAAGTTATAAAATCTTTGATGTGAAAAATATTTTTTTAAAATAAAATTATATTAATTATTTCCCTCCCAAAATTATCATAGAAAAATAAAAAATCATAACATAAAAACAACAGTTTCATAATTACAATTTTAACTTTAATGTTTATAATGTGTATTACAAATAAACCAAAACCCAATCAGACCGATGAAATGATTCATACATTCAATTTTTAAGTGTATTTTAACTTATTCAGTTTAAGTATGAGGTTCATAAAAATATACAAATTAAAAATAAATCATTTAAAATGTATTCTAAATAAAACAAAAAAAATAAAGGAAAGGATTATAAAAAAAATTAAAATTTTAGAACTTCATAACTATCCGAATCAAAATTATTTAAAAAATAAATTTTAAAAAATAGGATCCATGTTTCTTTATAGAAGGCTATATTATGGGTGCTCTCAAATGAAGTGTGATTTTTGGGAACTTAGGTGTAGCAGAGTGGCTGACCAAAGTCATCTCTCAAATGAGGAAGTAATTTAAAAACTTATTAAAGGTATTTTGAAAATAAAATAAAAAGTAAGAAAAAAACTACATAAATGTATGGGGGTTCCATTTATAAATCTAGATGAAGTATTCTGGAAGAAGATTTCTTTTTTTTAAATGAAATTTGATTAATAAGAGGCAATGAGAATATGTTTTTTACGAAAATATTTTTAGAATTCATAATAGATCTAATTATACCACTTAACTCAATTATTTATCATTATCATTTAAATTAAAATCCAATTAATTATGATCCCTTAACTTTCTAACCCCCTATTCCTATGATAATTAACTAAATCACAAAGATGAAATGAATTAAACCCTAGGCTAGCTTTAGTATATGAAATCGTAGAACCCTTACTTGATTGGTGTTATAAGTCTATATTATGGTAAGTGGTGAATTAGGGAACATAGCCACTCTCTAAATGAAGATAATTGAGTTTAGATATTGTATTTTTACCCTATAATTTTATCCCATGTGGTTTTTTACTGATTAAGTTTGCGTTCTCACAATTTATACAAATCTCAACCACACGTGTTATTGTGTTAATTTTTCAATTGCATTTTATGTTTTTTATTTTCTAAAAACTCAATTCATAGATCATATTATATTAATTATAGTACCTCATTGATTAAAAATAAATTAATTAATAAGGTAAGAGGTAGATCGATTACTAAAAAACTAATCTTCCATGGGTGGTGTATTCATCGTACAAACGATTTGTATTCATAGCAGTTTAGAATGGGTATAACCCAATATTGTTTATAATATTTATTTCAATACCAAATAGGAATATTAATGGAGAATATAAATTAACAAAACTTAGGAAAACTAGAAATTAAATAGGGAATAATATGTTTACTACATAATGAAAAATATTATAACATAAGAATGAGAGGAAGGCTTCGATGAAGGGATCATTGCTTCAAGATTTTCCCCTATGAGTATAAGAAGTTCCAGAACCTCAAATGTTATGATAGGACTCCTATGTTACTCCAAAATGGTATCCCTCCACTCCTTGGTCTAACTTGTAAATGGTGTGCCCATGGTGCCCTTCTATAGCCAAAATAGAAAGTGGTTTTGAGAAACCAGTTTTTGTTATTCCACTTCTATCTCAGTTTTAAACTAGTAAATGGATATATAACAACTATAACAAAAGATGAGAGTTGTTGGTAGCCCTATTGAATATCTACATGTCAAAATTTTATGCCATTAGACATATTTATTTTGATATATTTTCAAAATACCAAACCTAAATTTTTAATTTGTGAAAATTTTATCCCTTATACATATTGGTTTGGATGGGACCTATAATAGACTAATTATGATTGGGTTCTTTTAGGTTAATTTTTACCATATATTTTTGGATCGGTACACAAAATTTCATCCCATTTGGATGCACTTATTTCATAAAATGTGAAAAATAGTGGATAGGTATCCTTGGGCTTCCATGCCTTTTGGCTCATTTTCCTTCTAGATCATCTTTGGGGCCTCCAAATCACCTCCTCCTACAGTGAAATCACCAAAAAGTATAATTTAAATTTTTTAAAATGAAAAAAAATTGAATAATAAAATAAATTTAGAAGTGAAATTTATTATTATAATTTTTAATTTTTAATATAAAACTAGTTTGCAGTAGTGGTGTAAAGGTGAAATAAAACAATGAATCACGATACGATCACACCCCCACACTCACCCTTTTTCACTACTAGGAGTAACCTCATATAATGTATTCCAAAAAATTATGATAATATATTAATGTCCATATTTCTCAAACCATAATGGAAATATAGGTATATTAATAATCCCATCAAGAGTCAGTATCAATAAATTTTAAATTCATTGTCTCATAAATTATATCAAAAAAAATATAGTGAGATTAATAACACTAATCATAGTGAAAAAAGTCATGGGTCCAGCATGACACTAATTTCCCACATGTGTATGTCCCAACCATTCCAATTTCATATCTCCACCCTTTATTCACTATATTTTGGTCAAGTAAAATAATTATTCTTACCTGGTTTAATTTACTGAACATGTTCTACATTCCATTGTAATCATATTTCAAGACCCACTCACTTAAGAATTCTTGAAAGTCAAAAAAATAAGCTCATGGAATAGATATCCCCACATTCTTTACATTTAATCACTCCCGTCATTTATTATTTTTGTTTTTTTTCATAAGTTCCACTTGGAAAAAATCTCATACTCATCTCTCAACCCTTGTTTGATCTTCTCACAATGATAATTTTAATAGTAATAACAAGATCATATGTCTAGGTAGAGTGGATTTTGACCTACCCAATACACCACCCATATTTTTTCTTATTTTTATTTTTTTATGTTATTGTTCTTATTTTTCCAGGGCATACAATAGTCAGATAACATGTACACATGAATAGTTCAATTCAGTATAGTAATGAAACTGGCTATCAGAGAAATGAACGTATGGATCAACCATTTATATAAGTTGAATTTTTTCAACCTAACTTGACTATACCTTAAATTGAGTAGGAAAAATTTATCAAGTCATGGTTGAGTTAATATTTGTGTGGATAAATCAATGACATAATTTACTATGAACAAATATCATAAATAATGGTGTCAAAATCTAAAAGGTTTATAATAACACAACCAATCATATCATCGATGACATTAATTTTTATAAAAATCAACCCTTTGATGAGGAAATCATTATCATACTTATCATGCCACTAATTAATTTTCAAAACATTCTATCTAAATGAGTGTGTTAAATGATATGTTTTTTTTGGTTTATTTTGAAAATTTTAACAAAAAACTTAACAGAAAACACATACAAAATAAAAAAATGAAAATCCTAAATAACTACCCCAAAATGTTATCCCCTCCCCCACACATAAAATATTACATTTTCCAGAATGTGAAATTATGAAATGATATGTTAACATGAAATTCAGAATTATAAATAGGAAAAATAATAGAAAAGTGAAAGTATTAGGAACAACCTGATATTATCAAGTGATGATGGGGTCATGCAGTGTGATGAAATCAACTGCATGGTTGGAAAGTCCTTCAATGTATTCCTTAAAATTTTTCCCATTGACTATAAATCTCTTATCGGTGTCCTCCTATTTTATCTAAAATGTAAAATAAGTTAAAACATTAGATACAACATAAGGGCCTAATAATATGGAACACAACTTACAATGCATTAACTTCAGTCATAAACTGTATAGAAGGAATTTGTCTCTAACATGAAACTCCCTTTGTTGAATCATTATATCACGAGTTTCCTTTGATCTTTCCTTTTAGAGCCTTGAGTTCTCATATTATGACAATAAAATCTCCTCAAACTCTTGAATTTGAAACTTCTTTTTAATTCTAACTTGGGTTAAATACATGTGGCATTTCTTTATAGCCCAATACTCAAATTTCATGGGGAGATGACAGTATTTCCCAAAAACAATATGTAGTGGGGATATACCAATGGGGGTATTTTTTTGTTATCCTATAAGCCCATGGCGATCATCCAAGAACTTTATCTAATACTTCCTATTAGACTGAATGGTTTTCTCCAAAATTTATTTCAACTCTCGATTTGAAACCTCAGCATGGCCATTTTTTGGGGGTGGTATGGTGTTGATTTTTTGTGTGTCACCCCATACATATGAATGAGGTAATCTATATTCCTATTGTAAAAGTGTGTCCCTTGGTCATCGATGATGGCCTTTGGTACTCCAAACCTGCAAAACAACTGTGCCTTGACAAAGTACACTACAACATGAGAATCATCAGTCCTGGTGGCCTTGGTCTCCACCTATTTACTAACATAATCAAATGAAACCAAAATATAAAAAAACCAAATTAAATGGGAAAGGGACCCATAAGATCAATTCCCCATTCATCAAAAACCTCATAGAATAGTATGGGTTGTTGGGGAATCTTGTGTCTTCAAAAAAAATTCCTAGTGTGTTGGAAATGATGTCATGAGTTACAAAACACATGGGCATCATGGAATAAGCTAGGCCAATATGATTCATATTCTAAGACATTATTAGCTATTTTTAGGGTCCAAAGTGTCCACCGCAATCAATTGTATAACAAAATTGTAAAAAAGACTCAGACTCATGATCTTGAATGCACCTCCTAATAACTTGGTCACTTCACATGTGCCAAAGGTAGGGATCATTCCAAACATAAAACCTAGACTCACTCTTCAATTTTTTGACTTGATGTTTCTTTAAGTTTGCTGGAATTTCCAAGGAAAATGGTAGTTTACTAAATCAGTATACCAAGGATTTGTATCTGAGATGTAATAAAGATTCTCATTAGGGAAAGTTTCTCAAAGTGGTACCTGGTCCATGGTTACATCCTCTAGTGCGTGGGTAATCTTACTCACATGGCCTACCCCCATGTTTTTGGACCCCTTCTTATCCTTTATCTTAATATCAAATTCTTAAAGGATCATCCATCAGATGAGTTTGGTCTTTTCATATGGATTCTATAAGAGGTACCTCAAAACTTCATGGTTAGAAAAAAAACTACTTTAGAGCCCAATAAATATGAATGGAGTTTATCTAAAGAAAATATGATATCAAGAGACTCCTTTTCTGTGGTTGTGTAGATTTATTGTGTTGAATCCAATGTCCTGGAATCATAATCAATCACATGTGAATGTCCTTCCACCATCTATGATAATATAGCTCCAACCACTAAGTTAGATTGGTCATGCATAATCTCAAATGGAAGGTCCCGTCATGGGGGTTGTATGATCGGTGGAGTGCTCAACCACTTCTTTATCTCATCAAATGATACCTTGCATGAATCATTGAAAATGAATTCAATATATTTTTTAAGCAGTCTATATAATGGTAGAGTGTTATTACTAAATTCTATGATGAAGCATTGATAAAATCATGTATTCGCTAGGAATGATCTAACATCTTGCACTCATGAGAGATATGGTAAGGATTAAATAATATCTACCTTGTATCTATCAACCTCTATACCATTATTTTATACTACATTCTCTAAGAGAATACCATTCTCTACCATGAAATGAAACTTTTCAAAGTTTAATATAAGATTATTCGCGATACAATGATTCAAAACCTTTCCCAAACTAAAGATGAATTTGTCAAATGAAGATCCATATATTGTAAAATCATCCATAAATACCTCCATGAAGGTCTCAATGAAATCTGAAAAACTACTCACCATACATCTCTAGAACGTACCTGGGGTATTGAATATTCCAAATGGGATCCTTTAGTAGGAAAATGTCCGGAATGGAAAAGTGAAATTTTCCTTCTCTTGATCCTTTAGAGCTATAGGAACCTGAAAATATCCATAAAATCCATACAAGAAATAATAGTGTGTTTTCCCAGCTAGTCTCTCAGGCATTTGATCAATAAATGGTAGGGTAAATGGTCCTTGTGAGTGGATTGATTTAGTTTCATATAATCAATACACACACGCCAACTATTTTTTACCCTCATTGGAACCAACTCCTCTCCCTCATTTCTAACAACTATAACACCACTTTTATTATACACAACTGGATTAGGAATCACCCACTAGGAATATAAAATGGTATAAATTATAATTTCCTCGAAAAAATTTCAACTTCCTTTTTAACAACTTTCAGAGGGTTTGGATTTATTCTCCTTTTTGGCTACCTCACTGGTTTATCCCCATCCTCTTGAAGAATCCTATGCATGAAAATGGAGGGGCTATTACCTGATATGTCATCCAAGTTCTACCAGATTTCCCTAATGTTTTCCCTCAAAAGATTCAAAAGTATATCTTAATTTTTAAAAGGGAGATTTTTAGAAATTATAATGGTTAATTTATCACCACTTAACAAGTATGATTATTTGAGATTTAGTGGAAATAGATGGAGTTAAAATGAAGGGGGTAAATAATGGATTGATACATTGAAGGAACTGAAATATGCACACAATGAACATCATTACCAGAATAAAAATCATGAAAATTAGAGAATAATTCATAAAATATATGATCACACTCAAAATACAAGTCATAATCAGAGTGAACATGATCAAAATCAGAATAGGAATCCATTTCAAAATCAAATATAAGTGAGGTTTGTACATTAGAAACAGGAGGGGAAGTGATCTTAGACATAAAACTATAACCAATGATCATAATATCTCTAAAAATGGGCAAATCAAAATCCATGGGGTTTTTAATTGGTGGTTCAAAATGGGAGATCAAAAAACAGAATGATTCTTTGAGGGGTACTTTATAGATTCTATAACATTAAATATCACAACTTCATCTCCAAACTCCACGGAAAGAGTACCGTTATATACATTTATGATTTTTTTGGTAGTTTTGATGAAGTTACTACCTAAGATAATTGGAAAATGAGAACTTACATGATCATCCTCCATTTTAAGAACATAGAAATCTACTGGTAAGATCATGTCTCTTACCCAAACAGGTACATCCTTAAGGACTCCAACTAGATGTTTCATAGCTCTATTCACCAACTGAACCACCACTTCCATCATCTTTAACTCACCAACCTGTAAATAAGAGAATATAGTGTGAGGCATCACATTTATGGGAGATTCTAAATCACATAAATCATTAGAAAAGTGTAACTCCCCTAAGGTTCATGGGATGGTGAATATCCCCAGATCCTTTCACTTTCTTGGAATTTCTAGAGTAGGTGTAATGAGTGATGACAAATTCATTCCAATATTGATCCTCTCATTTACCTTGAACCATATTTGATTGTAAAAGTATCTTTTAATAATTTTTCATACTTATGGTATTTGTTTAATGGCTTCAAGTATAGGTATGTTGATCTCAACATTCTTGAATGTTATCAAAATCTATTTTTCCAATGCCTCTCTTATTTTTTACAACTTTTTTGGAAATGTAAGGGGTTTATGGAGAACATAATCAATCTTTTTCTTACCTTTTTCTATCTCCTTGGAATTTTCATCAGTTGTTCTTGAATGGGGATTCTTCGGAGTTGAGGTGAATCCCGATAGAATGATAAGTGCAAATGTATCATTCGTTTGCTTCCCACTTCTCAATTTGATGGTACTGACATTCCCCTTGGGATTTGGAGTAGGTTTGGAATGAATATTTCTAGAGTTCATAATTACTAGTTAATAAAGGGTAGGGTAAATCTTACTCATTTGTGTCTTCAACTCCCTTAACTCAGAACCTTCACACATCAGATCATTCTGTTGATAAAGAACAATTTGTTTCAAAAGTTCATCAGTGTTAGAATCTACCATTGGATGAGAATTCCCTTTTTGTTTATTTTTTATTCTTAAGCCTAAAATCCCTTTTGGGGTTTTTGGAAACCTAGTTGGTAAGGAGGAAGATACTATAATTTTTTATGAAAGGGGGGAATTTGTTGTTGTTTAGAGTCATACCTCATGTCTGATTAATCCTTCCAACCTTGGTCGTATGTTGGTGAAAAGAAATCATACTTACTTTAAGGATGTGGTTGTTTTTTTCTGCTAATATGGTCTCCTATGGAATATTGTTGGGAAATCCTCTGTCTCTTGTATTTTGGGGAAACAATTAGTTGGGCGGTCTATTTCAATGCAAATTCCACAAGGCCTTGTTGGAGTGGGTTGGAATGTATTTTGATCCAAATACATCTGTATCACTATGGTGGTTAATTCTAATAACTTGGTATTAATTAAATGACTTTCAATAGAATATAGACTTACCTAATATACTCCCCTGACATGTGATGTGTCTTGATAACAAAATTATTGGGAGTTTTTTTCCATCTTGTAGATCAGTGTACGTGCGGCTACTGGTGTTTTGTCCACCAATTCTCCTCCATCTACAACATCCACCATGCTTATCTCTATAAGTGTGAGTCCTTCATAGAAGTACTGGATGAGTAGTTTCTCATTGATTTGGTGATGTATAAAACATGTGCACAACTTCTTGAATCACCCTTAATACTCATACATTGACTCCCAATGTGCTTGATTGATCCTTGAGATCTCCTTATCAAAAGAGGTGGTCCTTGATGATGGAAAAAAATATTGGAAATAAAATATATTTCAAATCATTCCAACATGTTACATCTTCAGGTTGTAAATAATACATCCAATCCTTTGCAGCTCTATCAAGTGAAAATGGAATTTCTCTTAGTTTTATATGATATCCCTGGACATTTCTTGGTATAAGTGTTTAGAAAAAAACATTAAATTATTTTAAATTTTTGTTTAGATCCTCACCAGATAATCCATGACATTTTGGAAGTTGGTGAATTAACCCATATTTCAGTTCAAAGTCTGATTCAAGATTTGGTTATGCAATACAATTTGGTTGATAGTTAATATCTATTGTAGAAAATTATCAAATGGTTCTATTCCATTAATTATTATTGTTTTCACTTAATGATTAATTTTTTAGGTTGGATTTATAATTTTTTCAATTCTAATGTTCTTATAGTGTAGGAATTTTCCAGTTGGGTAATTGTCGACAATTGTCGTATACTGGGATTGTCTAATTCGAGCCCTAAGGTTGAGTTCAATCTCAGGGACTAGATCAAAGAGATCCTTGGGATGGGATCATGTCATAAATAATATAAATTGATAAAATTAGACCATAATATCATGATAATAAATTTAAATTAATGTTTAAATGGAGAAGAAAAGAGAGAGGAATAATAAATTGAGAGAAAAAACAAATTAAAATTGATAAAGGGGAAAGAATAAGGAAGAATGAAGATAAAAGTAGGATAAAATAAAAGTAAAAAATAATTATAATTTGTTGAATGAGATAATTTACTCCCTATAAATGGTGCTAATTTGAAAGTTTTTTTCATGGGTTCTCTCAAATGAATTGTGATTTTTGGTTACTCAGGTGCAGTAGAGTGGTTGACCAAGGTCATCTCTCAAATAAGGAAGTAATTTATAAAATTATTAAAGGTATATTGAAAATAAAATAAAAAGGAAGAAAAAACTACTTAATATGATAGGGGTTTTCCATTTATAAATCTAGAGGAATTATAATGGAAGTAGATTTCGTTATTTTGTTTTTATTTTGGAAATGAAATTTTATTAATAAGACATAACAAGAAGATGTTTTTTTAGAAAATATTTTTAGAAGGATTAATAGATCTAACTCTATGTATTCACTAAATTATTTATCATTATAATTTAAATTAACATCCACTTAATTATTATCCTTTAACTTTTTAACCCCTAAACCCAATGAGATTTAAATAAACCACAAATATGAAATGATTTAAACCCTAATCCATCTTTAGTACATGCAATCGTAGCACCCTATTTTGATTGATGTTATAAAGATGTATTATGGTCAGTGTTGAATTAAGTCACATACACACTCTGTAAATTAAGATTAATTGAGCTTATGGATTGTATTTTAACTCGAAAAATTTATCCTTTATGGTTTTTTTTCTAATTAAGTTTGTGCCCTCACAATTTACACAAATCTCGACCTCATGTGTTTTTGTGTTAATAATTCAATTGTTTTATTAGTTTATTCTATTTTATAAATTCAATTCACATATCATATTATGTGAATTATAGTATCTCATTTATTCAAAATAAATTAATTAAAAAGGTAATAAGTTGATCGATTACTAAAAAAACTACTCTTCCATGGGTAGTGTAGTCATTGTAGAAATGAATTGCATTCGCAATGGTTTAGAATGGGTATAACCCAATTTCATTTATACTATTTATTTCCATTACAAATATTAAGAATAATTAATAACATAATTGAACAAAATAGAGTAAATGAGAATATATAAAAGTGGAACTGAGAAGTTTATTACACAAAGATATTTATTACAGCATGAGAATGAGAGGAAGGCTTCGATGAAGGGATCTTTTCTTCAAGATCGCCCTATATATGTATAAGAAGTTATAAAACATCCAAGGTGATTATAGTAATCCTATAGACTCCAAAATGGAATAAGTTCACTCCTTGGTCTAACTTGAAAATTGGGTGCCCAAGCTGTCCTTTTATAGCCAAAATGGGAAGTGGTTTTAAGAAACTAGTTTTGGTAATACCACCATTATCTCTATTTTGGACTAGTAAAAGGTCATATATTGACTTTGGAAAAAGAATATATTTTTTTCGTCCACTTTACTATCTCCATGTCAAATTTTACTTCCATTAGACATTTTTATAAGGATATATCATCAAAATACTAAACCTAACTTTTGAATTCTTGCAGATTCAATCCCCTAAATAGATTGGTTCGGATGGGCCATGTAATATAAGAATTGGGATTGGTTTAATTGAGATGAGTAGTATATATTATATTTTTGGATATTACCACAAAATTTAATCCCATTTCGATGCACATATTTCGTGAAATGTGCAGAACATTAGACAGGTGTCCTTGGGATTCCATGCAATTTGGCCCATTTTCCTTCTGGATCATCTCTAGGGACTCCAAATAACCTCCTCCTACAATTAAATCATCAAAACAATTATAATTTACATTTTTCAAAATGATAAACATTTAATAATAAAATAAAATGTCAAGTGAAATTTGTTAATATATTTTAATTTTAAATATAAAACTAGATTAAAGTGGGGGTGTAAAGGTGAAATAAAGTAGTGAATTGTGGTATGATCACTTTACTTATTTTTTATTAAATTGTTATTTAAAATAATTTTTCAACTCAAAATAAAAATTTAATTACTACAACTAAAATGCAGTAATGGTAAATGAAAAGAACCCATTGATTTTACATATTTGATCTTGGATCTCTTCTTTATTATAGTCCCTATAAATTAATTTCATTACCTATTTTAAAATAATATGAATAAAATAAATTTAAATTTCATTATAATATATTAAAGTATTAAAACATTCAAACTTATGTATGTTTTAACTATGGTGATAAAATTTTCTTGCACTTCAACATGTATAGAGAATAGTTAATAAAGTGTGTTATCCCTTAGAAAAAAATCACCCAACATTTAATGGATGATAATAAATAATAAAATATAATGTGAGTGGTTATTATGTTAAGATTTATATAACACTTTATGAGATATATGTTTCATACTCGGAAAGATAAAGATCTATTTAGCCCTTAATAATTGCATCTTTTTGAAGTCCTTCAGCAATTTAAACTATTCATTCTACATCATTCATTGGCCTCGCTATAGGTTAAATAAATTTTTGTTCCATAAATACATATACTAATATCATTTCATGATATGTACAAATTGTATAAAAATACCTAATAAAAAACAAATATAATTATAAATTTTCAATAAACTAAAATAATGGAAATATTTATGTTAATTAACTTAAATAGAAAAAACATGCATTGTGTTGATGCCCAACTCATATCCAATTACAAGGTCCATGATATATTTTTTAAAAATCATCACATTCATTGAACACCCACAAATCTTAGCTTCCATTCGAATATCATAAACATCCAACAAAAAATGTGTATATATTGAAAATCTATCAAGACTTGGGGAATTTGTGTCTAAAGTCAAAAAAGTTTGTATTTATTATTATCTATACGGTATATATTTACCATTAAATTATTCATATAAAAATAGATAAATATATAAACATTAAATAAATAATATAATATGCACATACCTCAATGATAATTATCTAAGCAAGTCTAGATGGTCAAACTAAAAAATGGTTGATACTTGGTCCAACTGTACTAACACCATCAATAAGAAATAGTATTCTTGTTGATATATCAATAATATCCTATACAATAGATGTATGATTCTCTATATCTATCTATTGATGATGAATATTTACACCAATATAATATATCATCCCATATGAAACAATATGATTATAGGAATCATCAATATATAACTCACAATAAATTAGAATATGTAGAGGATTGGGTATAGAAGTAGGATAATTAGGAGGAGTAGAGACAATAGGTGGAGTTGTGGGAGTTGGATAAGTAAGAGGAGTTTGATTTGTATATAGAGGTGGAGGAGTGGGATCAGGTGCCTATAACTGTCTTTGTATGTATGCAATCATTGATTTTACCGAAGCTCTGATTCGGTCCTCTATTATCTAAAAAATATCTTGAATTGTATCTTCCAAAGATTATTTTTTTTATAAACATCTTTCATTAAAGAATATTCAGAATGTGGAAACACTTTTTTATCGATTTAGCTTATAGGTATCCTCTTACATAACCCAGGTGTTCGCGATTTTCCAATGTTGTAGCTAAAATATCCTTCCAACCCTCAGTTATGAAGATCCCCTATGTGATCTTCTCCACAAGAGATTCTTGTATAGAATATTTGAAAAAATTCATAGTGAATCACAATATATAAAGTATTTATTTAACTTAAATAAATAAATAATGTATACAATTTACAATCCTCTCAGCTAAAACGATCAAATATTCTATAATATAGTGTCCTTTTTTATCATTTGATCCCTCTTCTATTTTTCTTATCCATTGGGGGGGGGAAGGTCAACCTCTATGGTGTATAAAGACTCATATCTTAGTTTTTTTAAATTTTTCAGCTGACATTGTTTCTTACAATAATGTATACCCTCCCCAAGACAAAATATGAGGGTAGAAATTTCTTCATTGTATCTCCATATGAGATATCCTCATTTGATATAAATTAAGAATAAAGATATCATTAAAATGATCATAAATAAAATAAATTCTAAAATGTAACATTGTATATACCAAAAATGGTTCCTATTTTATAATTTCTATAAATTTATTCCATGTATCTTAATCTATAAATGGTTATTTGTCACATGGATTTTGATGTGTTATATTCCAAAAAATGAAATCTGATTGAGGGTGGATTTAAAATCCCTCCATCACCCAGCAACAAATGCTAAACATTTTTTCCTGACTCCTCCAATATCAGTTATATCATATATTATCTTATAATAAGGGGAAAACATATATTAATATAAAATTTCATGATAAGAAAAATAATAACAACACATATTAACAAAATTCACTCCTATAATTGAGTTGATTTCATTTAGACAACACTTCTCTGATCAGTAATCAAAATAATAACTTTTATTTTAGCATGCACTACAATAAAAGTTTTTAGTTATTTTAAATTTTGACCTCTTAAAATATCATTATCATTAATGAAAATAGTTTTCCTCTGATCCTAGCTATGGGAAACAGATAATTTTGGTAAATTTGGGATGCACATTTACTAACCCCCATACTCGTTTTTACCCACATGGATGTTTATACCTCTTATATAGAAGGATGTGGAGGCTTATTAATAAGATAATATGTATGTTTCTCACCAAAATTATGTGTATTATCCTATATATAAGTTTGAGGAGGATCATATTTCTAATATGTTATTATCCTACAAATAAAAGTAATAAAAAATTAGCAGACAGATATACAAATCCAACTATTACATATAAATTTAAATAAAAATGAAAAATTATCAAAAAAAATAAACTAAAATAAAATATAATGATTCATATTTTTTATAGTTAACTACGATACTAAAAACATTAATGAGAGATGAAATGACATAAATTAATGAAGAAAAATCCAAAAATGGTGTGTAAATAGTAAAAATACTCCAACATATTACACCGTTTTTTACACCAAAAATAATATTCTTTGAATATATGAAAAATGATCCAACAAAGAGTAAACTAAAATGATTACATTTTTATTCAAATTTTTTAGAGTAGTTAACTAAAATGATAACAATATTAATGGGATATTAAAATACATAAAAAATGAAGATAAATCCAAAAATGGTGTGTGAACATTAAAAATGTTCCTATGTATTAAATCATTTTCTTCACCAAAAAATAATATTCTTTGAATATATACTTTTATACAATATTTAAATTATTCTCTAACATATCATATTTAAAGTAATTTTTTTCAAAAAATCAACAAATTTTTAAGTTATGTAAAGGTAAACATGGTAAACTAAACAAATCTAAACTAATATAAATAAATAATTTTACTTATTAGTTATAAAATGTTTTTTAATAAAGAAAATAAAACAAATATATCTAGCATTTAAGGATATTTAAAAAATTAATCTAGGAATAAGAATATTCTGCCTATAATATTAGGAGTGTAATAAATAATTTTCCCCCCAATTTCCTTCATCATGATCATTCTGTATGGCACAAACCATGTCTACAATGTGATCCTTAATATTATCTATTAATATTTCTATGGAAGTATGGAACTCATATAAATCAGAATATTCATCAAGTTTATCATCACCAACATACTATTTTTTTCCTTTTAATAAAATAGAGAACTGCATATCAAATTGATTAAAAACATGGAAATATTTTATTATCATGTTTTTCTATGATAAAAGGATCATTTGTGTATTCCAATCTATTCAAATTAACTAGTGTCATTACAAATTCATCATGTCTAACACTATTGTTACTGATATCCCATTTACATTTAAACACTGGAACTCAAAATATAATGTCATCACCTCCCATTTTTCTTCAATGTCTCCATAATATGAACTTGATTTAGAAATTTGGGTTTTTATTTTAGCAATCAAAAAATGCACTACTTATATTAACACCAATACACTACTATTTTGAACTGCTAAATTTGGGTTTTTATTTTCAATCTGTTTTGGTCTAGAGATCATTAAACTCAACATGATATATTTTCTCTTCATACAAAATTTAGGAGATAAGTTGTAAATTACCAGTAAAATAGTCCATGAACTATTTGTGCTGCTAAGGATTCCATATGGATTAATTCCATCCATGCATGGTCCAAGAATGAGATTACTAAATTCATTTTTGAATATAGAAAATTGTTGATCAATTTTCTTCCACAATGGACAATCAACTGGATACCATAATTTTCTATCACATATCCACTCATCTGCAAGCCATTTAAACCTTTTTCATCCTTTTAGTTATCAAATAAATGTTTCAAATGAGGAATTATAGGAAGATACCAAAATTCCATGGGATGGGTGTCTTTAACTGCTAAATCAACCTATGATTTTTCTTTTAGCATATACGGTGGAATCCCACATTTAAAAAACCCTAACAGAAATTCATATTTGTTCCTATATAGAATATTGTCATTCATGTAGATGTTTATTTTCATATATCCCAATTCCATCAGGAATAATATTTTATTCACTTTATAATGTGAATCTGGAATATCATTATCATTAGAAAGAATGTATTTCATTAATTGAGGAAACTCTATAAAACTCTTGTAACTCCATCCATTTTTCACCTTCAAGTTAATCAATCTTAACCCCATCAATAAAACTGAAAATTCCATAAAACCTAGAAAAATAGTTTTTTAGCATCACCATATAAACACTTGATTTCCAATTATTTCTCAATTGACTATACTTCAATATCATGAATCATTTATCCGATTTGATCATAATTATCATCTTAAAAAGCATCGTCATTAATAGATTCAAAATTATACCCAGTTTTACCATCCCAAATACAAGGGTTGTAATTTAGATTAAAAACATGAAAAATTAAATGATCTTTTATCTCTCTTATTATCAACTTCTCCATATTTAAACATTTTAGTCATGGATAGAAAAACATGTTGGTGCTTGGATTATTTCATTTAGAAAACTTCTAAAAATAATCACAACTTCTTCATATTCATCACTTATTCAAAGTATAGTAATCCAAATTTGACTCATTATTATTTATAAAAAATATCAAAATTTGAGAATAGGTTATTATAATTTCAAATTTAATTTAAATTTTTCTTTTATAAATAGAAATGAAAAATAAAACAACTTATTTCACAAAGAAAATACAACATAGTTGATAAATAAAAATATAAATTTGAACAAATTAAACTATCATTATTTAATAAAAATATCAAAAATAAAAAAAAATAAAAAATATTAATCTAAAAAATCATTCATGAATTAAAAAATATCTAATATGTGTGAATAATTAAAATTTAAAATAAAAATACATTGGATGCATAGAAAATAAAAACAATAAAAACAAACCATAAATTGATATTTGAACCAGGGTGATTGAGAAGGTGACACCAATGGTAAGAAGGTGAAATTAGTGGGTAATAATGGGTAGTAATGGATAGTGACTAAAAGATAAATATACATCAATAGAAAATTCAAACCTCAAATAAATATATTAATTAAAATATCTTGGATGCATGAAAAATAAAAACAAAAACCACAAACCATAAATTGATATCAGATTCAAGATAACTGAGAAGTTGAAGCCAATGGGAATAATTCAAAATTGACTGATGATGGATGATGGTGGAAGATAACAACTCAAATATAAATCTATATCAAATAAAAACTGAAACTAAATATATAAATAGCTATAATTCATAGAAAATGAAAACAATAAACACTAACCATGGATCGAAATCAGAATTGGGATAAGCGAAACCAATAAGAAGAAGCATGGGTGGTGGTTAATGATCAGTAAACATGAATGGAAATGGTAGATTCCAAATCAAATATAAACCTAAAACAAATAAAAATTGAAATTTAAAATACAAATATCTAGAATGCATGAAAAATGTAAATAATAAATACTAACCTTGTATTGAAATTGAAACTAGTCCGAATGAAACCGAGTGCATTTGATAGTCAACTGATAGGTGACTGTGGATGGTGGTAGTCGATACCAAATTAAGGATATTAAAATTTAAGGATTGAAGAAGGAATCAATTTTATTCCATGAATAAAATAATTAATAGATTTAATTCAAAGAATTGATGATTTTTAAGGTAAAGGTTTTCCATGTGAGAGAAAAACGGGAGATACCGCACTAAATAACGAAACACAAATGAATCCTACTGATTCTGATTAAAATTTAAAATCCTTTTCACATCATTTATTAAATAACCAAAGTGTAAAACTAGATATTTCACAATGGTTATCCAATAACTGATGTGGAAAATATGTTTTTCTGCGTTAGTTATTGGATAATTGATGTGAAAAATATTGTGTTTTTATATTCCACATCATTTATTCAATGTCGGATATGAAATATCTTATTTTTCACCTTGGTTATTGAGTAACCGAAATTGAAAATAGAACTGCAATATTTATCACATCGGTTATGAAATAAAAAACATGTAAAAACAATTTCCTTAATTAGTTATTGAATAATTGATGTTAAAGATATTAAGATTCAATTTTTCATGTCACTTATAGATAACCAATGTGGAAAACATGTTGGGTAAAATATATTTTTTACTAGTGTGATAATGTAGCATCTAGAACTTAGGTGGCTATGACACTGTAGAACAATAGACCTATTATGTGCTTGGTGGATAGTTTTATAATATCCTTTATTATCTCATTCTAAATAGGATTTAGGTATTTTTGAAACTCTAAAAATATTCCTATAGTTTTACTACCAATATTAGTGAAGTGTTTTGGCTCTCCATGGATATAGGGATTTTTTCTTGAACCACATAAATCATTGTGTACTATATTCTTCTTCAAATTATTTTTTTTCTCCTTTTACACTTTTTTGAATCATTTTCCATTTGTTTCTCTCAGTTTTTCCACAACACTTTTATCAGATGAGTATAATGTTTTACATTAATTTAATAAATACAATGATTAAATGTGCTCCAACTAAAATGATAAACCATTTTAAAATCATCAAATCCATTAGTGGTCCAAGGTCCATATTTCACAAATAATTGAGTCTAATTTGACATTCCTCTCACCACTTATTTATTTAGGTAGGGATTCATCCCAATCAAATAATAAATGACTATTTGATGGTTGATCCAAAAACTCTTTATTCATTCCATAATATGGATAAATTCATCATTATTCCTCTATTATCCTTCTTAATTGTTTCTTATCTATAGTTACCCCAAGTAAAACATAAAAAATAAGTAACCTAAATCTTAGGGTCGACTCATTACTTACATTCCTTAAAAAAGATAATATAGGGGCACCCAATTTTATTAAAACTAACCCGGTTGGATGATAGAGGTCTTGATAAGTGTTCATTTTGGAAGGAATCTAACAGTTAGTATTTAAGGAATATTTAATCTCACCATCTTATCTCATTTTATTCCATTTAAATATAAGCATAAATATAATTATTTAATTTATAATCAAATTCCTTCCATAAAATCAATATGTTCAACCCATATTGATGTGTAACTCTTTATATAACTCATAGCTTCCATTACAAACCCAAATTAAAATACTGCCATATTTATAAATATCCAAATTCATACCATTCATAAGGTACATGAAACTCTTTCATGTAAATGTTTCGAATCATATGAAAATAATTATATACATGGGAGTAAGGTTGTAATAATAGATATTAAACCATCACTTCTCTAAACAAGGCATAAGGATCTAGGTTAGAGTGTAGTCTGACCCAAATTCTCTCTACCCATAAATACATTACTCAAGAGAGATTTCAATTTAATCATAATCATAACATGTATGACAATTTAAATAATAATTTTAACTCTTATAAAATCATACATCAATCCATAATATAAAAATTATATTCATGAATAAAGTAGGGAATAAACTAAATAAATGAATAATTCATATATTTACACAATAGATAAACTATTTATTAATAATTCATAAATAAAGTTAATTATAAATACTTTATAACTTATCCAAGTATTATGATCATTCCATAATAAATGATTATGCACTTTATATTTACTTATAACATGAATTCCTTTATATTACCCTTTTATATATTATTTCACTTGAATATATAATTTCTAAAATATTAAAATTCTATATATGAATAGTTCTCATATTAGGTAAATATTCAGAATATCACACATTTAATATTATTTAAACTATGATAGTATCAATTAATAAAACTTATTTTGAAATGGTCTGAATAATTTTGTCAAATAAGGCATTTCAAGTTGAACATTTTAAATTAAGTATTATGAATAATTTATAATATTAAATATGAACACCATTATATTTGGTATTATTTTTTAATTTCAAATAACTTTGTAAATTCCACTTATAATTTCCATATAAACCATTTATATCAAAATTACAATCCATTCCATAAAAATTAAAAATTTATTTTAAAATTAAAAAGTAATTTAATGGAATATTTATTTACTAAATGTTATAAAAACACTAATTAATAATTTATAAAAAATTCATATTTGATTAATTAATAAAAACTTTATAAATTACATAAATATACCAAAATAAATTTTCCCATGATTTATATACATTTTATAAACAATATAATTCTTTTCATAATTGAAAAATTAAATTTTACATGATTTCATATTTTATAATATTTTAATATATTAATCTAAGATTTCTTTCATTATCTATAATATTTTGAAATAGATAATAGTTGACTATGATATCACCCTTCTATGTAAAACCTCACTCTTTTAGTTGGGGTTTCATCCTAGTGGTCAATCAACCCCGTAATTCTGCATCCAACAAGCCCAGGTTCGAGTCCCAGAAGAAACAAATTTCAGACAAATGTTGGGCCTCAATGTGGGGTTGGGGAGTTGGCTATAGTGAGTGGCGGATCACGCTGGTATGGAGGAAATTTTCGTTGGGCGTGGTTTCAGTATCAGGGATGGAAAGGTGGCTCTGGAAGTGTTGGAATTAGTGGTCTCCTAGATAAGGTTATGGGATTGGGTTCAGGCACTCAGTTGCACTGATAGTGTCCTCAACGACGACGAGAAAGGTTGGTAGTCTCAATCTTTCATGTGTCAATAGAGGTCAGATAGGCTTTGGTGGGCCTCAAGATAGAGGCTCGTTCATGGGAGTGTCTTATGGTGGTCATCCTGGTTAGATATGGCGATGGGGGTAGGATCACCGATATCAAGGATTGAAAAATCACAGGACCCAATATAACACTAATGAAGATCTAGACAAGGATTCAGAGCAGCATAACCCAACTTTACTAGGATACCAGATTGGAATAATTAGAGGGTATGTCATCTTCCATTAGTGCCAGGCACAGTGCATCTCTTTATGGGTAAAAGATAGTAGTGGAGTCATGAAAAGTTTGGGTTCTTTGTTAATTGTATCAAAAAATCATGGGGAGGATTGTTTTTATGGTGTTAGGTCCTTGGGGACTTCAGGGACATATATTATGCTATACACCTACTAGGACTATGGGTCATGTAAATATTTCTCTTAACACAATTAAAAATTATATTATCTAAAAAAAATTAAATAAAAATGTAAGGCCATATGAATTTCAGAAGGTGAAACCTCACTCCTTCATGTGTTATGAAATTTGGAAAGAATTTGAATTTTTTTTAATTCAAAAATATGTGTCATTTTAAACATTGATATTTGGATTTGAATTTTGAGAGATATATCATCTTGAGATGGTTTTTTCTTGGAAATAAATTTAGTCCTAAGAGGTTCCTTGGGTGCTCGGTTTCTTGGTTTCTTGGTTGAGTCATCGCAGATTTGGTCTGAGAAATTGGAATTATTAAAATGTTTTTTCATTGTGCATGATTACAAAAAAACTATGAAGGTAAACTAGGGAGTGTTTATTTGTTTAGGAAGAGCTTTATGGGATTGGATGTCTTCGATAGTTCCAACCACAAGGTTGGCATGTGATTTGGTAAATTGTGCATCCAAACTATGTGGCTAAATAAAAAGTAGTGAATTATGGTTTTAACCCTCCAACCTTTTAACCCCAGCAACCCCATTTTGTCTCTTTCTCACATGCAATAACTAGTTGATCCTTCTCCACTTAATCCCTTTTATTCTCCTAGGTTTTGGGGTGATTTAATTCCATTATTTAGTGATTTTATGGGATATATTTCCCATTCATCCTTCTTGTTCCTTCCTTATAATATCTTCATGATTTTGGACTTCCCTGGTTTAGGTTTTATGATGATTTACACCTAATCATGGTGTAAATCATCTCAATTCTTGTGGAATTGTGTTTATCTCATAGAGGAGTTCATGATAGAACATGATCAAGCTTACATTCATTTTTCTCCTTGATGTGTGTTTCATCAAAAAGACCTATATTGTTTTTTACTTAAATTAAATTAAAATCACTAATTCACCAATGTCCTGTGTTAGGAATTTTTCTCATATTGGTATCAAAAGTGTGTCTTAAACCTCACACGTTATTTTAGTCACTATTTTAGTGTGTTGAGGCTTCTCGATGAGTGGTTAAGA
Source organism: Viscum album (assembly GCA_963277665.1). Lineage (NCBI taxonomy): Eukaryota > Viridiplantae > Streptophyta > Magnoliopsida > Santalales > Viscaceae > Viscum > Viscum album. The sequence goes on along the minus strand of OY728165.1, from coordinate 1,981,296,171 downwards.
TATTATTCATATTTGTTTTAAATTTTAAAATTATGAAAAAATTGTTGTAGTTAATTGTTAAAGTTTGATAATAAATTATAAAATATTTAAATTAATAAATTGTGATGTCATGGGTTCAGATAAGTGACTAGGAATTAAGGTGATGCTTAAATGATCCTAGGTAGTGATGGTTGGGCTATGAATTAAAATAAAATGGATTAATTTTGGTAGGTGGTCTTAAATTTACTAATTATCTGGTTCAGTTGGTGGCTTTATGTTCATGTTTCATCATTATTATATTTGATTATATATTTTATTACATTAGTGATACCTCTATAAATTTGTAAGGGATCACATTAGCCTAATTATTAATATGAACTGGATATCTTGCTAAATGGTTCAATGGTGAAACCTTGGTTGAGAATGTTTTTGTGGTCCAATTTATGGTTTTCTTAGTGCAGTTTTTTTATTTTAAAGAGAAAAGGGTTTCATTTTATAAAATACATTTTAAAATGTTAATTGGATGAAGTTTAATTTCAAATGAAAAAAAGGGAAATTAAGAATGGATTTTGAAAGTAAATTTCAAAATAAAAGTTTTCTAAAGAATATTTTGATAGGATTTGTACAAGGTCCTAGAGTGGGGAAAACATCATAGGGTTTCTTTTTCAAATGGTTTAAAAAATGTATTTTGATGGGTTTTCTAAAAGGGATTGGTTGAACTCGTTTCAGTTTTTTGGACTATATGTGGTTTATTCCATATTTTATAGAGATTTTGTAAAAACAATTATTCAATTTTATGATGGTATTAGGACAATGTTGATGCATGATGATGTGTGTTGCATTTGTTGGTCGATATTGTTCATTAATTGGTATCAAAGTTGTGGGTTGATCTGGTTCAATGTGACAAACCCTTATGTGGTAGATAAAAGTATGTAGAACCCTAAAAATGAATAAGAGATTTTATGGCTAGGATAGCAGGATAGGATCAAGAGATGTGAATTTGATCGAGGAACCCATATTGGGTGAACATATTTTGGTTTGAGCTAAGTGGCCCTTAGTGGCTGCTTGATAGTATGTTGACCCTAGACAGCATGTATGCAAGATGTGGGTGTTGATGATTACATGTGTTTCTTTTGAATTGAATCATTGGTTTGATCTTGACATGGTTGTTATAGTGGTGATGTGTCATGTACTTTAGATTCCAACTTGGGTATGTGATATGGGTTCAAGAAGACAGCCAACCCTTGTGAGACTTGCTACATTGAGATGATTTTGGTGGGATGCATGGCCCACTAAGATGTATATAGATACATGGGATTCCATGTACATGATCCTTTTATCCAACCTTCATTCATAACATTAGTTTCGAATTACTTGGATAAGCTCCTTGAATCCATTATGCTAGCGGTTTTTAATTCCTTGAACACACTCCTTGGATTCAAATGTGAGGCAGTTTAGAATGCCTTGGACATGCTCCTTGGATTAAAATGTGCTATCAGTTTGGAATGAATTAAACACACTAATTGTATTTGGATGTGTTATCAGTTTTGAATTTCTAGTACATGCTTCTTGGATTTTGATTTTCTACCATGGGATGCCTAGAACTTGCTCCAAAGATTCATCCATTGAGCCTGATGCTACTGGATTCCCTGGGAATAATTTGTGCACCTGATATTGATTCATGTGGTATGTTATATTCTTAGAAAACTTCAGAACTTTATTAAGAAGGGTTTATATTTAGATATTGGTTTTGGGTAGGACTTAGTCCCCCTAAGTTGTTATTGTAACAGGATCAGAGACACTGGTATTAGCTGAAGTAGGTATGGTCAGGGTTTGAGGTGGCCGGGCTGACACACAATGAACGATGTGTATGTTTTTTGTGTGTTTGTGTGTTATGATTCTAGGTGGGTGCGTTCCATGAGTATTAATACACATCTTATATATATATTTCATATACATCCACTTGATCATAGAAACACTCGGTATTTTTGAGGCATGGGGGATTCATAATGGTTCATTGGACACACCCCCTACCTATATACACAACAATGGTTTCTATGTACATGGGTGAACCTTCATGTTTTCTCTCAGTTCATAGGTATTTCTTGTAGCTAGACACATAGTGTAAGTCTATCAGGTGGTGGATGTTGAGGATTTGGCTAGCTAGATTATGTGGGTTAGGCTAGAGGACACTATATTTTATTTTGAGTTATTGTTTATAATGTATTGGTCAGTGTGTTATTTTATTTATATATGATGTAGTTTTACTTTATTCTCCTCTATTATGTATTGTTTCATCATGTAGATAGATTTAATGCTTTCTTTTATAGACTATGAGGGGCATATCGGCTCTCGATTCTACGTTTAAATGTTTTTGGAATGTTTGTTATATTGGAAAATCTTTCTAAATTTTTAGTATATTTAGACATGAACCTTGAGATTTTTTTGGAGGTAATAGTCTCCCCATGACTATATTAGTCCTTCTCTACTAGTCAGTAGCCTCTGGCATATGGGGAGGTGTAGGTCATGTGACGTCCCCACTCGGAGGCCATTTGGGAGGTCTGGACTGAGGGGTTACAAACTGGTATCTGAACATGTCTTGCTATGGGATTGTTTATTTTGACATGTATTTGGATTATTAGTACTTGGGAGGTTGGTCGAGTTCATTCTTGGTTAGCATGACAATGGTTGAAACCCAAATTTTCTAGGGATTTACAGTGTTGGGACTAGTAATATTATGAGTGAGGTGTTGGTTTTGATCAATAATACCAATGAGGGTTGGATGAAACTTAGGGTGAGTTATAGGGCATGACTTGGTACAAATTATTTTTTCATGCATCATGATAGTGGCATGTTAGGGACATGATTCCAGTGCCTATGGGTGGGGTTGTTTGGCATAACACCTCATCAGAATCCATTATTAATTGAAGTAACTTATAATATAACCGATGTTTTCTCAATTTCATAATAAGGGTTGATTAGATTAATATAGATATAAGGGACCTATTTGATTGATTATGATTGTGATGTTCTTTTTGGACTCCATTAGGAAATGGTTTTGGAACTTTTAAAAGTTTATGGAAACCTTGGTTTTAAAGTGAGACTCATGTGGTGGCATGATGTGTTTGTAAAAAGGTTTCATGAGTCGATTTAATTTGAAACGGATTATGGAGATAGTGATTTTGAAATGGTTTGCAATTTTCCAGATTTTGGGAAAAGTAAGGAAAATGGGTTTTGGAAACAGTATTTCATGTGGTCTTGGAATTGGACATCAAATGGTTTTCAAAAATGAGATCTGTTTTTGGGTAAAGTATAGTCAACCCTAGGAAGTTTGGTGATTTTGGTTTTTATGAAAAATCCTTGGATACCAAGAGGTTTTTTGAAAACTAATGTGATTTTTGGAAGGCTTGAATGATTTAAATGGGATTTTAAACAAGAAACCAGTGTCTTTTAGACCAGTTTTCTTGGATTTTATGCTTGTCTGGGGATTAACCAAATGCTAGAATTGTGTTTTCATATTTTATTCCATGATTGTTTATAAACCACCAGGTGTGGTTGGTGGGTGTGTTTGCCTTGGTTAGTGTGTTTCATGGGGAATAACTAGTCTCTGTGTAGTCTGGTTTGCTAGGTTTTCATTGGTTGACCAAGAGTGACCCTTAGTGAATGATTCTTGCATTTGGTGGGTTTTTCATGGTTTTATTGAGAAAATTTCATGTGGAAACCTCATGAGATGGACGTATAATGTTGGACTCGAGTATCCAATTGTGTGTTTTGATTAGGTTCATGGTTTGGACTAATTTATTTTGAGTTTTATAGGTAATTTATATGGTGGGGATCACCATTAGTTAGAATTAGTCATTGGTGGTGGATTCATATGGTGGGGAGTTCCATAATTATTGGGATAAATCAGTTGTTGATGATTGTTTTGGGATCTATGGGTTTAGTTAGGCACCATCTTGATGTTTGGTGATCATTGTTTCATGTTTGGTGATCAGGTATGAGTATGTAGATCACACCCAATTATTGTTCTTAGAGTTAAATAATAAATTCACAGTCGGAATTAGCTTTTTGTGTAGCGAGTATATGATAAGGATACTCTTATGGTGGGGATCATCATATTGATCAGAAGTGTACAACCTTCATGTTAGAAGGCTCATGGGTGAGATGAAACTAATAGGTGGATGGGTGAAATGATAATATCATGTTAAAGAGTTGTTAAACCTTATCAAGAATTCGAGTTTGGTTTCAGATAGAATATATATATTGGAAAATGGATCAGGATGAATTTGGTGTGATCTGAGAATGAGTCGGATTGGTGATACATCTGTACTCATGGGTAGAGCATGATAGTTAGATGGGTCGGTTGATGATCCAACTATGGAATTTCACCAAGAGTAAGGTTCAAACTCTGAATTATATGTCTAGATAGTAAAATGATTACATCAGGCGTTAATTCATCATGACCAGGTGGTATGATGATGTTGTGATGTGTTGGTGAGTGTATCTGAGCATTTTCTGGAGTAATCGTCCAGAAGTGGATCGACATGTGACCTCTATAGAATCAAATGTGGTGATTTGGAAAAAACATCAAGAATATTATTTATCACATAGTTAATGTGGTTTTGGACTATACCAATCTTTTTGGAGAAAATTTAGTGTTTCCAAATTTAGCGGTTGGAGTTACACAGTGCAAGTGTGACAGGAGTTTACTGAATAAATATAGCATGTTGGTATTGAATTGATGACCGAGATAGATCGGGATTCATGATAAAAGGATTACCAAGACTTATGAAGGATGAAAATTGTTATGGAGGTGAGTTTGTAATACCCCACACCTTCATGGTTTATGAAATTTATTGATAATTTGGGAAAAATGAATTTTAGATTAGGGTTTGTTTTTAAAATTGATATTCATATTTTAATTCCAAGAGTTAGAGAATTCTGGGGTGATGTTTTTGGATATGGAATGAGGACCAATATGTTCCTCGAGTTCTTGGGTGAGTCTTGGGTAGTTTGAGCTCAAACATTAGAAGATTCTAAAGGTTTTCCACTATACATGGTAAGTGCATGGTTAGGAAAATCATATATGTAAACCATATGGTATGCATTTTTTCATGGTGGATAAAGCACATGGTCACCTCACAATTCTAGAAAGACCATTTGGGACATGTAATTTTCATGACAGAGGTGATCTTTAGGTTTGGTGCATGGTTTGGTAAACTGTGTGGCTACGTTTTGTGGGATAGGGTGTCTTAGACAATGCCAACTGTGTGGTCAGTGCAAGGTTTGGTAAACCATGTGGCTCATTAAAAGTAGTGAATTGTGGTTTTCCCCCTCTGACCTTTTAACACCAATCCATATAATTTGTTATCCTTCTTTCACACAATGGTCGACTGACCCTCCTCCCCCTATTCACTTCTATTCCCTTCGATTTTGGTGTTATTTCATGTCATTCTTTGGTGATTTCAGGTGAGTTCTTCCCCCTGTCCTCCTTGTTACTTCCTTGGTATATCTCATTGATTTTGGACTTCTCTATTTTAGGGTTTATGATGATTTCTACTGGAGCATGGTGAAAATCTCCCCACTTTTTAGGGGAATCATGAATGACTCATAGAGGAGGTCCCAAGAGGACATGATCCAGACATATTTTATCTTTTTTCCTTGAGGTATGTTGGGACGCATAAAATTTGTGTATTTTTGGATTAAATTATAATAAAATTTATAATGCACTAGTATCAAGTGTTAATGATTTTACCCATATTGGTATCAAGATTTTTTCAAGAACCTTCCATGTGAGGTAGGTCACTGTTTTGATGTGACAAGGTTTCCCAGAGAGTGGTTCGAAAATTATGATTATTTGTTTAAAATTTTGAAATTGATTGAAAATAGTGTAGTTAATTTTTTTTATGTTTTATAATTAATTATAAAAGGTTTTTATTAATTAATTGTAATATTGGGGTTTGATATAGGTGACTAAGAGTTAATATGATGCTTAGAGGAGCCTAGGAAGTGATGGTTGGATTGTGAATTAAAGCTAAATGGAATGATTGAGGTTAGTTTATTTTCATTTAATAAGTCTCTTGAATAGTTAGTGATTTTATTTTCATGTGTCATCATTATTATATATTCTTGTATATTTTATGACTTGTGTGATACCACCAAAAATTGGGATCGACTCTCATCGGCCTAAAAGTCAATATGAACTCCATGGCTTGATAAACAGTTTAATGGTGGTTCCTTGGTAAAACAATTTTGGGTGTCCCTCTTTATGGTTTTCTTGGTGGTGTGTATTATTTGGCTCAAGTGGAATATTCAAATAAAAATGGGAAATTAAGAATTGGTTTTGAAATGGTATTTCAAAATAGAAGTAGATTTTTCTGAAGAATGTTTTTATGGGATTTGTCCATGGGCCTATAGTGAGTAAGATTCTATAGGGTTCCTATTGTAAATGGATTTAAAATATGATTTGACTTGGTTTTCTATAAGGTATTGGTTGAACTCATTTTGATATATTTGACTACATATGGGAAATGCCCTATTTTTAAAATCTTGTGTGCTTGTTATGCTTTCCTTTTGTGATAGATTGTGGACTATGTTGATGCATGATGATGTGTATTGCTTTTGTTTTATGATGAAGTTTCTTAACTGGTATCAATGTGGTGGATTGATCTAATCTATTTTAATAGGCCCTTAGAGGGTATAGATGAGTCTATTGGACTGTAGTGATAGATGATAGATATTATGGATTATCATGTTGTAGAGATGAGTCGGTAGGAACCTAATGAAAAATGTTTTTGAGGAACCCATGTGGGATGACCATGTTGTAGTTTGACTTAGGGGACTCTTGGTGGGTACCTCGGTAGTATGTTGACCCTAGATAGTGTGTGTTCTGGATATGAATGTTGATGATTATAGGCATTGCACTATACTCAAATAATTAGTGTGAAACTAATATGGTTATCATAGTGATGATGAGTCACATGATTAATAGGCTTACATTAGGTATGTGAGACGCGTTCAAGTAAATAGATAACCCCCATGATACATGCTATTATGAGATTATTTGGGTGGGGCATATTTACCACTAAGATGTATGTAGATACATGGGATGCCTTAAATGTGCTCCTTGGATTCAGCCTTCATGCCAGATATTTTTTTGTAATTCTTGTATTTGTTCTTTGGATTAGTTATAATATTGGTTTTTAATGCCTTGGACATGCTCATTGGATTCATATACGGTAAAATTTAGAATTTCTTGTACATGCTCCGTAGATTCAAATGTTCTATCAGTTTGGAATTCCTTGGAAATGCTCCTTGGATTTAGATGTGCTAACATGGGATGCATATAACTTCCTCCTAGGATCCATACATTGATCCCAACACTATTATATTACCAAGGAATTGATCCTAGAAATTATTCCTGGGCTTGATACCAGTTGGTGTGGTATGTTACATGCTTAGAAACACTCTAGAACTGGCCAAAGAAGGTATGATATTCATATACTAATTTTAGGGATGGACTTGGTACACCTAAGTGGTCGGTGTACCAAGTTCAAATACACTCTAGATCTAGATGAATCATGTGTGTTTTAAGTTTGAGGTTGTATAGTGGACACTCGATAACTAATGTGTGTGTGTTTTGAGAGTGTGTGTTATGTTTTTAGGTGGGTTTGTTAAACGATCATGAATTTTCCTCTTATATATGTATTTTATGAACATTAATTTAATCAAATAAGAAAATAGTATTTTTGAGGCATTGGGGATTCCTACTGAGTCATTGGACTCACCCCGTAAGCAAGTACACAGTATGGGTTTTGATGTATGTGGGTAAAGCATCATGTTTTCTCTCAGGAAAAAGGACTTTATTGGAGTTGTACACATAGTGTGGGTGTAAGAGGTGGTAGTAACTAGGGATTCTATATGTTGAATTATGTGAGTTGTTCTAGAGGTCGATGTATTTTATATTTAGTTATTTTTTTCATGTACTTACCTTTGTGTTTATTTTTTTATATATGATTGCATGTTATATGATATTTCATTGTTATGTATTGATACATCATTTAGATAGATTTTCTATTTTCTATTCTAGGATATTGGGGACTATCAGCTCCATGTTTTAAGTCAATAGGTTTTTGGGATTCCCGTTATACAAATGATTCATGTTGAATTTTTTTAAAAGAAAATATAACCCCCAGATATATTTTGGATGACATTATATCCCCACAACTATCTTAGGCCCTTGGCTCTATTTGTCAGCCTCTCAAGTATAGGGATGTGTGCATAAGGTCATGTGGAATCACTTATCATACATTGTTTTGGAAGTCCAAGTTTAGGTGTTAGACTCAGCACTAGGCATGTCTTGTCTTATGATATGCATAAGATAGTGAAAAACTGAAGGATCACATTATGTCATCACCTACAATATATTATATTGTATGGTGTGACTATATCATATCCTACAATATCACATATCATATATCTAGCTATAGAACAAATTTTTTACTATTTTTTATGATAGATAATATGATATCCATGTGATATCATATTTTATTCATTTTAAATAAGGATTTTGAGAATCAAAGAACATGGTGATACTCTAATACCATTAATGGATTTCTAAGTATGACATTATCTAGGTCACTGGTATATCTATTTTTGAGTTTTATTTTTCCTTAATTTTGTTCTTGGACATCCCAACTACTGGGGTTCAAAAACGAGAGTTTTTTGAGAGAAAATCCAATGTGTAAGGTTAGCACATAGTTTTTTAAAACAGTATGGTAACCATGTGAGGGGTGATGTGATTTTTATAAGTGCAGTTTCTCATGGTTTTTCAAATCAAGTGATTCCCTAGAATAAATCATGTAACTATTTTTGGGTGGAGAATGGAACTCGCATGGTAAGCACATGGTTTACCTAACTGTACGACCAAAACGTGCAACCCTATACATCTCATTAAAAAGTGACTCTTTACCTTTTTCCTTTATCTAATTTTATGGTTCTTTACCCTTATTTATCGTCTTTCATCATGAGTAACCATCCCACTTGTCTTCTATCCTCTCCCCTCTCCGTTGTTGTCCATTTATCTTAGAGATCTTGGTGTATTTTTTTGAGGTAAGTCAATTCCTTCAGGATTTCTTCTTATTTTCCCCTCCTAAAGCCTTGTTCTTACATTTTTTGTAGAAGTGTGAAACCCTAAGGGTGGTTTTGGGTGATTGTTGGTTATGTAATGGGGGTTTTGGTTTTATTTCTTATGGATTATATGTGTGAGTCCTGGTCTGACCACTTTCGGGTGGTCTTCGTCAAGGGTGATGAGCTTTGGACTGAATCTGAGATAGTTGTCTCTGTTTAAGGGTGTTTTTCATGGAATACCATTATATTTATAATTGATTTTGGTTTTTTTGTTTAAATTTCCATTTAAATAATTTATTATTAGTATTTATTCCATGTTTGATATAATTTATGGATTTTATTGGAAATTTTGGTGTTTAGAGTGGGGTTTTCCAAATGGGTGCGGCTTGTATGCCCACTGAGTGTTTGATAAAATAGATCAAAGTGCTATTTTGTTTTTTTAATGGATTTGTAAATTAGTTTTGAAAAAAAATTACCTTGTAATGGGTGTTTTGTTAAATTGGGAATTTTTTCTTATGAAATGGATTGTGTTATAGATTAATTGGTATGGACACTAGTTCATGGATGTGTTGGCATGAAGTAGCACATGGGTTAACCAGGGTATGAGTGGGAGGTTGGTTTGAGGGGTCATGTGGGACTTCAACAGCTTGATAATATGAGCCTATATTTCTTCCAATGGATGGAGTGAGCCTTTTTGTAGGAATATTGAATGAGCTTCCATGTTCATTTCTAAGAGACCACGTGAGCTCTTAGAGTTGGGTCCAAGGAATATCGTAAAACTTACCATTACTTAGCTAGCTATCATACTTGCTTACACACACATCATAGGCCTAATGGTTAGAGACCTTGGTAAAAATTTCACATTCTAGAATGGTTAAAATGCTTTATACATTTTATTAGTTTCATTTTTATGTGATGATATTCATTATTCCCATTTTTTTTATTTTACATTTATATGGTTATATGATGTTAATGTTTATGCTCATGTTTATTATGAATGATTGGTTATGTTAATCATGTTATTCCTTGTGAACTGGATTACTTATTTTATCCATGAGTGGAAATTGTCTTAGAAAACCACAATTTGTTTTGAAAAGTAAAACCAAAGGGGTTTTAAAGGTTTATTTGAAAATGTTATGTTTTTAAGTGGTTTCATTTTGGAAAAAGTTTCAAACTATTTTATTGGTTGCATGGGTAAAATCCTTAAATTGATTCATGGTAGTATTCTATAGGGATTTATACATCACACCCTTCTTTGGGCCTTTTGGGAGTTTTTAGATTTCATTTTTCAAGATACAGGTAATGGTAAGGGAACCATGTTCCAGGGTGGCCCTTCTTGATTATCGTTATCTAGTGTTTTGTGTAGAAGAAGCAATATAATAGGGATTGAATCATATAGGATTTTTTATGGTATTCTGAACTCATTGGGTTGAACTTAGTAATTTTTTGCATTATTCCATTTCATTTAGTTTTGGGTTTTGTTTCTAAGATACCATGTATGTATATGGAATGTTTGGATGTGATGTATGTTTTAGTTTATAGTATCCTCTTATCTACTATTTTTTACTCTAATGATGTTAGTGTGTCCAACCCATTTTACATGGATAATTACAATTTACCTATGGAAAAATCATTCCCAACTGATAGTTGGTTATGCCCTGTGCTTGAAACCATCCAGTGATGATAGGGAATTTACTTCAGGTTGTGTAGCGGCATGGTTTAAGTAATAAGTTGGGTACACTTGAGTTGGTTCTTAAACAAATGGTGTCAAATGTAGGTTTTTATTTTTTATTCAATTGTTTATTAAATATATGAATATTGATACTCATGAGGTATGGATATGGGAGTTTCTGGCTAGCTCTTCTTTGTGTCGAGCCTCAATTTTCGATGGGTGTTCTGAGATTATGGTTATGTTTTGAGCCTAGTAATGGGTTTTTTAGATGATGATTCAAGGTATTTCCGGGTTGGTGGAATGTCTGGGGGTTTACCCAATGTCCATTTTGAGTTATAGGGGTGAAATAGTGAGGTTTGGAGGAGGTGCGCGATTAGTGTGTACAATTAGTAGAGATGGTGTGCAGCCCGTGTGGCATTTCCTATAACTCCTATGACACACACATGGTTGGTGCACTATTTTCCCAACCATGTATCCAAACAGTTTGTGTGGGAAGTGCTTGAATTTTGTTTTCCCTTAATTTTATGGAGTTGCTTTTGATGCTAGTATTTCTTGTTGATACCCATGTCAAGGGTTTCTTTTAGCTCATTAATATCATTTAAGATTAAATTATGTTTAATGGATCTTATTATTTTGTGCCTTTAATATAATACCTCTCAGAATGATCTTGTCCAAGACGAGGCTAATTTCCGAGGGTACTATAGCAATACTGTAGCAGGTACTGTAAAAGTACTGTAGTAGGTACTGTAGCAGGAATTGTGAAGTATTGTAGCAGGTAATGTAGCGGGAACTGTAGAAGGAACTATTTGGCACTGTAGAAACTGGGAATATTCCCCCATTTGGGCCTTCAGGCCACCTATTTGTTCCCCATGTCCTTTAAGGCCTTCAGGCAACCCAGGCCTTCGGGTCAGTAAGGCCTTAGGGCCACCTCAAGGCCTTCGTGCCACCTTTAGTGCAGATGTAAACCACACAACCAACAATGAACAAGTTTCAGAAGGAGGATGGGCAAGGATCTTTCATCATAGAAGAAGCTAAATAGATTGCAATAATGAGAAGATACGACACCTGCCATCAAGAAAATCCTATGCATTCACGGGAAAGCCTAGACAAATAGCCATTCGAAGGTGGTGAGATGATTTCATGATGAAGATGCTAGGGAGGAGCAGTTCTAAGTAGTTAGTCTGGGTTGTATGTAATGTTTGAAGCCTATGGGAAATGAATTCATCTAAGTCCTATGGGTCATGTAATACTTACACCTACGGGCCTTGTAAGGGGTTTACCTCACCCCTTGAGAGGTTGATTATCAAAAATCAATAAAAGATTAAGGCCTCCAGGCTATTGGAGGCAGGAGTAGAGAGGGTGTAATATAGAGTAACAATTAGGTAAACCCTCTTGTTGATTCATATTTAGTGGAGTTAGTGATTTGTATGATCCAAACCATAAGATAAGTGAGTGGTTGTGAGTAGACATGGACCATGGACCATGCTCAATAATTTTTTATGCATAATCCACTGGTGTTCCATGGAAAAAAGGGACCCAATGAGCATAAAGAGTGGTTGGGTCATTTTGAGTGGACCTTAATGTTTTTTAAGACCCTTGAGACCTCTAAGGTGGGATTTTCGATGTATGTTCTAGAAGGACCACTTAAAAAGTGGTGTGAGACAATGGTGATTTTGATAATGCCTTAAGATCTCATTAGGACCTCTTTAAAAGTGGATTTTATTTGGTAGTTCTACCTAGAGACCCTGATAATGACAAATGCCTATGATTTTTTAAAGCTGGAGTAGGGTGATTATTTAGTTTTGGAGTATGCCTCCATATTTACTAATTTGGTTCATGTATCTCCGGATCTCCTCACAAATGATTATCCCAAGGCTTAGTGTTTTTTAGGTGTTATTGAGTCTAGAGATCAGATCTATGCTCGTCCTTATGTGTCTACTAACCTATTCATAGGTGGTTGAAAAGGAATCAATGGAGGAGGCATATTTGACTAGCAATACAAATTTCAGTGGTGCTACATAAGTGATTGGGATCTAGAGTTTTTCTTCAAGGTAGAAGCGGAATCAATATCAGTCTTAGAGAGGCAGTGGAAATAGTTTTTTATAGTCTACAGGATCAAATTTTGTGGATACAATGGTTAATATACCTATTTTCTATTATCAATGTGGGAATTTGGGACACACTAGGCCGAATTTCCCAGATACTATAAAGATTTGACATCGATGTGGGTATTCAAGGCTTATTTATTGCTTCATTCAGTTTTATTTGTGGGGTATTAGTGGGGGTGCTACTTTTATAAGGGCTCTCAAGTATAGTTAGAGGCTTCCAAGGTTGGTGGATCTCATCCTTGAGATAAGGGATATTTTCACCAGGTAAATAATACTCAAGGTGGGTCTGAGCCAGGGTAGATCCATGTAGTGGAGGTCATACCAGAGGACTCAGATTTTGGGTCATGTACTATTAGAGGTATTTTACATATTTATTATTCTATGTAATTGGTTTTATTTGACACAGATGCATCTCATTCTTTTATTTCATTTAAAATAATTGATTCTCTTTTTATGTGATCCAAATTAATGTTGTATGTTATGGATTTTCTAAACCCATTGGGTAGGATGAAGGAAAAAGGCTTCAAGTTCCCTGAGTTTCATGTTTTGGAAGTTGGTGTGGAGGTCATTTGGACTTCATTTTTTTCGACCTAGACATTTTCAACCTTATTATCAGCATGGATTTGTTTATCACCTTCAAGGCATTGGTCGACTATTATTTACATAGGTTCTAGTTACTTACATCAGATGAGACCACTCATGTATTTTAGGGTGAGTGGGATCCTCAATTAGGGAGGGAAGGAAATGTTTCTTTAGAATTTGGGTTGCTATTGTGTTAATTGATCATATTGTTCCTTGAGTTTGTTGAGCATGGTTTAGTGGGTGAACTTCTAGTGGTCGTGGATGGGTAACCAGATGTGTTTACGGAGGATTTATCAAGATTAATTTCCTTGTGAGAGGTCAAGTTTACCATCAATATACTTATGGGGAGGAGCCTGATTTCCTTGTCATCGTATCGAATGTCTCTGACCGAGCTGAAGGAGATGAAATTTCATCTAGAAGATCTTGAGGGAAATGGTTTTATCCATCCCAATGTGTCATTGTGGGCTTCTCTATTGCTATTTTCAAATAAGGTAGATGGTAGCATTCAAATTTTAATAGACTACCATAGATTTAACCAAGTTATAGTAAAGAATAAATACTCATTTTCTAGAATTGATTATATGTTTGACCAGCTTAGAGAGGCCCATTGGTTTTCGATGGTCTACTTGAGATCAAAGTACCTCCAGTTGAGGGATCGGGAGGTGGATATTCCAAAGACCAATTTTTGAAGTCGTTATAGAAATTTTTATTATTTATTTATAATATTTGGGCTTACCAATGATCCATTTTTTTCATGGAACTAATGTACTGGACCATTCATAGCTTTTTGGTCTCCTTTGTGGTCAAGTTTGTCAATGGAATCATGGTGTATTCTAAGATAAATAAGGATTGTTTCATCTATCTGAAGGTTTTTTATGATGTTTTGAGATAGTATAATCTCTATGAAAAGTTTCCTCAGTTCTAGTTTTGGATTCAAGAAGCAAAGACACATAATTTTCAACGTAGTAGTTTCAGTGGATTCAAATAAGGTTCAATCATTGTTTCTTGTGAGAAGCACAAGAATTTTTTGATATCCACAACATTCTGAACATGGATTGGTATTATAGAAATTTTTATGTGGATTATCTGTAACGACCCAAATTTTCATTAATGTAAAATAACTCTTGATCCGGTTAAATGTCTCTTTATGAAAAATGTTTTTATAATATGTCAACTTCTTTGGTTTTATGTTAAGAATTGTGACCGTTGTTAATATATTCGTTAAACAGTGATCACATGATTAGTTTAAATATAAGGCTTTAACGAACCCAATTTTACTTAGACAAAGGAAGTGATGGCCTCCTCTAGTAGAATTTCCCCATATGAAGCCCATTTGTCGGAGCTCGAAAAAGAAGTATCATCCTTGGGCTTCGCCCTTGACCAAGCCCAAGATGAGCTTCATTATGTCAAGCTCGAACGTGACCATCTACGGGAAAAGTGGAAGTTGATAGAGATTACCACTCGAGCGATGTTATCCGAGCCACCCCAAGAGTCTGTCACCATCGAACACCTTACCTTAGGTCTTATGAGGCTATTTTAATGGGTTATGTAACAAATAAGTATTACTATGTTCATGTACATTATTTTTTTGTATATAATAATGAATATAATTTCTAGCCATTTTTGATACATTCTAAATAGTTTTTAAAGTAAAAATGGTGTTTTTAGTTATTATTTAATTAAGAAATCTATTTTATTAAATTAGGGGATTTTTTAATTAAATAATATTTTAATAAAATAATAATAATATTATTAAATTACTTTTTATTAAATATAAATTATATTATAATTTTATGAATGTAATTAAAATTTTAAATTAAGGTTTGAAGGCCATTTCTGTCAAAACCCGTGAATTTTCGATAAATGTTGGTTTTTATTTTAAATGTGAAAATTAACATACATAGAATTTTTTTTACATAAAATAAGTGTCATTTCTGGAATTAGGACATCGAAATTATCCAACGGTGAATTTGTCATAATTTTCTGAGAGAGTCAAATTTTTGGGTAAAAATTAAATATCGTTTAAATATATAATGTGTTTTATGACATCATAATGACCCAATGGTGATGTAATAAAATTCCATAATCCTTATTTTCGGCCAATATATGTTTTATCATTAAAATAATGTGATTTTGGGTTTGTTTGACTTACTTTTCAAAGCATTAATAGACCCCTCAAGACATATTCAACACTTTTCCTTTTTAAATTAATTTCCATGGGAGTGTGACTCAGCTCTACATAAGCAACTTTATTATTTTAAGAATTTCGGACATGGGCCTTATAAAATATTTTTTTCATCTTCCCTTTGCCAAAAACCATGGGCAAAAACCATGGTATGGTTTGTGGTTTGAATTAATTTAATGTAAGGGGACCCAAACCTAAATAATAAAGAATTCCCTCACCTTTCCTATATAAACCCACCCAAGATCCCACTTCCTCCTCACTTAAATCCCTTGGAGTTCGTCCAACCTCTACCCTACTCTCTCTAGAATCCTCCTAAGGTGCCCCAATCTCCCAAGAAGCCTCTCACAAGCCTCTCTCTAGCCTTTGGAAGCACACTTCCAAGTAAGGGTTTTTTCATCCTTTCTCATTTTTGCCAATTTTCTTTAAGTTGTATTGCCCTTTTAATTTCAATTATGAATGTTGGGGTATTGTTTCTCACCTCCCCCATACTGACCTCTTATTTTTTTAATAATGAGAGACCCCTTTCTCTCTCATTAAATTCTTCCCATGTACACCCGTTACTATGCCGAAATTCCGAAAGGAACTTCTCTCTCCTCTTTTACATTCAAGAAATACTTTTGTATCATGATTCTAAATTCCATTACAATTGTTGGGACATGTATCTATATGACCTCCTTACTACCCATTACATTTAAATATGATGAGTAACCCCTTTATCTCTCATCAACCATTTTTATGAATTCTTATGTCACGCCGTTACGCTGCCGAAATCGCACCGATTTTCTAAGCCAATGTCATTGTGTAGTGAATATCATGCCCATTTATCCATCAAGGGTATTCACCTTTATGCACATTTACATATTGATTGTAAAGTTTCATATATGAATTCCACATTTCTTTATCGTGTAATAAATGATTATGTTTTATGAACCCATGTTTTATGATCCATGTGGCATACGTATTCATGAAATGAAATGTTTAAGAAGGGTGCGCACTTATAGCACTCCAATGCATTGGGTAAAGTATAGTATCATGATATGTCATGTTCAATGAGTGTTGACTCAAGCTAATTCAAGTGAAATGAGGTTTACTCGTGCTTCATGTGCAATGAGGGTTTACTCATGCTCCATGTGCAATGAGCCTTGGCTCATGCTAATTCATTGTTAAGTGTTGTTGCCACATTTCCATGTTATGATTATCATGCTTTATCATGCCTTTATGTTCATGTTTATATTATTCTCTATTGACATTCCTATTTCCTAAAATGTATTGCACTCCTCATGTTATTCCATGTGTACTCCATTACTGGGCTTTACAGCTCACCCTTTTCTTATGCATGTCCTCAGGTTATCCCATGCAATGCTAAGTACGAGGGAATATAGTGGTCATGTAAAGGAAGTTTTCAATAAAGATATTGTATTTCATGTTTTTAGTTTTTATGTAATGATCCTAAGCCCCAAGGACACTAAACCTCTCGATCTTCTTTGTTGTATCAAGTTTAGTTTTAAGTAATAAAGCATGTGTAAGTTGTAATAAAAATCAGGGTTGTCATAGTTGGTATCAGAGGATAGGTTTAGTTATTTTTGGGATTAGGAAAACCCTAGTAAAGCCTTAGATACAAGACTAAGTATAATAAAAACATACCTATGTTTTGGTAAATACTAAGTAAGTGGTTTATCAAACAAATACATCCTTGTCTGGATACGAGCAGGTAGAGGCAGCTCTGGCACAGATGTATCCTAGGGGTAAAACCCGAAAACACTGCTTTGAGCTAGACTCGAATGGGAAGTGGAGCACGACAACGGGCCTTGCTTCACTCTTGGTTACGAAAATCCTGGGAGATATGCTATGATAAATTCACAATCTTAGTATTAACCCTTATTAAGGGAAAAATTCCCCTAAGAATATATGTTAGAAAGTAGATCATGAAAATCCTAGATTAAAGCCTATAGACTCATGAGTTAAGGAAATAAAATTTTATTTATGAGTCATCAACTTTTGTCTTTGGATTACCCTTTATGTGTTACCCCTAACTTTCCTTTTATTCCATCCAATGGCTGGTAATAGGAGGACTCGGGCTTACAACCGTTGTGAAGATCAGTGTGATGACTGTACTAATGAGATGCCAAAACCAATGGGAGCAGGAATCGCGAACTTTGTCATGCTTCTCTTTCAGCTAACTCAAGTTTTTAATAGAAACAATGGTCAAGAGGAACGTTAAACCCCCCCCAAGAAATAACAAGTCGCTATTGAGAGCTTCATGAGACAAAGGCCTCCTATATTTAGTGGATCATCCGATCCCACGATCGCTGAACAATTGATCAACTCCATTGAAAAGATCTTCTCCATCCTCCAATGCTCTGAACAAGAGAAGGTTCTCCTGGATTCTTATCGTATGGAGGGTGAAGCTGATCAATGGTGGACATTGATCAAAAATATGAAGCCTGAGGAGGAGATCGAGGCTTTGGAATGGAAGGAATTCTGGAAGATGATTTTCGATAAATATTTTCCGCGCACCCTTCGGCTTAAGATGGAAAGGGACTTCCTTTACTTCAATCAAAAAGATGAATAATATATTGGAGAGTATGGGGAAAACTTCACATGGCTTGCACGATACGCTTCTTGCTTTGTCGTTACCCCCAAATGCAAGTTTGACCGCTTCTTTGGTGGGCTGAAGCCTAGCTTGCGGAAAGCATTAGCGATCCGTGACTTCAACAGCTATGAGGAAATTTTCCGATGTGCTCTCAAGGTCGAAATGGAGATTGGAGAATCATAGGGGTATCATGGGGATAAGAAGCGTAAGGTGTAATTCAATGCTGGTGGGCCAATGGATAAATCCAAAGACGCTAAGAAGTTCGAGCACCCCACTTGCCAAAAGTGTGGAAAGAAGCACCCTGGAAATTTCCTTAAGGGGACGAGAAAATGCTTCAAGTGTAGAAGAGAAGGGCACCTAGCTGTTAATTGTCGGCAAGAAGGACTCGCGGCTGCGACAAAGGAGAGGAATGCTCTATTCGAACCTCAACGCATTGTTCAATGATACAAATGCAAAGAACCGGGTCATTTTTCAAATCAGTACCCTAATCCAAGGGTTATCGGAGGCAACCAACAACCTCCAAGACAGCAAGGAAGATCTTTTTCCATCACTTCTGCTGATGTGAACCCCGACAACAAAGTGGTGACAGGTGCGCTAGTTATTCATTCAAGAATAGAGAACGTACTTTTTGATTTAGGTTCTATGCATTCTTTTATATCTCAAACGTTTAGTAGAACAATCCCAGGACCACCACAAAGCATGGAAGTAAAGATGTCGGTGAGTACGGAAAATGGGGAAATCATTGCATCCCATGAGTATAAGTCCTCCCCTATTATAATCCGTGGATTGAATTTCCTAGCGAACCTCATCATACTCCCTCTGGTGTAATTTGATGCAATTCATGGCATGGATTGTCTTTCCTTATATATAGCCATCATAAATTGTTGGGAGAGGGAAATCACACTCCATATGGAGAATCGACCCCCGATTCTTTACAAGTGTCAGGAGGAAGATGAATCTCCTTTAGCTCCATAATCTCAAGCATGGATATTACTGCCCTATGAGCACGTGTATCTGGCTTAGATGATTGAGTCCAAGGAAGAAACCATCCTTGAAGAAATGCCTATTGTGAGGGAATTCGCTGAAGTGTTTCCCGAGGAACTGCCTGGTCTTCCTCCTAGAAGAGATGTTGAGTTCTCAATTGAACTTATACCTAGGGCATTACCAATATCCAAGACTCCATATAGAATGGCTGTTGTTGAGCTTGAAGAGATAAAGAAACAACTACAGGATAATCTGGATAAAGGGTTTATACGCCCAAGTGCTTCACCTTGGGGTGCACCAGTCCTCTTCGTCTAGAAGAAGGATGGGTCAATGCGGCTCTGCATCGATTATGGTGAACTTAACAAAATCACGATAAAGAACAAGTATACTCTCCCAAGAATCTATGACTTGTTTGATATTCTGCGTGGAGCACAATACTTCTCCAAGGTGGACTTGCGGTCGGGATATTATCAAGTAAGGGTGGAGAAAGAAGATGTCCCCAAGACTGCTTTTTGTACAAGATACGGGCACTATGAAATCACAGTAATGCCTTTCGGACTCACCAATGCTCCAGAAATATTCATGGGCTTGATGAATAGAGTCTTTAGAGATTACCTTGACAAATTTGTGGTAGTCTTTATAGATGATATTCTAATATACTCCAAAACCAAGGAGGATCATGAGGAGCATTTAAGAACTCTATTGGAGACTTTGCGCAAGGAGAAGCTCTATGAAAAGTACAGCAAGTGTGAGTTCTGGTTGAAGGAGGTCTCATTCTTGGGTCATATCATCACAAGCAATGGGATATCTATGGATCCCTCAAAAACAGATGCAATTGAGGGATGGCTGAGGCCAACATCGGTAACAGATATCTGTAACTTCTTGGGATTAGCTGGATATTATCGACGATTTGTAAGAAATTTCTCACGATTTTCCAACCCTCTTACCAAGCTAACTCGAAAGGGAGTAAAGTTTTCTTGGAGTGATGAATGCGAAAAAAGTTTCAAGGAGTTGAAAAGGAGGCTTATCACTGCACCCATGCTCACTTTACCCACAAGTGGGGAGCTTTTTGTGGTATTCGGTGATGCTTCGAAGAAGGGCTTAGGATGTGTGTAACACCCTGAGATTTTATGAAAAATATTCTTTTAACTTCATTAATGTCTTGTGTTTTATGCTACACCAAAATTACCTTGCGCTATATGCAACACCGTATTATCTTGCAGTATACGCAACACTATTCTTGGATCGTGTTACACACAATTTTGATAATAGTTATTCTGCGCAACATTGAGTATATATATATATATTCAATAAATGAAATATGGTTGGATTCTATTATACAAAATAACGAAGGATTATTTCACAACACGCAACCCTGACTTGGCTTTCATTACACGCAATCGCGACCTTCCTCGATAGCGTGTGTTGTACGCAATACCGGGTTTTACTAAACAACGATATATTATTATAATATTATTATGAACTATCCATTATGAATATTATTGACTAAATTTGTAATTTTATAACATTATTATTCATCTTACACATTTTCTATAACATTGTATAAGAACAAAATAAATTTTTCAGGTAAAATAAGTATTTTTCAAAAAATGCAGTTTTGCCGCCTTTTGATGGTGCAACCACTTTAAATCTAGTTTTTTACATGTTTAAAAGTTAAATTTTACAAAATAAAATTATTCTTTGGAATCATGATATAATATTTTAACTTGGATAAATTTTTCATATTATTCTGATAACTTTCATATTTTAATGAATAGTAAAAACACGCTATATTTTAATTAAAAACAACTTTTTTCATCGTAATAACTTATGTGGTTAAATAATAATATTTAATGGTTTTAAAGTATAAATAGAATATAATTTTACCATTTAATATAATGTATGTCATTATCCTTGATTTTACATTGAATTCGTAGGTTAAATAAATTCAATCTTTTGCAATGTTTTAAACAAAAACCCGTTTTCTTTCGACAACGGGATTAATTTTAATTTAATTTCTGCAACTTCTGTGTATTGAATTTGGAAAAAAGGATTCCATATTTGGAATCAGTGGGTCCATATTATATTAATAGACTACTTTTTATTTTTGGGCTTTATGAATAGTAACAACCGAAAATTTTATTAACCATAGTAAAAGGTAAATTGGGTAATTAAGGTTAAATATAATATTATAAAATTATCTTAATACTTGTATTAATATAATTGGATCATTATAATTTGTCCTAAGTCATATTTGGGTCGAAATGGAATCCATTAGAACCCACTTGGAGGTGATTAAGACCTTTAGTTTATTTTATTTAAAGGAAAGTAAAATATGTCTCACTCAACTTTAATAATAAAAGTATTTTTAATATTACTTTATATAGAATATAAATTCGGTTATAAATACTCATTTGAAATATAAAATATTTTTCTTTGTCATGGTAATTTATTTTTAATTTTTAATAGTTATTTATTTACCTTATTATCTTATACATTAATGATGCAGAAATTATTTATTTACTGAAAAATCAATAATATAGTTTTTATTGAAATATTAATACATATCAAAAGGCCCAAAAATCTGCACAAAACTTAGTATTAGTGTATATATAAACCCTAATCATCCACTGGCCTAAGTTTTGACCATTTGGATCCTTATTAAAGTGACTATGCATCTTATATTATTTTATTTTAAATGATGCCATAGTTGTCACCTTCATAATTTAATAAATATAACAATTTAACTATTGGGATTTTAAGATGATAAATTTGAGTAAAAGTATTATTGTTAAAGGTAATAGATTTATATTCATCATAGGATTTTATTTTTAATTTTTATGCAACAAATAAGTATATTAAATAATTATACAAAAATGTTGTTGTAATTATTTGATTAAGAGATAAACCAAATAAATGGTTTTAAAAATAATAAAATAAATATTATATGAACTATTTAATGTGCTACACTAATTTAATATATACATATGACCTTTTATGATTCCATTAAAGCTTTTATTTCGAACATATCTTCTGTATATATTTTCTTTAAATACAAATAAATGAATAGTGTCAAAATTGACACTATTGTTATTTTATAAAAATAATATATTATAAAATTGTTTAAAAATCACAAATATATTTAAAAATTATAAATTTAAATTTATATGGTATAAAATTTTATAAAGTATCCAATTATGTACAATTCACAACAAATAATTAATTATTTTTTATAATTTAAATTTTAGAATGTTATTACAACAAATAAAATAAAATTGATTAAATTAGGATAAATCAAGTTGGAAATGTTTAAAATAAATTCCTAACAGGTCTAAATTTGATTTATTGATGAGATTACAACCCTATCTCATCTAATCTTCGAATATGAGTCATTTTTTTGGAGATTTTTAAGTGGGTTATATTTATTATAAATTAATGTTTTTGAGATTTCCAAAGGTGCCCCTCTCCTCCCTTATAAAAGGGAACCTCCTCCCTCCCTTCCTCACACCAATTTGAGCCATCAAGCTCGGGAAACCCCTACCAAATTATCTTATACACTTCCCTAGAAACATCCTAGAGGTACTGGTCTTCTTAAAAGACCAATTTTAGTGCCCTAAGTGGAGGTCTCAAAGAGGCGCTTCAAAGAAGAGGTAATGTCCGTTACCGATTCTTTCAACTTTATTTCTTCTTCTACTTATTATTCTTTAGTTGTTTCATTCTGAAATAATAGCATCAGTATCACTAATATACTGATATGTTATTATAAGTATGAAACAACCCTATTTCACCATCTATCCATCCTACGGAAAATGAAATCACTGTGCGTGCGTACGTACGGAATACCGTCTCCACGCCGTGGTGTAATCTGTTTTTCCAACACCACCTTACTTGGATGGTTATAATGGTGTGAAGAATAACTATACATAGTTATTATAACATAATACTGATTATGATATATTGTATCATCCTATCCAATTCAATTCAATAATTATGGGAATGATATCATCGTTCTCGCGTACGTACGGACTACCGTCTCCACGACACGATGTGATTCATTCTCCATGTTAACCATTTAAGAATGATTATAAAGTATATATAAGCAATAATAATGAAATATATGACATTATAAAGCTATTGTATTTATGTATATATATATATATGTATGTCATCTACTTAATTCCATTCAGCTCAATAAGGAAACGAAAACAGCGTTCATGCGTACGTACGGCCTACCGTCTCCATGAACGGTGTATTTTTCTTTCCATTTATCGATATATTATATATATGTATATTCTGAATATATAATATATATAAATCATGTTTTATATTCTATAATTAATTAATCATGATCTAGGTAATCATA
This sequence comes from Viscum album, assembly GCA_963277665.1. NCBI lineage: Eukaryota > Viridiplantae > Streptophyta > Magnoliopsida > Santalales > Viscaceae > Viscum > Viscum album. The sequence continues at coordinate 1,981,272,576 of OY728165.1, read as the reverse complement.
TGAATAATTACAAGTCAAAACACGGACGACAAATGAAACGATTTTACCCAAAACACTCTTTAACATGGAATTTACAAAAGAATGGGTAATATAAAGTCATAAGTAAACCATATATGATATAATAACAATGAATATGATTCTGTAATAAGTCAATGACATTATTTAAATCATTATACAGGAGTTTCGGATACATACGAAGCATATCGGATATAAGGTAAGGGAAAAATATCACAATCTCATTTTTATCCGAGATTGCTTATTCGTAAGTATTTACTAGGGTTATTTCTACCAACCATGTCCATATTTTATAAAAGTGTTTTAATGTATGTTTAAAGTAATTTTTACCCATTTTTTAATTTTACTATATGGTATGTAAGGAATCTTTCTTTTGTTTACGTTATGAGGTACTTTTTGACTTTTCCGGCAAAAGTACGAGAAGAATGTTTTTTTTACTTATACGGCATGAAATGATTTTTACGGTTTTATAAAGCCATATTTTCATGAAGATTAATCTAAAATATTTCATGACTATTTTCAACAAAATCCTGTAATTTTAAAATTTCCTGACATTTTGTGAAAAGATATTGATTTTGAAGAAGAAATGATATTTTCCTCAAGAATTCATTTCAAGTGTTTTATCAAAATAATTTTCCATCTAAGATGACATTATTTCATATGTGTATGTTTCAAGTATAATGTCTCTATGATTTACATGGTTTCATTGTTCTTATGATGAAATGATATCCATTTTTTATATGGATTATGTTATGATGGGATGATGTTTATGATACCCATTTTATTCATTGGGTTATGATGAATGATTTATGTTTATGTTGTGGAAAAAGTAAGAATGATTTAATTATGAGATGGTTGGGACCTATATCTCACTCCAATGCATTGGGTAAATATTTTATATCTCATGAGATAGACATGGCTGGAACGGTAAGTTAATCCGGTTCAGTGTTACAGGACTGAAACGAGGAGTGAACTCGATTCAGAATGGGACTTTGTCCACTAAGATGGTCTTGGCCGTAATGCATTGGCTACTATGGAAATCATTACATGTGCTTAATGGATGCCACAATTACATGTTTTATTCCCATGCTATTTTATCATGATTTATGTTCCATTATGATCTATGCCTTATATGAATCCATGTTTTATGTCGTTGCTCAAGAGTTTTAATGTTCATGTTTTTTTAGTTCAAATGTATATGGTATGTTATATTTTATCCATGCTTACCCTTACTGAGAATTTGATCTCACCCTTTTTATGTTTTCTTTTCCCCCAGGATTAAAAGGAATATTTTAGGTAAGGAAACAAAAATGGGAAGATCTTTATGGGAGATATTGAAGATCTTTCACCACGATTAGAAGATTACGTTCCAAGTTTCCAAAGACACTAAACTATTATGGTCCTTGTGTGTCTGTTTTTGTTATGTATTAAGTATTCCAATAAAGTAATGTAATGTCCATGTACGTCAAGATTTGGGTCTCTATAGTTGGTATCAGAGGAAAGGTTTAGTCAACCTTTGGAAACTAGGATGGGAAAACATTAGTGAGATCCCTAGAGATATTTCTAAGGTATGTCTAGGGATGTCCCTAGGGTTAAGTATACATATAGGTTATAGTCCTAGAATTTCGCTAACGAACTTAGAATTAAACCTAAGTTGTTAGATGTCGAAGGTACTCCACCTTGATTATGTTATTTTCCTTTTATAATTTTTGCCTCTTATAGAATTCTTTTGGTGTTTTAGTCAATGGAGGGAACCAGAAGGAATTCGGTTAACATTGAATCCAATGGAAAAATTGGTGACTATGAGCAACAAAATTGTGTAAAGCCTAGAGATAAAGACATTGTGATTATGCCGAATCAGTCATTGCGATATATGATTAACAAGGTGAAATTTAGTGGTATGCATAATTCATCAAATAAGAGGAATATAGACTTTTATGCATGTTCGCATGTTGAGGATCATAAAGAAAGGAAGATTGAGATTTCTAATGAAGGGTAGAAGAACCTTGAGGAATACCTAAAATAGAGGGACCGATGTTATCTGTGTGGAGAAAAGGGTCATAGAGTGACAAACTGTTATGGAGTTCAATGTATTAATTGTGGAGAACATGGGCATTACCCAACTCAATGCCCTGACCTAAAAAGTTACTTCTAAATAAAGGAAGGAATTATTCCAGGACAATCATTGAAGAGGATGGATTGAAGTGTTTATGTATTGGTATTTAAGAATAATGTTTTTGAGGTACTTTTATGGTGTATTATAATATTTTTGTATTAGTCTATTGTGGTTTTCAATAATTTTATTGTACTGATAACCATGAAAAGTGATTAAAATATTTTGGAAATTAGGTGATATGTGCATAATGAAGGGATAAGAAGATAATGATATTTTTTATTGTATTCATGAGCTCATGATTGATATAAGGACTAAGTGATATCATGGTTTGAGTATATAGAATTTTGAGGATTTTGGTATGTAGAAAGTGTTAACTTTTAACAGCATTCATGTTTTCAATAAGGTTCAATGGGTATTCATTTTTCAAGAGAATACATGATTAAGGTATTCACATGATTGGAATGTGACCAACAAGATATATGAGGGATAAATGATAGTATTCAAATGCTTTTTATATGACCTTTTTAGTAATTGTTCTCTTTATACTATGAGTTTGGAAAGAAGTATTTTGGATAAGCCTAAAGATTGGAATGGATTATTTTGGAAAGAAGTTAGTATTGTTTAAGGATAGACCTTTTTCGATATTACTGATGGGATGTTATAGTAATGTAGTTTTAAAAAAAGAAAAACCTACGAGACGGGTGACAGCCCATCGCGTCGGACAAGGCTGTGGGAATTGAACCCACAACCGAAGTGCGACTGCCCTTTATCGCCTACCACTGTCCTACAGGAAGTCCCTGGTTATTAGAAACTAGTTTTATTTTATTAAGAGGTATGATATATGAAGTATAAGTTCATTTTTGGAATCGTATATGACTAACCTCACCATAGATGGACTTATGTATATTTGATAACTTTTCTTGAAACAGATGGAATGACCCATCATTCTATCACATGATCTTCTAACTCTTCATGAATAAAAAATTCAACTTCATTTCTTTAAGAGATGAAGTGGAAATTGTTCAAAGCATGAACAACAGTGAGATTTTACCAAAATCAAGCAAATATTTCTTCCAATTCAAAATTTTCAACTTTAGAGAAATGATATTGAAAACCAAAAATGTTGTCCTATGGCTATTATATCCGATGAATCAGATGGTACCTTAGATCGTCACAAATATATGGATTTGTGATTGATGTATTTTTCATAGCCATGTTCTCTACCACTCTCCATCAGAACATGATGGTTACATTTCTCTTCCATATCCATATTTTCACCTATGTTCTCCTATGTGGAAACCCAATTATTAGTTAATTTGGGTAACCGATACGTTTCATACATTAGTTTTTAAAGTCAAGTTTTTGTATTCCTTTTTATGATGTGGTTTTCTATTATAGAAATTTTCAAGTAGCAAACCATTTATAACCCCGACGAATTTCAAGGGTGAAATTCATTTTAAGGGGGGTAGAATGTAACACCCCGAGATTTTACGAAAAATATTCTTTTAACTTCATTAGTGTCTTGTGTTGTATGCTAAACCAAAATTACCTTGCGCTATACGCAACACCGTATTAGCTTGCAGTATACGCAACACTATTCTTGGATCGTGCTACACACAATTTTAATAATATTTATTCTACGTAACATTGAGTATATATATATATATATTCAATAAATGAAATATGGTTGGATTCTGTTATAAAAAACGACGAAGGATTCTTTCACAACATGCAACCCTGACTTGGCTTGCATTACACGCAATCGCGACCTTTTTTGATAGCGTGTGTTGTACGCAATACCAGGTTTTACTAAACAACGATATATTATTATAATATTATTATGAACTAGACATTATGAATATTATTAACTAAATTTTGAATTTTATAACATTATTATTTATCTTACACATTTTCTATAACATGGTATAAGAACAAAATAAATTTTTCGGGTAAAATAAGTATTTTTCAAAAAAATGCAATTTTGCCGCCTTTTGATGGCGCACCCACTTTAAATCTAGTTTTTGAAATGTTTAAAAGTTCAATTTTACAAAATAAAATTATTCTTTGGAATCAGGATATAAAATTTTACCTTGGATAAATTTTTCATATTATTCTGATAACTTTCATATTTTAATGAATAGTAAAAACACATTATATTTTAATTAAAAACAACTTTTTTCATCGTAATTACTTAAGTGGTTAAATAATAATATTTAATTGTTTGAAAGTATAAATAGAATATATTTTTTCCATTTAATATAATTTATGTCATTATCCTTGATTTTACATTGAATTCATAGGTTAAATAAATACAATCTTTTCCAATGTTTTAAACAAAAACCCGTTTTCTTTCGACAATAGGATTAATTTTAATTTAATTTCTGCAACTTCTGTGTATTGAATTTGGAAAAAGTGATTCCATATTTGGAATCATTGGGTCCAAATTATATTAATAGACTACTTTTTATTTTTGGGCTTTATGAATAGTAACAATGGTAAATTTTATTTACCATAGTAAAAGGTAAATTCGGTAATTAAGGGTAAATATAATATTATAAAATTATCCTAATACATGTTTTAAAACAATTGGATGATTATAATTTGTCCTAAGTCATATTTTGGTCGAAATGGAATCCATTAGAACCCACTTCGAGGTGATTAAGACCTTTAGTTTATTTTATTTAAAGGAAAGTGAAATATGTCTCACTCAACTTTAATAATTAAAGTATTTTTTATATAAGTTTATACAGAATATAAATTCTGTTATAAATAATCAATTGAAAGATAAAATGTTTTTCCGTTCCATGGTAATTTATTTGTAATTTTTAAGAGTTATTTATTTACCTTATTATCTTATACATTAATGATGCAGAAATTATTTATTTAGTGAAAAATCAATAATATAGTTTTTATTGAAATATTAATACATATCAAAAGGCCCAAAAATCTTCACAAAACTTATTATTAGTGTATATATAAACCCTAATCATCCACTGGCCGAATTTGTGACCATTCGGATCCTTATTAAGGTGATTATGACACTTATATTATTTTATTTTAAATGATGCCAAAGTTGTCACCATCATAATTTAATAAATATAACAATTTACCTATTGTGATTTTAAGATGATAAATTCTATTAAAAGTATTATTGTGAAATTTAATATATTTATCTTCATCATAGGATTTTAGTTTTAATTTTTATGCAATAAATAAGTATATTAAATAATTATACAAAAATGTTGTAGTAATTATTTTATTAAGAGATAAACCAAATAAATGGTTTTAAAAATAATAAAATAAATATTATATGAACTATTTAATGTTATAAACTAATTTTCTAGATACATATGACCTTTTATTATTCTATGAAAGCTTTTAGTTTGAACATATCTTCTGTATATATTTTATTTAAATTCAAATAAATGAATATTGTCAAAATTGACACTATTGTTATTTTATAAAAATAATATATTATAAAATTGTTTAAAAATCACAAATACATTTAAAAATTATAAATTTATATTTATATGGTAGAAAATTTTATAAAGTATCAAATTATGGACAATTAACAACAAATAATTAATTATTTGTTATAATTTAAATTTTAGAATATTATTACCACAAATAAAATTAAATTGATTAAATTAGGATAAATCAAGTTGATAATGTTTAAAATAAATTCCTTACATGTCTAAATTTTATTTGTTGATGATATTACAACCCTATCTCATCTACTCTTCGAATATGAGTCATTTTTTGAGATTTTTATGTGGGGTTATATTTATTATAAATTAATATTTTTGAGATTTCCAAAGGTGCCCCTCTCCTCCCTTATAAAAGGGCACATCCTCCCTCCCTTCCTCACACCAATTTGAGCCTTCAAGCTCGGCCAACCCCTGACAAATTCTCTTCTCAACTTCCCTAGAAACATTTTATAGGTCTTGGTCTTCTTCAAAGACCAATTTTATTGCCCTAAGTGGAGGTCTCAAAGAGGCTCTTCAAAGAAGAGGTAATGTCTGTTACCGATTCTTTCAACTTTATTTCTTCTTCTAATTATTCTTATTTAGTTTTTTCATTATGAAATAATATCATCAATATCACTCATATACTGATATGTTATTATATGTATGAAATAACCCTATTTCACCATCTATCCATCCTATTGAAAACGAAATCACCGCGCGTGCGTACGTACGGAATACCGTCTTCATGCCGTGGTGTAATCTGTTTTTCCAACACCACCTTACTTGGATGGGTATAATGGTGTAAAGAATAACTATACATGGTTATTATAACATCATACTGATTATGATATATTGTATCATCCTATCCAATTCAATTCAATAATTATGGGAACGATATCATCGCTCGTGCGTACGTACGGACTACCGTCTCCACGACACGATGAGATTCATTCTCCATGTTAACCATTTAAGAATGATTATAATGTATATATAAGCAATAATAATGAAATATATGACATTATAAAGCTATAGTATTTATTTATATATATATATGTATGTCATCTACTTAATTCCATTCAACTCAATAAGGAAACGAAAACAGCATTCATGCGTACGTACGGCCTACCGTCTCCATGAACGGTGTATTTCATTCCTTTTATTGATCTATTATATATATGTATATTCTGAATTTATAATATATATAAATCATGTTTTATATTCTGGAATTAATTAATCATGATCTAAGTAATCATATGAATAATTACAAGTGAAAACACAGACGACAAATGAAACGATTTTACCCAAAACACTCTTTAACATGGAATTTACAAAAGAACGGGTAATATAAAGTCATAAGTAAACCATATATGATATCATAACAATGAATATGATTCTTTAATAAGTCAATGGCATTATTTAAATCGTTATACAGGAGGCTCGGATACATACGAGGCATATCGAACATAAGGTAAGGGGAAAATATCACAATCTCATTTTTTTCCGAGATTGCTTATTCGTAAGTATTTACTGGGGTTATTTCTACCAACCATGTCCATATTTTATAAAAGTGTTTTCATGTATGTTTAAAGTCCTTTTTACCCATTTTTTACTTTTACTACATTGTATGTAATGAATTTTTCTTTTGTTTACGTTACAAGGTACTTTTTTGACATTTCCAGCAAAAGTACGAGAAGAATGTTTTTTTTACTTATACGGCATGAAATGATTTTTACGGTTTTATAAAGCCATATTTTTATGAAGATTCTTCCAAAATATTTCACGACTATTTTCAACAAAATCCTTTTATTTTAAAATTGCCTGACATTTTGTGAAAAGTGATTGATTTTGAAGAAGAAAGGATATTTTCTTCAAGAATTCATTTCTAGTGTTTTATCAAAATCATTTTCCATCTAATATGACATTATTTCATATGTGTATGTTTCAAGTATAATGTCTCTATGATTTACATGGTTTCACTGTTCTTATAATGAATTGATATCGATTTTTTTATATAGATTATGTAATGATGGGATGATGTTTATGATACCCATTTTATTCTTTGGGTTATGATGAATGATTTATGTTTATGTTGTGGCACAAGTAAGAATGATTTCATTATGAGATGGGTGGGACCTATATCTCCCTCCAATTCATTGGATAAAGATTTTATATCGCATGAGATAGACATGGATGGAACGGTAAGTTAATCCGGTTCAGTGTTACAGGACTGAAACGAGGAGTGAACTCGATTCAGAATGGGACTTTGTCCACTAAGATGGTCTTGCAAGAAATGCCTTGGCTACTATAAAAATCATTACATGTGCTTAATGGATTCCACAATTACATGTTTTATTCCCATGCTATTTTGCCATGATTCAAGTTCCATTATGATCTATGCCTTATGTACTTCCATGTTTTATGTCGTTGCTCAAGATTTTTAATGTTCATGTTTTTTTAGTTCAAATGTATATGGTATGTTTTATTTTATCAATGCTTACCCTTACTGAGAATTTGAGCAAACCCTTTTTATGTTTTCTTTTACCCTAGGATTAAAAGAAAGATTTTAGGTAAGGAAAAAAAATGGGAAAATCTTTATGGGAGATATTGAAGATCTTTCACCATGATTAGAAGATTACGTTCCAAGTTTCCAAAGACACTAAACTATTACGGTCCTTGTGTGTCTGTTTTTGTTATGTATTAAGTATTCCGCTAAAGTAATGTAATGTCCATGTACGTCAAGCTTCGGGTCTCTACAATGTGTGCTGATACAGAATGATAAAGTGATATCCTCTTCCTCAAGGCAGTTAAAAATATATGAGCAAAACTATTCAACGCATGATCTAGAGTTGGCAGCGGTGATCTTTGCCTTGAAAATCTGGCGGCATTATCTCTATGGGGAGAAATGTGAGATATATACTGACCACAAGAGTCTTAAATATATATTCACACAAAAAGAGCTTAATATGCGCCAGAGAATATGGATAGAGCTCATCAAGGATTATGATTGTTCAATACATTACCACCCTGGGAAAGAGAACTTGGTGGCAGATGCCCTAAGTAGAAAGGATCCAGCGATTCAATCAATGATGAGAATTGAGAAGGATCCAATCTTCTTAGACTTAATTAAAATGGACGTGGGAATCATAAAGAAGGGAACATCATCAATCCTTTCACAAATTATTTCTCAACCATCTCTTTTGTAAAGGTTAAAGGATGCTCAAAAGGATTATGTGAGAATTCAAGAAAAAGTGGAAGCTATCAAAAAGGGGAAATCCTCAGAGTTTAATGTTAATGAAGAAGGAATTGTGCGGTTTGGGAAAAGACTACGTGTTCCATCAATTCCGGAGCTGAAGAAGGGACTTTTTTATGATGTACATAGTTCAAATTTCTCTATTCACCCAGGGAGCACAAAGATGTATCGAGATCTCCAAGAGAACTTTTGGTGGGATAATATGAAGAAGGAGATCACCGAATATACATCAAAGTGCCTGGTGTGTCAGCAAGTGATGGAAGAGAGGCAGAATTCTAAGGGGATGATGCAACCATTGCCCATACCAGAATGGAAATGGGAAAACATCACCATGGACTTTGTCACCGGACTTCCAAGGATATCTAAAGGCAACAATGCAATCTGGGTTGTTGTGGATCGTCTTACAAAGACAGCACACTTCATTGCTATTCGGGAGGATTTCTCATTGGATCAACTGGAATGGATATATATCAGGGAAGTGGTAAGGTTTCATGGAGTACCACTATCTATTGTGTCTGGCCGAGATCCAAGATTCACCTCTAAGTTTTGGAAGAGTCTTCAACATGCTTTGAATACTAAACTAAACTTCAGTACGGCCTATCATCCTCAAACTAATGGCCAATCCGATCGGACTATCCAAACACTTGACTATATGTTGAGAGCATGCTCATTGGACTTTAAAGAAGGATGGGATCAACATATTTCTCTGGTTGAGTTCTCTTATAATAACAGTTTCCACTCGAGCATCCAAATGGCACCATATGAAGCCCTTTATGGGAAAAGGTGCAGAACACCGGCATGTTGGGATGAGGTCGGTGAACGTAAGCTGCTTGGACCAGAAATGGTCGATGAAATGGTGGAGAAGGTGAAAACCATTCAGCAGCATATCAAGGCAGCCCATAGTCGATAGAAGAGTTATGTAGATAATCATCGATGAGACCTCGAGTTTAAAGTTGGAGACATGGAGTTTTTATGCATATCTCCGTGGAAGAGGGTCATGAGGTTTGGAAATAAATGGAAGTTAACTCCAAGGTACATCAACCCCTTCGAGATTCTTGATCGTGTTGGGGTTGTGGCCTATCGACTAGCACTTCCACCTACTATGGCCAAGGTTCATGATGTCTTTCATGTATCCCTCTTAAGGAAGTACATACCGGACCCTTCACATGTACTCTCTTCTAAGGTGGTACAACTGTAAGATGATCTTTCTTATGAGGAGCGACCAATGAAGATCTCAGATCGTAGAGAAAAAGTTCTACGAAATAAGACAATGCCCCTCGTCAAGGTGTTGTGGAGAAACAACAAGTTTGAAGAAGCAACTTGGGAGTCGGAGGATATGATGAAGCTGAGTTACCCACATTTGTTTTAGTGTGGGAAAAGGAAAATTTTGAGGGCGAAATTTCTTAAGGGGGGAATATTGTAACGACCCAGAGTTTCATTAATGGAAAATCCCTCTTGATCCAGTTAAATGTCTCTTTATGAAAAATGTTTTTATAATATTTCAACTTCTTTGGTTTTATGTTAAGAATTGTTATCATTGTTAATATAGTCGTGAAACAGTGATCACATGATTAGTATAAATATAATGCTTTAACAAACCCAATTTTACTCAGACAAAGGAAGTGATGGCCTCATCCAGTAGATTTTCCCCATATGAAGCCCATTTTTTAGAGCTCGTAAATGAGGTGGCATCATTGGGCTTCGCCCTTGACCAAGTCCAAGCTGAGCTTCATTATGTCAAGCTCGAACGTGACCGTCTACGGGAAAAGTGGAATTTGATAGAGATTACCACTTGAGCGATGTTATCTGAGCTTCCCCAAGAGTATGTCACCATCACACACCTTACCCTTAGGTCTTATGCGGCTATTTAGCCTTGATTTTACATTGAATTCATAGGTTAAATAAATTCAATTTTTTCCAATGTTTTAAACAAAAGCCCGTTTTCTTTCGACAACAGGATTATTTTTAATTTAATTTCTAAAACTTCTGTGTATTGAATTTGGAAAAAGGGATTCCATATTTGGAATCATTGGGTCCAAATTATATTAATAGACTACTTTTTATTTTTGGGCTTTATGAATAGTAACAACGGTAAATTTTATTTACCATAGTAAAAGGTAAATTCGGTAATTAAGGGTAAATATAATATTATAAAATTATTATAATACTTGTTTTAATACAATTGGATGATTATAATTTGTCCTAAGTCATATTTGGGTCGAAATGGAATCCATTAGAACCCACTTGGAGGTGATTAAGACCTTTAGTTTATTTTATTTAAAGGAAAGTGAAATATGTCTCACTCAGCTTTAATAATTAAAGTATTTTTTAAATAAGTTTATACAGAATATAAATTAGGTTATAAATACTCAATTGAAAGATAAAATTTTTTTATTTTCCATGGTAATTTATTTTAAATTTTTAAGAGTTATTTATTTACCTTATTATCTTATACATTAATGATGCAGAAATTATTTATTTAGTGAAAAATCAATAATATAGTTTTTATTTAAATATTAATACATATCAAAAGGCCCAAAAATCTGCACAAAACATATTATTAGTGTATATATAAACCCTAATCATCCACTGGCCGAATTTGTGACCATTTGGATCCTTATTAAGGTGATTATGACACTTATATTATTTTATTTTATATGATGCCAAAGTTGTCACCTTCATAATTTAATAAATATAACAATTTAAATATTGTGATTTTAAGATGATAAATTCTATTAAAAGTATTATTGTAAAATTTCATAGATTTATCTTCGTCATAGGATATTAATTTTAATTTTTATGCAATAAATAAGTATATTAAATAATTATAGAAAAATGTTGTACTAATTATTTTATTAAGAGATAAACCAAATAAATGGTTTTAAAAATAATAAAATAAAATATTATCTGAACTATTTAATATTATACACTAATTTTATAGATACATATTACCTTTTATGATTCTATTAAAGCTTTTAGTTTGAACATATCTTCTGTATATATTTTATTTAAATTCAAATAAATGAATATTGTCAAAATTGACACTATTGTTATTTTATAAAAATAATATATTATAAAATTGTTAAAAATAACAAATACATTTAAAAATTATAAATTTAAATTTATATGGTAGAAAATTTCATAAAGTATCAAATTATGGACAATTAACAACAAATAATTAATTATTTGTTATAATTTAAATTTTAGAATGTTATTACCACAAATAAAATTAAATTGATTAAATTAGGATAAATCAAGTTGATAATGTTTAAAATAAATTCCTAACATGTCTAAATTTTATTTTTTGATGAGATTAAAACCCTATCTCATCTACGCTTCGAATATGAGTCATTTGTTTGAGATTTTTATGTGGGTTTAGATTTATTATAAATTAATATTTTGGAGATTTCCAAAGGTGCCCCTCTCCTCTCTTATAAAAGGGCACCTCCTCCCTCCCTTCCTCACACCAATTTGAGCCTTCAAGCTCGGCCAACCCCTGCCAAATTATCTTCTCCACTTCCCTAGAAACATCTTATAGGTCCTGGTCTTCTTCAAAGACCAATTTTATTTCCCTAAGTGGAGGTCTCAAAGAGGCGCTTCAAAGAAGAGGTAATGTCCATTACCGATTCTTTCAACTTTATTTCTTCTTCTACTTATTCTTATTTAGTTTTTTCATTATGAAATTATAACATAAGTATCACTCATATACTGATATGTTATTATATGTATGAAACAACCATATTTCACCATCTATCCATCCTATGGAAAACGAAATCACCACGCGTGTGTACGTACGGAATACCGTCTCCATGCCGTGGTGTAATCTGTTTTTCCAACACCACCTTACTTGGATGGGTATAATGGTGTAAAGAATAACTATACATAGTTATTATAACATCATACCAGTTATGATATATTGTATCATCCTGTCCAATTCAATTCAATAATTATGGGAACGATATCATCGCTCGTGCATACGTACGGACTACCGTCTCCACGTCACGATGAGATTCATTCTCCATGTTAACCATTTAAGAATGATTATAAATTATTTATAAGCAATAATAATGAAATATATGACATTATAAAGCTACCGGATTTATTTATATATATATATGTATGTCATCTACTTAATTCCATTCAACTCAATAAGGAAACGAAAACAGCGTTCATGCGTACGTACGGCCTACCGTCTCCATGAACGGTGTATTTCATTCCATTTATTGATCTATTATATATATGTATATTTTGAATATATAATATATATAAATCATGTTTTATATTCTGTAATTAATTAGTCATGATTTAAGTAATCATATGTATAATTACAAGTGAAAACACGGACGACAAATGAAACGATTTTACCCAAAACACTCTTTAACATGGAATTTACAAAAGAACGGGTAATATAAAGTCATAAGTAAACCATATATGATATCATAACAATGAATATGATTCTGTAATAAGTCAATGACATTATTCAAATCAGTATACAAGAGTTTCGGATACATACGAAGCATATCGAACATAAGGTAAGGGGAAAATATCACAATCTCATTTTTATCCGAGATTACTTATTCGTAAGTATTTACTGGGGTTATTTCGACCAACCTTGTCCATATTTTATAAAAGTGTTTTCATGTATGTTTAAAGTCCTTTTTACCCATTTTTGACTTTTACTACATGGTATGTAATGAATCTTTCGTTTGTTTACGTTACGAGGTACTTTTTTGACATTTCCGGCAAAAGTATGAGAAGAATATTTTTTTTACTTATACGGAATGAAATGATTTTTACGGTTTTATAAATCCATATTTATATGAAGATTATTCCAAAAGATTTCATGACTATTTTCAAAAAAATCCTTTTATTTTAAAATTTCCTGACATTTTGTGAAAAGAGATTGATTTTGAAGAAGAAAGGATATTTTCCTCAAGAATTCATTTCAAGTGTTTTATCAAAATCATTTTCCTTCTAATATGACATTATTTCATATGTGTATGTTTCAAGTATAATGTATCTATGATTTACATGGTTTCACTGTTCTTATGATGAAATGATATCGATTTTTTTATATGGATTATGTTATGATGGGATGATGTTTATGATACCCATTTTATTCTTTGGGTTATGATGAATAATTTATGTTTATGTTGTGGCACAAGTAAGAATGATTTCATTATGATATGGGTGGGACCTATATCTCCGTCCAATTCATTGGGTAAAGATTTTATATCTCATGAGATAGACATGGATGGAATGGTAAGTTAATCCAGTTCAGTGTTACAGGACTGAAACGAGGAGTGAACTCGATTCAGAATGGGACTTTGTCCACTAAGATGGTCTTGCATGAAATGTCTTGGCTACTATGGAAATCATTACATGTGCTTAATGGATTCCACAATTACATGTTTTATTCCCATTCTATTTTATCATGATTCATGTTCCATTATGATCTATGCCTTATGTACTTCCATGTTTTATGTCGTTGCTCAAGATTTTTAATGTTCATGTTTTTTTAGTTCAAATGTATATGGTATGTTTTATTTTATCCATGATTACCCTTACTGAGAATTTGAGCTCACCCTTTTTATGTTTTCTTTTCCCCCAGGATTAAAAGAAAGAGTTTAGGTAAGGAAAAAAGAAATGGGAAGATCTTTATGGGAGATATTGAAGATCTTTCACCACGATTAGAAGATTATGTTCCACGTTTCCAAAGACACTAAACTATTACGGTCCTTTTGTGTCTGTTTTTGTTATGTATTAAATATTCCGCTAAAGTAATGTAATGTCCATGTACGTCAAGCTTCGGGTCTCTACAATGTGTGCTGATGCAGAATGATAAAGTGATATCTTATGCCTCAAGGTAGTTAAAAATCCATGAGAAAAACTATTCAACGCATGATCTAGAGTTGGTGGGGTTGATCTTTGCCTTGAAAATCTGGAGGCATTATCTCTATGGAGAGAAATGTGAGATATATTCTGACCACAAGAGTCTTAAATATATATTCACACAAAAAAAGCATAATATGCGCCAGAGAAGATGGATAGAGCTCATCAAGGATTATGATTGTTCAATACATTACCACCCTGGGAAAGCGAACAAGGTGGCAGATGACCTAAGTAGAAAGGATCCAGTGATTCAATCAATGATGAGAATTGAGAAGGAACGATTCTTCTTAGACTTGATTAATATCGACATGGGAATCATAAAGAAGGGAACATCATCAATCCTTTCACAAATGATTTCGCAACCACCTCTTTGGGAAAGGTTAAAGGATGCTCAAAAGGATGATGTGAGAATTCAAGAAAAAGTGGAAGCTATCAAAAGGGGGAAATCCTATGAGTTTAATGTTAATGAAGAAAGAATTGTGCGGTTTGGGAAAAGACTACGTGTTCCATCAAGTCTGGAGCTGAAGAAGGGACTTTTGGATGATGCACATAGTTCAAATTTCTCTATTCACCCAGGGAGCACAAAGATGTATCGAGATCTCCAAGGGAACCTTTGGTGGGATAATATGAAAAAGGAGATCGCCGAATATACATCAAAGTGCCTGGTGTGTCATCAAGTGAAGGAAGAGAGGCAGAAGTCTAAGGGGATGATGCAACCATTGCCCATACCAGAATAGAAATGGGAAAACATCACCATGGACTTTGTCACCGGACTTCCAAGGATATCTAAAGGCAACAATGCAATCTGGGTTGTTGTGGATCGTCTTACAAAGACTGCACACTTCATTGCTATTCGGGAGGATTTCTCATTGGATCAACTGGAATGGATATATATCAGGGAAGTGGTAAGGTTGCATGGAGTACCACTATCTATTGTGTCTGGCCGAGATCCAAGATTCACCTCTAAGTTTTGGAAGAGTCTTCAACATGCTCTGAATACTAAACTAAACTTCAGTACGGCCTATCATCCTCAAACTGATGGCCAATCCGAGCGGACTATCCAAACACCTGAGTATATGTTGAGAGCATGCTCAATGGACTTTAAAGAAGGATGGGATCAACATCTTCCTCTGGTTGAGTTCTCTTATAATAACAGTTTCCACTCATGCATCCAAATGGCACCAAATGAAGCCCTTTATGGGAAAAGGTGCAGAACATTGGCATGTTGGGATGAGGTCGGTGAACGTAAGCTGCTTGGACCAGAAATGGTCGATGAAATGGTGGAGAAGGTGAAAACCATTCAGCAGCATATCAAGGTAGCCTAGAGTCGACAGAAGATTTATACAGATAATCATCGACGAGACCTTGAGTTTAAAGTTGGAGACATGGTGTTTTTATGCATATCTCCATGGAAGAAGGTCATGAGGTTTGGAAAGAAATGGAAGTTAAGTCCAAGGTACATCAGCCCCTTCGATATTCTTGATCGTGTTGGGGTTGTGGCCTATCGACTAGCACTTCCACCTACTATGGCCAAGGTGCATGATGTCTTTCATGTATCCCTCTTAAGGAAGTACATACCAGACCCTTCACATGTACTCTCTTCTAAGGTGGTACAACTGTAAGACGATCTTTCTTATGAGGAGCGACCAATGAAGATCTCAGATCGTAGAGAAAAATTTCTACGAAATAAGACAATTCCCCTCGTCAAGGTGTTGTGGAGAAACCACAAGTTTGAAGAAGCAACTTGGGAGTCGGAGGATATGATAAAGCTGAGTTACCCACATTTTTTTTAGTGTGGGAAAAGGAAAATTTTGAGGGCGAAATTTCTTAAGGGGGGAATATTGTAACGACCCAAAGTTTCATTAATGGAAAATCCCTCTTGATCCATTTAAATGTCTCTTTATGAAAAATGTTTTTATAAGATGTCAACTTCTTTGGTTTTATGTTAAGAATTGTGATCATTGTTAATATAGTCGTTAAACAGTGATCACATGATTAGTATAAATATAAGGCTTTAACGAACCCAATTTTACTCAGACAAAGGAAACGATGGCCTCATCCAGTAGAGTTTCCCCATACGATGCCCATTTGTCAGAGCTCGGAAAAGAGGTGGCATCCTTGGGCTTCGCCCTTGACCAAGCCCAAGCTGAGCTTCATTATGTCAAGCTCGAACGTGACCGTCTACGGGAAAAGTGGAATTTGATAGAGATTACCACTTGAGCGATGTTATCCGAGCTGCCCCAAGAGTATGTCACCATCACACACCTTACCCTTAGGTCTTATGCGGCTATTTTAAGGGGTTATGTAACAAATAAGTAGTACTATGTTCATGTACATTATTTTTTTGTATATAATAATGAATATAATTTCTAGTCATTTTTGATACATTGTAAATAGTTTTTAAAGTACAAATGGTGTTTTTAGTTATTATTTAATTAAGAAATATATTTTATTAAATTAATGGGATTTTTGAATTAAATAATATTTTAATAAAATAAACATATTATTATTAAATTAATCTTTATTAAATATAAATGATCTTATAATTTTATAAATGCAATTAAAATTTTATATTAAGGTTTGAAGGCCATTTCTGTCAAAACCCGTGAATTTTCGATAAATGTTGGTTTTTATTTAAAATGTGAAAATTAACATATTTAGAAAATTTTTTAGATAAAATAAATGTCATTTCTGGAATCAGGATGTCAAAATTATCCAACGGTGAATTTTTCATAATTTTCTGAGACAGTCAAATTTTTGTGTAAAAATTAAATATCATTTAAATATATAATGTGTTTTATGACATCATAATGACCCAATGGTGATGTAATAAAATACCATATTCTTTATGTTCGGACTTTGGCCTTATAAAATATTTACTTCCTCTTCCCTTTTCAAAAAACCATGGGCAAAAACCATGGGATGGTTTGTGGTTTGGATTAATTTAATGTAAGGGGACCCAAACCTAAATAATAAAGAATTCCCTCAACTTTCCTATATAAACCCACCCAATATCCCACTTCATCCTCACTAAAATCCCTTGGAGTTCGTCCAAATTCTGACCTACTCTCTCTATAATCCTCCCATGGTTCCCCAAGCTCCCAATAAGCCTCTCACAAGCCTCTCTCTAGCCTTTGGAAGCACACTTCCAAGTAAGGGTTTTTTCTTCCTTTCTCATTTTTTCCAATTTTCTTTAAGTTGTATTTCCCTTTTAATTTCAATTATGAATGTTGGGGTATGGTTTCTCACCTCCCTCATACTGCCCTCTTATTGTTTTAATGATGGGAGACCCCTTTCTCTCTCATTAAATGCCTCCCATGTACACCTGTTACTATGCCGAAATTCTGAAAGGAACTTCTCTCTCCTCGTTTACTTTCAAGCAATACTTTTGTATCATGAATATAAATTCCATTAAAATTGTTGGGACATGTATCGATATGACCTCATTACTTTCCATTACATGTAAATATGATGAGGAACCCCTTTCTCTCTCATCAACCATTTTTATGAATTCTTATGTCACGCCGTTACACTGCCGAAATCGCACAGATTTTATAAGCCAATGTCATTGTATAGTGAATACCATGTCCATTTCTCCATCAAGGGTATTAAACTTTATGAACATTTACCTATCGATTGTAAAGTTTCATGTATTAATTAAACATTCCTTTATCGTGGAATAAATGATTATGTTTTATGAATCCATGTTTTATGATCCATGTGGCACACTTTTGCATGAAATGAAATGTTTAAGAAGGGTGCGCCCTTATAGCGCTCCAATGCATTGGGTAAAGTATAGTATCATGATACGTCATGTGAAATGAGTGTTGACTCATGCTAATTTATGTGCAATGAGGGTTTACTCATGCTTCATGTGCAATGAGGGTTTACTCATGCTCCATGTGCAATGAGCCTTGGCCTATGCTAATTCAATGTTAAGTGTTGTTGCCACATTTCCATGTTATGATTATCATGCTTTATCATTCCTTTATGTTCATGTTTATCTTATGCTCTATTGACATTCCTATTGCCTAATATGTATTGTACTCCTCATGTTATTCCATGTGTACTGCCTTACTGGGCTTTATTGCTCACCCTTTTCTTATGCATGTCCTCAGGTTATCCCATGCAATGCTAAGTATGAGGGAATGTAGTGGTCATGTAAAGGAAGTTTTCAATAAAGATGTTGTATTTCATGTTTTAAGTATTTATGTAATGATCTTAATCCCCAAAGACATTAAACCTATCAATATTCTTTGTTTTATCAAGTGAAGTTTTATATAATAAAGCATGTTTAAGTTGTAATAAAAAGCAGGGTTGTCATATTATCTAGGATAGATTATCCCTTTACATATTTAACCAAGAAAGGGGAAAAGTTTCAGGTGGATTAAAAGTTTAATAGTGCTTTTGAGTAGTTGGAGACCCATTTGACATCTGAACCTATTTTGATTTTACCTAATCCTAAGAGATCTTATTTAGTGTATTTTGATGCTTCTAGTGTGTTTTTGGGATGATTGTTGATGTTGGATAACCATGAAGTAACTTATAGCTTACAAAATCTATTCCCCAATGAATGGAATTATCACACCGATGACATGGAATTGGTAGCGGTTATATATGTGTTGAACAAGTAAAGAAATTATCTCTTCAGGGAGTGTTTCCCAGTTTATTTGGATCATAAGAGCCTGAGACATACATTTCACTCATAGATACCTAAACCTCAGATAGTTATGTTGGGTGGATTACATTCAGGATTTTGATTTTGAGATTGCGTATACACCCGGGAAGGGAAATGTGGTGTCCAACACATTGAGTAGGAAGCTTACAATATAGAAAGATTATGAATTAGTAGATGATTGGGGTCTAATAAGTTTATTTATTGATATGATGATGGATGTGCAGGAGTGTTGAGGGTTGGTATTCTAGACCATTATTTATACCACTCCCTCTATCATTGATCCGGTTAGGACTGAACAGGTATCTGACACAAAGTTATAGTAGATTAGAAGTTTCTTATATGGTGGGGAGACCTTGGGTGATTGGTTTGGGTCTCTCGATGGTTCTATTATTTTCTAAAAGTGGATGGTTATTCCATTAATCCTAAGGTGGAAGGATATACATGAGGTTAATTATGATAGTTAGTTTGTTTACCCTAGGTAAACCAATATATTATATACCCTGAGGGGATGGTATTGGTGGTCTGGGATGAGACAGAAAGTGATGGACTTTGTTTCTTAGTGCTTGACCTGGTAGAGGTTCAAAGTGAAGCATCAAAGACCATACGAGTTATTGAAACCACTTCTCATACCTATGTGTATTTGGGATAAGATCTCTATGTATTTTTTTATTAGGATACCTCATTCTCCGAGAGGGAAAGATTCAATATGGGTGATTATCGATCATCTAACAAAATTATCCCACTTTCTTCCTATCAAAGAATCGAAGAAGGTAGAGGACCTCAAATGCCTATATACTTGAAGGTTGTTCACCTTCATGGACTTACCTTAGTGATAGTTTTTTATTGTTATACCCATTTCTCATCTCATTTTCTGTAAGGAACTCCATGAGGCTTTGGGAACTCAGATGAGGTCGACCACTACGTATCACCCATAGACATATGGCTAGTCTAAGCATACCATTAACACTCTTGAGGATATGTTGCAGGTGTGTGAACTTATTTTCGATGGTTCATGGGAAAGGAACCTATAGTTTTTCAAGTTTTCATATAATAATATCTATTAGTAATTGATAAGGATGGACCAATTTGATTCATTATATAGGCGGTCATGCCAATCCCCTTTGTGCTAGGATGATGTGGGAGAGTGTTCTTTAGTTGGATCAAACCTCATCAAGGAGATGACCTAGATAGTGTGGATAATTCATAAATCAATAGAGATAGATCATAGTCACTATAAGTTGTATTTCAACCATCATCATCATCTGTTATAGTATTTGGTTGGGTGTCATGTGTTTCTCTGGGTATTGGTTCAGTTGGGTTGCCTTCGTTTGGGAAAGTAGTGGAATTTGGCACCAAGTTATGTCGGGTTGTTTCGTATTGTGGATAATTTGGGGAAGGTAGACTAATGGTTGAAGATAACTCCATGTAGGACCTTTATTCATGATTTCATCCATGTTTCTTAGCTGAATACATACTATCCAGACCCATCTCATGTGTTGGAGTGGGAATATTTGGAGTTAGATCTTGATACCACCATTGTGGAGCGGCCAGTTTTTGTCATGGATGTTTAGAATGAGGTTATTTATGGAAAGGTGATCACATTAGTCTGTGTGATCTAGAAGCATGGTTGATATATCCATAAGATATGGGAGTAGGAAGTTTTATTAAGGGAGCAGTTGCCTCAACTGATCTCTTATAGAGAATCCTAAGGATTTTGGGGGTCAAAAAGTACCATGGTGAGGATTTTGTGACACCCATCGGGTCATTGTTACATCTAATTTTTTGTTTTATTTATCCTTGATTATGTTCTTGGATTTCTTAGGTGTTGGGGGTTTAAAATGGGAGTTTTTAAGGCATATATTAGGTTGTACGGTTAGTGTGTGGTTTTTCTAAACCATACGGTAATCGTGAGAGGGGTGTTGTAGTTTTTTACAATGCATTTTCACACGGTTTGGGAATTGTTTTTCAAACAGTGTGATACCCCAAAGGAAATGGTGTTTCCTTTTTTGGGTGGATAGTATCACATTAATAGTTTTCATGTGGCTTTCCTAACCATGATTCCAAACCGAGAAACCCTATCTAGATCAATAAAAAGTATCTTTTTACCTTTTTCCCCTATCAAATTTTAAGGTTTTTGGCCCTTATTCCTACTCCTCCATCATGTGCATCCATCCCCCTTGTCTTAGAGCTTCTCCCCTCTCCTTTGGTGTGGATTTATCTTGGATATCTTGGTGTATTTTCTTGATCTAAGTTTATTTCTTCATTATTTCTTCTTATTTTACCCTCCTAAATCCTTGTTCTTCTATTTTTATGGATGTGTGGAATCATAGAGGTGGTGTTGGCCAAATCTAGGGAATGTAATGGGGGTTTTGGTTTTATTCCTTTTGGATTAGGTGTGTAAGGATTGGTTTAACCTTTTATGGGTGGTCTTAATCAAGAGTGATGCGATTTTGAATGAATTTGAGGTAAGTTTCTCTATTTAAGGGTGTTTTCCATGGAATACCATTAAATTTGTAATCTCCTTTGTTTTTTTTTGTTTAAATTTATATTTAAATGATTTATTCTTGGGTTGAATTCCATGTTTGTTATATTTAATAGATTTTATTGGAAATATTTTGTGTTTGAAGTGGGGATTTCCAAATGGGTATGTCTTATATGCCTAGTGAGTGTTTGATAAAATGGATCAAAGAGGTTTTTTTATTTTTAGATGGATTTATAAAGTGGTTTTGAAAGTGATTTTACCTTGGAAAGGGTGTTTTCTTAAATTGGGTGTGTTTTCTAATGAAATGGATTGTTTTATAGATTGATTGGTATGGGAAATTCTTTGTGGATGTTTTGGCATGGAGTAGCACATTTCTTAACCGGGGTGTGAGTGGGAGGTTTGTTTAATGAACCATGTGAGACTTCATAGGGATGACTGTACAAGCCCCTATTTTCTTCCAAGGGACCTAGTGAGCCTTTGGTTAGGAAGATCATGTGATCTTCCATGTTAGTTGTCGAGAGACCATGTGAGCTCTTGGAGTTAGGCCCAGGGAAGACAGTGAGAGCTTCCATTTCTTAAATAGATAGTATACTTGTTCACTCCCTCATGATAGACTTAATGGTTAGAGCCCTTAGTTCACATCACTCTTACCGAACCGGTTTACATTCCTTATACATTTTATTAGTTCCATTTTGATATGATGAGATATGTTATTCCCATTTTTTCATTTTCCATTTATATGGTTGTATGATGTTGATGTTTACACTGACCTTTATTATGAATTCTTTTTATGTTGAGGATGTTATTCCTTTTGGAATTTATTACTTATTAGAGCCATGTTTGATAAATTTTATTTGAAAACCACATTTTTTTTAAAAGGAAAACCAAATGGGTTTAGAAAATTTATTTGAAAATGGTATGTTCTCATGTGGTTTAGTTTTGAATTTTTTTTCAAACTAGTTTATTAGTTTCATGGTTAAAATACTTAAATTTATTAATGGTTGGATCCCACTCGGATTCTTGCCTCACACCCTACTTGGAACTCTTTGGGTGAATGTATATTTCATTTTCCATGAAATAGGTAAATGTAAGGGAACTATGTTATAGGATGTATATTCTTGATTATCATTATCCAGTGTTTTGTGGATGATATTTGGTATTGAAGAGATTGGATCATAGGGATTAATTTTTGGTATTTTATAATTTTTGGGTTGTACATGGACCTTGTTTGTAATTGTACTCCTTCAATTGAGTTTTGGGTTTTGTTTCTAAGATACCATGTATGTAAATGGAATTTTTGGATGTGATTTATGTTTTTGTTTATAGTATCTTTTTATCTATTATTATTTAATCTAATGATTTAGGTGTGGTTATACAATTTTATAGATTGGTCGTGTCAGTTTACCTATGGAAAAATCATTCCCAGGTGATAGTTGGTTATGTATGATGCTTTTCGTCATCCTGTAGAGATTGGGAATGGGCTTCTGACTGTGTAGCTGTCTTTTTCAGTAGATGAGTTGGGTCAACCTGATTTTGTTCATTAAAAAATAGTATAAAAGGTAGGTTTTTATTTGAGAGACAGTGGTAGATGGGATCTAGGATCATCAGGACTCGAGGGGGAAAACGGGGGAGTGTTGGGTCATCTCTTCTTTACATTGAACCTCGAGTTTCCATGGGTGGTTCAGGATTGTGGTTATGTTGGGATCCTAGTAATTGGTTTTTTGGATGATGTTTCAAGGTATTTATTTGTTGGTAGAAATTATTGAGGTAGTCCTGGGGGAATTTTGAGTTTTAGGGGTAAAATATGGAGGCTTGGAGGAGGCGTGCAGTTAGTGTGCATGGTTTGTAGAGATTGTGTGCAACTCATGTGGCCTTGCCTTTAACTCCTATGACACCCACATGGTTGGAAAATATTTTTCCAAACCATAATGTTTGGTAGATGATTTTAATTTTCTTTATTTTAGTTACTTTATTTTCTAGACATTCTTTTGATGTTAGTACTGCTTGTTGATACCCATCTTGAGTGTTTATTTTAGATCCTTTTTTCATTTAAGAATGAATTTCGTTTGATGGATCTTATTCATTTGTGTCTTATAGATAGTACCTCTCAATAAAACCTCATCTAGGAGTAGATTGGTTTATATAGAGTGTACCCCAAAGATTAAACATCATGTTGATCCAGCATTGGTGGGGTTGTTTATTCATACGATCCAAACCTTGGGTTAAGTGGGTGGTCATGAGAAGACATGGACATTGGACCATGATCATAAGTTTTTGAGGAATAATCCACTAGTGTTTTGTGGGAAAAAGGGACACAATGATCCTAAGGAGTGGTTGGATCATATTTAGTGGATCTTATATTTTTTTAATACCCATGAAACCTCTAAGTTGGTATTTTCCATGTATGTATTAGAAGGATCATGTAGAAAGTTTTGGGATTCAATGGTGATTTCTGAGAAAGAATGAGGATCTCACCTAGACCAATTTTAAGGTTTATTTTAGTCATTAGTTCTTACCAAATACCATGAGAATAATGCAGGCCTATGCGTTTCTAAAGCTAGAGCAGGGTGATTGTTCAGTTATGGAGTATTCCACCATATTTATTGAGTTGGTTCATGTATCTACGAATATCCTTAAAAGTTATTATCTCAAGACTCATCATTTTTAGGTGATATTGAGGTCATATATAATATCTATATTCATATTTCTATGTATATTGAATTATTTAGAGGTGGTTGATAAGGCATATATGGAGGAGGTAGATTTGATTTAAATGACCAGTCTTAGTGGTGTTCCTTTGGTGATTGGGATAAAGATTTTTTCTTTAGGGTAGAAGCGGAAGTGGGATGAGTCTTAGGGAGGTAGTGTAATGAGTTTCTAGTAGTCTACGAGATTAATTTCTATAGATCACATGGGTTGTTGATTAGTTGTCTCTTATTAGTGCGGGAAGGCAGGACACACTAGGATGAAGTTCTCAGAGAATTTGAGGATGTACCACTAATATGGGCAGTCAAGTCATATCTAGTGCTTCTATCAGTTAGATTTTCGTGGTATTGGTGGGGGATTCACCATTTATAAGGGATATTAGGTGATGTCCGAGGCTTCCAAGGGCAGAGGATATCATCCTTGGGATAAGGGGGATTCTCATAAGGAAAATAATACTCAAGGTGGTTCTATGATAGGGAGGATCCATACAGTAGATGTCATACTAGAGGACTCTGATTCTAGGTCAGCCACTATTAGAGGTATTGTTCCTATTGCTTATTATGTGGAATCTTTTTTATTTGACCCTGGTGCATACCGTTATTTCATTTCATTTAAACTAATTGATTCTTTGGGTATGTTAGCTAATTTTATGTCGTATGTTATGGATTTTATAACACTTTTGGTTAGGAATAATGATAATGGTTTTAAGTTCCATGAGTGTTGTGTTGTGGTAGCTGATGTGGTGGTCATTTGGAACTTTCGTATTTTAGACCTGGACATTTACAACCTTATTATAGGAATTGATTGGTTGATTGTATTCAAGGAATTGGTCAACTATTATCTCTATAGGATTCAGATACTTACTCCAGATGGGATCACTCACATATTTCTAGGAGAGTGGGATCCACAATCAAGGAGGGTAGGACTAGTTTTTTTAGAATTGGTGTTGACCTCATGTTAATTGAATAGGTTTTTACATGATGATATTGAGAAGGGTTAAGTGGGTGAACTTTTTGTGGTCATGGATAGGTACCTATTTTTGTTTCTAGAGGATTTATCATGATTGATTCCCTAGTGAGAGGTCTATTTTACCATCGATCTACTTCCTGGGATGATCCTAATCTCCCTGTCATCGTATCAGATGGATTCAAATGAACTCAAGAAGCTGAAATTTCGGCTAGTGGATCTTGAGGGCAAGGGTTTTATACATCATAGTGTGTCACCATGGGCTTGGCCAGTGCTATATTCAAAGATGGAGTATGGTAGCCTCTGACTTTTCATAGAATAATATGGGATTAACTAGGTGGTAGTAAAGAATAAATAATAATTTCCTAGAATTAATGTTCTATTTAACTAGCTCAGTGGGGCCCATTGGTTTTCAATGTTCGACCAGATATCGGGGTACCACCAGTTGAGTTTTTGGGAGTAGGATGTTCCAGATATTGGGACCCCTTGGTGTATAATTTTTATTTATTTTTAATAGGTTTCAATAGTGGTAAAAATGAAGAAGGACCTACAAAGTTAATGGATATTGGTTGAAGTGATGGTGCTTGAAGAAATATTATGGAATCATAGTAGTGAATGACATTCTTGATAAATTATCCATGTTTTTAATTCAGAAGATTGTTGCACTGATCTTGATTTCAAATAACTTGTGTCAAAAGTGACACATTTTTTACAAAAATTAATAATGGTGAAGTATCATCCCTTTTAGGATTATTGGAGAAGTTGTTTGGAATTAAAGTTCAAAAAGGAAATGGTTAATGATCATTTTTATAAGGCCATTCAATGCTTCACGATTACATGAGATCCATCCAAGATCTTACTTCATGAAAAGAATCATATGATTTGCATGAAGTGGGTAATGATGGTTTAATAAGCATATAGAAGTTTCCATGCATGGTCTTGACATTATATGTATCCATGCATGAGATTGGAGTGAAGGTGATGCCTATAAAATTCTGTTAAGATTGGAAATAAAGATGTTGGTGGAAAATAGGGAAGTTATAATACTTTCCTGAGTAAATCTAATGATGATTTTATGATCTGTGTTTTACAAAAATCATAAGTTTTTTTAAGAACATTTGATGAAAACATTATAAAGGAAATGGGGAGAAAATATGTTTTCAATAAGAATGGATATTTTTTTTGAAGAAGGTGTCTTAGGTGGTGCAGTTTTCTAGTTTTTGCCAAATTTTTGGGGTCGAAAATTTGGAGTTGGGATAGCATTAAAAAAAGATTATTTCCTTGAATATCTCATCAAAACATAGAAAAGAAATGAATTTCTAAAATATGGGATTCATGATGTAAATGTCACGAAGATATGAATAATGTTGGCGGTGTTCTTCGTAATTACAAGGAGATTTGTGAATGGCTGAGGAAATAAGTATTGCAAGTGAGAATTAATGTGGTGAAGGTGAAGAGCATTATGGTGGTGCAAAGTAAGAAGGAGCATCGTGGTGGTGCTAAGTATTTGATGGAATTCTTCATGGTTATGAAAATCTTTCTGAATCTGGAAAATAGTCATAGTACTTCGCAAAACATAGTGAATTTCGGTGGAAATTTAAAATCTCTAAAATTTGGTGATAATGTTGTGCTGAGGTGGATGGAAGGGTCTAGATTCAGTGGGAAATTTCTATAAATAGGCTCCTGCCCCCTAGAAAAAATGATAGAGACTCAACGAAAATATTAGGCCTCTCGAATTGCAAAGAAGGTTCGCGAAGGTAGTGTGCTCTGTGAAGGCTATTATATTCTCCAAGGGAGTGAGCTTTGTGAAGGAAGAGAACTCTACAAAGGCTATAAGCTTTGAAAAGGTAGAGTTTTCCACAAAGGAAAATCAATTTTCAAAGGTATTGAGCTCTGTGAAGGTAGAGACCTCCTCAAAGGTGTGTGTTCTGCAAAGCAGTGAGCTCTGTAAAATAGTGAGATCTACAAAGAAATGTGCTCTATGAAGGAGATTTGTAAGGGAGCTTTACAAAATAGCATTTCAAACAGAAGTTTTTAAAACCTGGTTTAGGTGGACCTGTACTTGGGAAGACACCCCTACACCATTCCAGATTACAGTGTGTCCAAGAAAAATCAAGTGTTCCCACTTAAAGACTGATTATTACTCGAGGAAGAATAATTGTGATGATGCTAATTTGAGCTGTAATTCATTGATCTAACAATCACAAAGAGGAGATTGTGATTATAGAAAGAAGAAGAGAAGGGTTCAGTGCAGTTGGTGTTGCACTAAAGGAGAAAGTGTAAAGAAGAATAGGTTTCAGTGCAGCTAGTTTTTTACTGAAGAAGTAGAAGAAGAAGAGTGTGCAGATTAAAAGTTTTCTATAGAGAAATAAGTGGTTGTTACTTGTATGCTGCTGATAAAGTATCAAAGAGAATATTATGGTTGTTAAAGAATAAAGTAGCACTATGACACCCAAATGGTCTCAATAGTTGAAAGAGTTTATTGGTGTTACAAACTCTTTTAACAGGGAGAAGATCATCTTCATTGGCAGTATAAATAACCATCTATAAAGTTGTAAGTTGTAATAGGATTATTTCCCTTCCCCCTATGAGTGTAGGGTCTCACAATAGGAAGATATTATCTTCTTCCCTCATCCAAGTGCAGGGAACCTCACTAACTAGAGGATTATTTTCCTAGTCAACCATTGTAAATGAATATCAATTTATAGTGGAGAATCCATGTATTGGTCATCACCATACATGGAGAGGACTATCTACTCACTTCGAGTAGTGAACCTTTTAAAAATAGTGTGCATGTTTTTACTGCTTTATATTATTGCTTGAAACAGGGAAAAGAGAATAAGAGAATCAATATCCTAACAGGTTATAAGGTATAGGGATAAAAAGTGGGAATTGTTTTAAAAATTCACCAACAAAAATTCACCCCTCCCCCCCCAGTTTTAGGTATATCCCAAGCTAGTCCCCTCAATTGGTATTATATTCCCAGGTTCAACTCTATTTGATTCCCTATAGTGAAGTTATTCTCTTATGAATACAGGAGTTTTTTCCGATGTTTTCAAGCAAGTTCACTTTATGTGAAGATTTAGTTATATCTAAGAAGAAGGATATATCTACCAAGTCCATGATGAATAGTATAAATGAATAGAATATAAAGTTGAAAAAGAAGTCCATATTATCTAAAGAAGGGGAAGCATATGGATCTCCATACCTTGCTAATAAAGAAGACATGTCAAAAATGGAAAGTAGTGAGAAGGTGGATCAAGTTCCCACCAAGAAGATGGATAACCTTCCTACCTCAAGTGATCAAGAGGTATGTGTCAATACAGTTGAAAATAATTCTCATGATGAATATTCTAGGACAAGTGGTGATGATCAATCTACAAATTCTCAAGAGTTATGAGTTGATAGATTTAGAATGATTATGCTTAGCATCCTAAAAGAAAGTGTCTCACTTACACTACTAGGAATAGAAGATATGGCCACTCTTATATAGCCACAGATTAAAAAAACCATGGCTACACACTAACATACTCCCATAGTTCATAAGATACATGTGGTGTTATTCCCCCAACCCCACACTCATCGCGATTCCACCCCCTACTTTTCCCTTCCCTGGTCATGACCTCTCCTCCCCACGAGTCGGTGAACCTCCTCACCTGATGCTTCCACCCAACCTCCCACTATCCTCCTCTGATGATGTGGCCACCCAATCTTAGGATGATTCTCCTTTGATGATTCACCCACCCAACCTCGAGACAATCCTCCAATGACGATGCAACCACCCAACCTAGGGATGATCCCTCTCTAACAATGCAACCACCCAACCTCCTCATTATCCTCTTCTTCTGACATGACTCTGGATCTGCATCCACCTTCAGGCCACCCTCCTCCTCGACTCACCAATGTGTAATGTTTTTTTATTATTCACACATTCCACGTGTCCCTCTAATTCTCACCAGTGGGCAGTCCATGACTCATAGCTAGTGAGTGGTCTACGGTAGGGTGTGTTAGGGTTTGTTTTCTATTTCCTCAAATGCTTATTCTATTTATGTTGTTTTGGTTTGAATTATCTCTAATTTTCTCTAATACACAAAATAATACATATTAACTAGGATGGTTCTAATTACTCACATGTCCTGTGTTTATTTTCACAGAGAAGGGTTTCTTTGATTTTAAATCCAAAGCCTCTTCAATTTCCATTGGGTAAGATTCATTTGCTTCAATTTATTGTATTCTTAATTATCACATTTGTCTATGATATATTTTATTTGATTTCACTTATTACATCAGGTATGATTTCGTTGATTTTTTTTCAGATTTTCATTGGGTTTGATTGCCTTATAGAGTTTAAATATGAAAATGCTAGAAATCAGAAGTTTTGATGATATGATTCTACGATGGATGAATGGTATATGGTGAGTACTAAAAGAAAATTTCATAAATATATAGTATTCATTGATTTATATAATTTTTTTTAATGTAAAACTATCTTTCATAGTGATGGATATATTACATGTCACGATATTGTTGCAGTTGTTGATTTGAATTAATGTTTGGAGGATTTACTAAATTGAATGTTGAGTTATCAAAAAAATTATAGAAAATAATTTTCCTATATAAGTAAAATCCAATATGATTATGATGAGTCACATAGAACATGTATGTTCTGAAACCACGATTTGATAGATGCATAGTATATTGTTTCCCCATAGGGTATTATTCATTTCTCATTGGGTGTTTAGTCTTATGTTTTTCCTCTAGAGGATAATCCACTTTATCATATACCTCCCAACCAATTCTTATAGAAATAACACTTTGGGTTAATAATTGGTTAAGATAATTGTTCACCCGAACGTTGATTTATCAATGTATTTAAAATAATAAGGATTTTTTCATATTGGATTTTTAACTCCTTATGCTTAGAACCATGGGTTGTCAAAGTAGGTTTTTGATTACCTTGGTACTTTATCTATTTTTATAGGTCCTTCATAGATGGATCTTGAATTTTTCCTCATTTTTGGTAACCTTTTGAAGATTGACAGTTTTTACATACCTACTAGAAGTGTGGGGATGATAAATCTATTATAAAATCTATTAGAAAAGTGACTTGGATTAATATTTATTTCTATTTCCATATCAGACTATTTAATACTCTTTGAAACCTTGTTTGTTAATTGGTTTTAAGAATTATCTTCTATTTATAGTGTCATATCTTTAGTTGTTATACATTTTAGGGAAAAGGTCTATAAAAACTATTAAGAAAATACACAATTGAGAGTTATATGGGGATTTAGTTGGTTCTTCATTCACTTTTCTCAACACTAATTATCTCATATGAGAGGTCAGTTATTTTATTATAGACTCAATTAAATGTGAGTTAAAACTTTTTACCTTATCCACACTCTTAGTAGTGGTCCATGTATGAAAATTTTGATATTTCAAAGAGACCTTCTCTATCAAATCCTTGGACCTAGTTAAATATTTTCCCATGAGATCTCCACTTTATAAAGAATCCAATAGGTTCATATCATTTTTCAGAAGGCCTTGATATAATAATTATAATAAATTATAATCATATATGTTTTTTTAATGGGGATGACTAGCATTAAACTTCTGTAACATGTCCTAGTACCCATAAATATCTTCTCCACTAGCTTTAATTATGCCATAAATTTCATTTTTTTAACTCTGTGATCCTTGAATCAAAGAATAAATTTTAAAGAATGGCTCTCTAGGGATGATACTATCTTGTGACCTCTCCATGTTATATTTTTTCATCCATTACTTTGTTGAGACCTCTATAGATAATGGTAATTCCTTCCATTTTATTTGATCTTATGAAATTTCTCTCATTTTGAAGGCAATGCACATGGTGCCAAATTCTTTCAAGTTGTTGTTGGGGTATTCACCTACCAAACTATGAAAAATAGGAAACATTTGTATTGGACCATGATTTATCTAAAAGTATACTTGATTATTTGGAAACACTAATATGGTATTCTAATAGTTAAAATTTTGTTCACACAAATATCTAATTGGATAATTTAATTGAGCTAGGTTCTTTTCCATATTATAATTATTTAGTAAAAATCTAGAAGTATATGAGGATTGAGAATTTTTAATAAAATAGTAAAAACAATATCTAAATTATTAATGATTATAAAATGTATAGCTCAAGCTAGGAGAGTTCTCTCAACCTATGGATCAAAAAAAAAGTGGTGATTTTATTTAGATTTGATCAGGTGATGGAAAAATGTTAAACAAGGAAAACTTAATAGAAAATAATGATGGGTGGCGGGGCAGGAGGGTACAGGGTGGAAGTGGGGTTTGGGGATTGATGTGAGGGGTGTGGGGGAAGGGGTGTAATGGGGGTGGGGGTGGGGTGTAGGGGGAAGTGGGGGTGGGAGTTATATTGGGGGAAGGGGGTGTAGTGGGGGGTATGGGAGTAGGGGGAAGTGGGGGTGAAATCATAGTATTATAAATTATATATATATATATTTTAAGGAACAAATTTTACTATATTTTATTATCTTTATTAAAAAATGGATTTTTTATTATGAAATAATTTTTACATGTTTAGTTTTGGATTCTAAGGATTGTGTAATCTAGAGGGATAATGCTTGGTTTTGAGATTTTTTTGGCTTGCTTAAAGATTTAGTTTAGGTAACTTCATTTAATTTTTATATTCATTAGTTCAATTTATGTTGTGTTGTCTCGATTCTAGTAGTATTCATTTAATCACATTTTGTTTGGATTAGTCAAAATCAGTTTGGTTTAGTTTATGTCTATAAATTTAGGTTCTTATTTTAGTGAATCAATTTGGTTGGATAACATTGATTTAGTTAGTGATTTGTAGATTTTATTATCTTTTTTTTAAACTAGGTTGGTTTTCTCATTTATAGTAGTATTAGTTATATGTTCAATTTGATTTGGATCATTTCGCATCTATTTGGTTTAGTTTAAGTCTATATCTTTTGGTTATTCTTAGTTTAGTAAATCAATTTGGTTTGATTTGTTTTATTAAGTTAGAGTATTTTGATCAGCATGGTTTGAAATCGTGTTATTCCTAAAGCTCCATGTCATCGGTCACTATCATCATTATTCTAGCCTTAGATATGTCAATCAACTCACAGTTTCCAATGTACATCATCTCATTGAAAATTCCATACAAATGATACTGAAGACTACT
The DNA here is from genome assembly GCA_963277665.1 of Viscum album. Lineage (NCBI taxonomy): Eukaryota > Viridiplantae > Streptophyta > Magnoliopsida > Santalales > Viscaceae > Viscum > Viscum album. The sequence continues at coordinate 1,981,239,815 of OY728165.1, read as the reverse complement.
GTTCTTGAACCAGTTTCACCTGAAATTCCATTTTCGTCATTGGTTTTTAGTATCATTGTTATGTAATTTTCGAGGAGGTGAAGAATATTGGAAACTGTGAGTTGATTAATATATCAAAGGCAAAAATAATGGTGATAGTGACTGATGAAATAGAGCTTTAGGTGTCACATGATTTCAAATCTCACATAGATCTCGAGACGTGTCTTATCTCCTCCCAAATCCTATGGTGCATGGCTGAACTAATTGGTAAGATTAATTTTAGAATTTGAATTTTGGTGCCTATCTATAATTTATTTGTGGGTATTTTGGTAATCTATTGTGTTCGTTCACACTTAACCCAAAAAAGGTTTTTTCTAAAAATTATAAAACAAAGAAGAGCTAGAGATATCATTCAATGAAATTAAATATTTTTTTATAGTTTATGTTAGTTTGGTTTAGCACCCATTTAGTTATTTTATATCAGTTCTATTCATATCAGTGGGGTGGGGATAGTAGTGGGGGTTGTGGGGTGAAGGTGGGGGTAGGGGATAGGGTGGGTTTTTTGGGGTGGGGGTGCAGTGGGGTGGGGATTGTAGGGGTGAGGGGGTAGTAGGGGTGAAGGAGGGGTGCAAGGGGGAGGGTGGGTGCAGGGATGGGTAAAGGAGGGGTGAAAGTTTAGTATTTGGTGCTAAGTCTCCAAATGCTTCCTTGATAATACTCTCCCTAAAGAACCAAACGACATTTGGTAGGGTAACTTTAGAGTGATCTGCAGCCATGACACTAGTTGCAAGAGCTGCAACATCTGAGTGTAGAACTGTATTTCCCAATCATAAGCTTGATCCAGCCAAACCTCATTCCCATGTACCATATGAAGTAACTAAAACTAAACCTGAATTCCATTTTCCTTAAAAGAAAAAACAAACCCCTCTTTAATAGGCCTATTCAATAATCAATTTCTCATTTTTATGTTGTCTGGATGCTTTCTTGGATACATTCTCTCCAAATACTCTTCCTTTCATCTGTTATTGATGCATGTTTGGAACTTTAGTAGAAACGCGGGAATATAATGAATCTTTCATTGCATTGTTCCAAATAGGTTCAAGTATTTTTTGTTATTTGTATGCTTCCTAAAATAAAAGCCTTTCCAATTACATCCCACATATCCCAAAATAATGCAACAAATTCTCATTACAGTTGACATTTTTCTACTGGAAATAACCACAAAAGTTTATGATTTAATTCAACTCCTACAAGCATGGAAACAAATAATATAGTCATTTTTAGACCTGATTATTTCTACTCTAGATCTCTTATTTCCTTCTAGGCATTTTTATCATGTATATCCTCTTAAATTATTTATCTTTGCTCTTTTATCTAGCAACTTCGTATTTTAACATCTATGAGTTAGCAAATCTTAGCCCATCTATTGACACCCTCCCATAGAGATGGAAATAAACACACACACAATATGAGTGAGTGTACAATTTTAATTAGTTATACCCCACCCCCATAAAAAAACCTCTCATGTAATTATAGAAGAAATAGTGTAACACCCCAAGATTTTATAGTGTGTTATTTCTTCAAAATAATTCAATAACTTGCACTACACGCAACACCGAGTTCAATCACACCATGACTTACAAAAAAAAGGCATTCAAAAGAGGTTATGAATAGTATTATATAAATTTTAAACTTTATATAATCCTTATAATTTTAGAATCCATATTATGAGTTTCTTAGATATAATGCAAGAACAAATTCATTTTCAGTATTGCCCTTTTATCAACTTTTAATAGTGAACCCTTTTGAAATACAATATTTTAAACTTTTTGACTAAATGGGGACATCAAAAATTTAAAATGAAACATCCCAAGCTTCCACGGTACACTTTCTTTGAATACTACAGTAGCGTGTGTTGTACGCAACCTTGAGTTTTAACACACACCACAACCAATCAAACTAGCCGTTATGAATAGTAATACCTACTTTTTGAAATTATATATATTTTGTATTTTAAAATGGACTTCATTTTTGGATTCGGAATATCGAATTTATCCTAAGGTGAAATTTTGGTACATTTCGGATAACTTTCATATTTTGATGAATAGTGAAAATTACTAAATTTTAATTAAAAACAACTTTTTTAATCAAAATAATTAATAGTGATAAATTATGAATTTTAGTAGTTTTAATGTATATTTAGAATATATTTTTAACATTTAATATAATTTTGGTCATTGGACATAATTTTACAATTAAACCGAACATAAACAAGTGTCAATCTTTTGATAGTTATTATCTCTTAAAAACACGCTTTTTGTTTTGACAGCAGGAATTAATTTTAAATTAATTTCTGTCACTACTGTGTTTTGAATTTAGGAAAATGGATTCCATATTTGGAATCAGGATGTTCAAATTGTGTAAATATGTAACTTTTATTTTTAGACATTTTGAATAATTACTGCGGTAAATATTTTATTTACCATGGTTAAGGGTAAATCCGGTAAATAAGGGTTAAATAAATAATATTATAATAATACTAAATTACCCTAAAACGTGTCTTAACCCTATTGGTTGATACATGGTCGACCATGGGCATCTTTGTGTCAATTTGGGGCCCCCATGGATCCACTTGTAAGTGATAATGACACATTATTTTAATTAAGTCAAAATGAATACAAAAATGACACAAGCATATATCTTTTAGCAAAACAATTGTTACATAGGGTTATATAAGTTTTATTTTAGATTATAAATATTCATTAGAAAGATAAAACTATTTACTACATAATGATATTTTATTTATAATTTTTAGACATTAAATAATTTATTTTATTTATGACACAATGATGATGCAGTAATTACTATAATAGTGAAAAATTAAAATAATTGATATTATAAATACCCAAAAAAATATAATATGAAACTTTTAATGAATTAAACTAATTTTCTAGGATAATATGATATATTAGGATTGATTTAATTGACTTTTTTAGAAGTAATCAATCTGTTATGAGTTTCACAAAAATCAACTATTGAATAGTGTCAAAATTGACATAAAAGAGTTCTTAAAAGAAATATTATATTATTAATTGATATTAAATTCCTAAAAATCTAAGGTTCGGCCAAGAGACTTATATCAGGATAGGTTCATCATTAATGGACCACTTGGGGGTCGCTTGGATGTATATAGTAAGTTTATTAACCATATTATATAAAAATACAAAGAGACATTGTAAAAGTGAAACTAATTAACTTAGAGTTAATACTTAAAGATAAGGTTAGTATAAGTACCCAAACCTGTCTAAATTCTATTGGTTGAGTGGTTTTCGACCTATCCCCACCTTAACTTTTTAATAATAAGCTTTGGAGCCATTAGAAACCGAATATGAATTTATTATAAATTAATATTTCTAGCTTTTCCAAAGGTACCCCTCACCCCTCTTATAAAAGGGCACTCCTCCTTCTCATTTCTTCACACCTTCAAAGCCTTTTGGTTCGGCCAAACTCCGCCCAAATACTCTCCCAACATCCCTCACTACAACCTAGTGGCCTTAGTTTGATCAGAAAGCCAACCTATGGAGTCCTTTTGATCAAATCAAAAGGAAGAACCCGAAGAAGAGGTAATGATTTCACCACCCTTCTCCAAGTTCATTTCTTCTTCCACTTCCTCTTTCTTTGTTCTTACCATTATAAAATAATAACTCCAGTATCTTACATATACTGTGATGTTATTATAAATATGGTACAACCATATTCAGTATTCTATCCACCCTTTGAATAACATGTCACCATACGTGCGTACGTACGGCTTACCGTCTCCACGTCGTGGTGTAATTGTTATTCAATATATTATTATTTGGATGGGTATAATAATGATGTGTAACTCATGTAAATAATAAATATAACATGTTTATGATTATTTATATATGATATACCATCCATTTATATATTATTTTAATATCAAAAGAATGATATTGTCGCTCGTGCGTACGTACGGACTACCGTCTCCACGAACGCGATGAGATTCATTCTCCATCGTATCCATTCAAGTATAATTATCATTTGATGATTTAAAAATGATGTTTAAGGACTTGATATCATTCTGGATATGAATAATATACAACCTATCCTTTACAAACATGTCTTACGTAACAAAACATATAAAAGAAAACAAGTAAGTTAACACCCAAAACAACGATAATACTAAGATATTATTATCAAATCAATATTAAAAGATCATATATGATATCATATTAATGTATATGATTCTTGTATAATTTAATAACAATTATTTCACCATTATACAGGAGGTTAACCTACCCCAACCAAGGAAAAGTACAAGGTAAGGGTTATTTCACAATCTCTTCATTAATCCGAGGTTGTTTATACGTAATAATCTACTGGGATCTCTTTATCATCCACATCCATGTTTCTTCAAAATGTTTTTCAAAACATTTTTATTATTTACAATAATATGGGTTAAAGTCATTTATACCCTTTTTTTACTTTTTATAAGAGGAATCTTTCCGTCGTTTTCAAAACAAGGACCTTTTAACCTTTTCGACATAATTAAGGTAAGAATGTTTTTTTTAACTTATACGGCGGGTGCAGTTATTTTCTGCCATTATAAAATCTTCAAAGTTTTCCTTACAAGCTTATAAGAATATTTTCAAAGAAAATGTTTTATTTTATATGGCTCTTAAATTATTTCAAAAATAGAAAGATATATTTCTCTAAAAAGTGTTTTGATTTCATCAATGTCAACATCCTTTGATGGATTTTACGCTTATTTGAAGTTGATTTATTATGATACAAAACTTCTATATTGTATTGAAGGATTTGTGATATGTTTGACTGTGGATGTGCTATTTTTATACCATTCATAGTTTATGGTGAAATTATTGACATTTCGTATGCTAGTTTTAATACGAATGTTTATGTTATGTTTAAACCTTTTCATATGGGAATGCATTGGACTTAATATGTGACGGGTAGAGCCCGCTATAGCTCCTCGATGCATCGGTAGGTCTCATGAGACAAACTAGTGTCTTGGCACAAGGCCTTGACAAAATCTTATTTGTAGTCTTGGCACGAGGCCTTGGCTATGTGGTTATGATAGTCTGGCATTATGCATTCCAACATTATGAAAGTGGTTATTGATTTTTGCATGTGATTATTCGATTAGTAGAATATCCATGTGAATAAGTAAATGGCATTATTTCATTTTATTTATGCCATACCATGTTGAAAGTTAATATTTAAAAGGCTTTTGTTTTAGTTATACATTTCCTTAAATGTTTATTCTTATTTATGAAAGTTTCCGCTATATTGTTATCCTTACTGGGCATTTGAGCTCACCCCTTTTCTATGTTTTATTTTTCCCAGGATGTGAAGAAGTAAGTTATGAATGACCTGCAGGGATTTTATGAGGGGTTAATAGTGTGGATTGTGGAAACATTATGTTGTTGTAGTAGTTTTTCATTTTATGATGTAATGTAAAACTTATGAATATATCTAGTGTTTCCAAGGATACTAAACCAATCTGTCTTTCGAGATTTGATCTTTCTTGTGATCATGAAAATGTTACGAAGTAATGCACCGACTCTGGGTAACTGGGGTCGGGGCGTTACAAATAGGGGGAGGGGAGGGGTTGGTGAAGCAGGGGGAGGGGGAGGGTTTATTCATGGCTCGGGTAGGGGCTAGTGGAGTAAGGAGGAGGGTAGGGGAGGGGCTGGTGCGGTAGGGGAGGGGTGGGGAGGGTCTAGTGTAGTTTGGGGGAGGGAGAGGGTGAGGGGCTATGCATAGGGGAGGTGGAGGGGCTGTGCAGGGGAGGGGGAGGGCAGTGGGGGTGCAGGTTGAGGGGGCTGGGTAGTAGTGGTGCAGTGGCGAGGGGTGAAGGTTGGTAGGGGTGGTGAATGGGGCAAGGGGTAGGGGCAGTGTCAGTGAAGGGGGTAGTAGATGCAAGGGGAAGTGAGGGTGAAGGGGGTGGGGGTTCGGGTGGGGGTTCGGGTGGGGGTTCAGGTGGGGGTAGTTTTATTCTCATGTGTGTTTTATCAGTCTTTGTGTGGAGTTTCTTCATGTTGGTGGTGGTGATGATATTTAGGTTTTGTTTGGTTTTTTATTCAATTTATTATGTTTTTCGGTTGGAAAATTATTTGGAATGATGTTTTATAGTTAGAACATGGTGGTGATTTTTGGTTTTTTCTTCTGATAGTGTTGGCTCCTAGAAGTGTGTTGATCTCATTCCATCCCACCTAACACTGTCATGGTGGGATGTATAGTGATGGGTTTTGTTATTGGTGATGTCTTCACTAAGTATTTTCCCTTCATTTAGATTTCGGTGGCATGGTTCTTTAGTGGGGAGTAATTATCTAGCTCACTTAAGTGGAATGGATTTCTTTTAGTGTTTCCAAAAATGCAGATTTTGGTTTTTTGTACCATACTAGAATTTGGATTTGGGTGGCCTGGTTCATCTTTAACATATTGAAGTTATATAGAATCTGAATTTTTAGTTTTTCTTGAATCATCATATATGTGGTTAGAAAAAAATATGAACAATGAATCATTTTTTAGGTAGATAGGAGTATCCAATTTCATGGTGCCCATCTTCTTGATCTTCTTAATTTGAATTCTAGAAAAATTAAATTCTTAGGCTCTGTTTAACCTTGAATTTAGTTTATAGTTTGTGGTATATTTTAGAATTCGTAGGGGGTGTGTACGGGTTGTTTTAGGGTTGTTCTAGGGTTGTTTAATGGTGTGTGAGGGTGTTAAAGGGTTGGAGGAGGTTCAGGGTGTGTGGAGGGTGTGTGTGCAGGGGGTGTGCAGGGTACAGGGGTAGGGGTTGTGCAGGGTACAAGGGTATGAGGTGTGTAGGGTACAGGGGTAGGGGGTGTGTGCAAGGGGTGGAGAGAGTGTGTTGAAGGGGAATGAAGTGTGCATTGGAGGGGGGTATGTGTTTTATGGGGTTGTTTTTTGGTGTGTGGGGGGTGTGTGCAGGCGGTGTGTATGGTATTGGGGTAGGGGCTGTGTGGGAGAGTGTGAAGGGGGTCGATAGAGTGTGTGTAGGGGGGAAGAAGTGTGCAGTGTAGGGGGAGGGGTGCGCAGGGGTTGTTTTAGGTGTGTTTTTTGTGTGTAGGGGGGGAGAATCTGGGCTCACCATGCCATGTTTTTCGAACACTTGTTTCTAAAAAAGGTTGTTTTATTTCTTATGTAATATAGTTTTTTTTAACGAGAATGTTTGATTTTGTAAGGTCAAAGTTCTGGCATGTGTTTTTCTTTGAGGAATGGGTGTTTCTGAATTTTTCCTCATTATTATTGATCATGTGATTTAGTATTGGGATTTGCATATCAATCTGAATATTATTTTTTCATTGTTTGTTATGGATTCATGTATAATTTATCATGAATAGTTGACATGATGATCATATATATATATATAAGAAGTTTTTATACCTCATTTATTTTCCCATTATTTCCTTACAGGTGGTTTCTTATGATGAGGCTGGTTCTATCCACCACCATCAAAGATAATGAGTTCAACATCGGATTTGGGTAAGTTTTATTCCATTTTTATTCTTTGGTCCAATTTTAAATAGGGATTTTGTGATTTTTGGGTTACTTATATTTTTATAGTATGTTTCGGATCTCGTTGAGTAGCATAACCTCACATGATAGAACTATCATACCCTTCATTTGAACACCTAGTCTCTCACACCATGCTATGTATCCGTTGACATATACCAAGATGAAACCCAGCATAGCCTACTACCATTCCCTTAGATGAACTTATAAATTTCATTTACATTTCTACAAAAGACCAAACCCATACCTGGGTGTTTTTAGTTGGCAATATTGGTTACTGGTAATGGATGCATTCCCAGGATGGTTTTTTTCTATCAAAAGACCCTTGAATGGGTGTGCAGGGGGGTGCAAGGGGGATGTCCAGGGTGTACAAGGGGGTTTTCCAAGAGGGGAGGTCAGGTGAATGGGTGTGCATGGGGTGCATGGGGTGTTCAAGGGGGTGAAAGGGGGTGTCCATGGGGGTGAAATGGGGTATCCATGAGGGGGGTACAATGGGGCATGTGTGTGCGGGGGGGAGGTGTGGGTGTTCAGGTGGGAGGGGCTATCTAGGAGGGGGTTCAAGGGGGCATGGGTTTCCAGGAGGGGGTGGGGGTGTCCAGGAGGGAGGTGGGGGTGTCCAGAAGAGGGGCATGGGTGTGAAGGGTGGTGAAAGGGGGTATCCAGGAGGGGGTTGTCCAGAAGGGAGTGGGGGTGTCCAAGAGGGGGGGTCGGGGCATGGGTGTGTAGGGGGGTGTTCAAGGGGGGATGTCTGGGGTGCAAGGGGGTTGTATGGGGGGTGTATGGGAGTGGGGGTTTTTATGGGTATATCTAGGGGCTGTCTAGGGGGTTTTGCATGGGGTGGGCTACTACAAGGGTGGGGGCTACTATAGGGGGTGTTCAAGGGGGTGCAAGGGGGTTTTCCAGGGGTGGGATGCTACAGGGGGTGTTCAAGGGAGGAGGGGGCTTCCCAAGGGGATTTTTATGGGGTGGGTACTACAGGGGGAGCTACTGCAGGGGGTGAAGTGGTTTTCAAGGGGTTGCAATGGGGTTGTCCAGGGGGTGGGATACTGTAGGGGATACAAGGGGGTTTTCTAGGTTGTGGACTACTGTCGGGGGTGTCCAGGGGGTGGGCTACATAGGGAGTGCAAGGTGTGTTAAAGGGGGTTCAAGGGAGTTGTCTAGGGGGTGGGCTACTGCAAGGGGGTGTTCAAGGGGGTGTAAGGGGCCTGTCCAAGAGGGGTGGGCTACTGCAGGGGGTGCTACGAGGTGTTTAAGGGGGCAAAGGGGGTTTCCCATGGGGTGCTAGGGGTGTTCAAGGGGATGCAAGGGTGATGTCCATGGGTGAAAGAGAGGGTGTATAAGAGGGAGGGGTGTCCAGGAGGGGGGTCAGGGGCATGGGGGTGAAGGGGGTGTTCAAGTTGGTGTAAGGGGCTGTCTAGGGGGTGAAATGGGGTTATCCAGGGGCATGGGGGTGAAGGGGGTGTTCAAGGAAGTTGTCAGGGGGTGCAAGGGGGTTGTCCAGGGGGGATTGGGGTGCAGGAGGTTGTTCAAGGGGGTAAAAGGGAGTTGTCCAGGGGGCATGGAGTGTTCAAGGGGGTGCAAGGGGGATATCCAGGGGGAATGGGGGTACATGGAGCTATATAGAGGTGAAAGGTGTTGTCCAGGGGGCATAGGGGTGTAGGGGGGCTGTCCAGGGGGTGTAGGGTGGTTGTCTAGGGGGTGAAAGGGGGATGTCTAGGTGAATGAGGGTGAAAGGGGCTATCTAGGTGCTTCAAGGGGTGTTGTCGAGGGTGTGCATGGGGTTGTCCAAGGGGTGAAAGGGGTTGTCCAGGGGCATGGGGGTGTAGGGGGGTGGGGAACTAGGGTGAACTGAATTAATTTTATTATACCATATAAATGATATATCCATGGTTTTAACCAGGGTAGTAGGGCCTTAGTCACCCGGTTTTAACCTTGGCAATAGGGGCTTAGTGCCATGGTTTAATCATAGCATTATGAAGCCTACTACCAAAGTTAAAACTGTAGAAGTAGGTCCCTAACTACCATGGTTAAACTATGGCACTAGACCCCTACTAGCATGGTGTTTGGGCTTACGTCCACGTTTCCAAACTGTGGTCATAATTGAATTTTCTAGTTGTATTATTTGTGGATTATTTCAATGCATGCAAGAAGATATCACCCAATTGGAAGAAGAAAATTATGTTTTGGAGTAGGGATTACAAGGAAAAATTATTGAATGTTTAAATATCTCCAGACATGTTGGAGCCTTTAAGCTACAAAGAGGGGATTTGAAGTAAGTTCTTCAATGTGACACAAATATGTTGAAGAAAAGGAGGGATTCAACAATAATCTATAAGAGACTATTCATTCACTTGAAGATGATCTTAAAAGGATCACTGAATTCAAGGATTTATATCTGGAAGAAAATTCCAAGAAGATCAAAAAACTTGGGTCATTGTTACAGAATAAAGTGAAATTGCATGATGTGGAAGTTGAAAGGTTAAAGAGATCCTGAGAAGAGAAGATTACTATGATTGAAGATCATAAAGTCATCCTCAATATGAAATGTCTAGAATCGGAAGCTCAGTTGACTAATCTTGAGAAGACACATATTGAGTCTCCATAGAAGAAAGAAATAGAATCTGGTGGTATTCAATGCTCACTGGAGGATTGTACTATCAAAATACCTCCAACATGTGATAATAATATCATGAATTCACTCATTGATCTGTCATAAGTAGCTGAGAAAAAGGTACCATCCATACGAACTTGTACTAATGTTTCTAAACAAATCTACAAAAAGTGCAGGTTGGAAGAAAAATTCTACACAAGTATTGATTAAAAAGATTGATAAGAAAACTACCACCATGTATAGGGTTGATAGTGGAAATATTGTGGAAGATATATCCCTAGAGAAATCACTACATATCAAGAAGAAGATTCAGAAACCATATAAACAAGATATCAAGAATTCAAGTTTTGTTGTTCAATGATGGTGTTGTAATAGATTTGGTCATTGTGCACTAGATTTTTGGTACAATCCCTTAAATGTAAAATCATAGAGAAAATACATCTCAAGGGGGAGAAATCCAAAGAATAAGAATAAAAATACATAAATATAAATTCTTTTGTATGCTGCAAATAGATTTAGAATGTTATATAACATATGTGATGTATATAATAAGAGTGGTAACATGAATGGTGTATCTTCATTTCAACAGGTACCCAAAGATGATATGAAAATAAGATCACCAGAGCTGGATAAAAATGAAGAAGCTTCCATGGGGAGTAGTCAGAAGAATGTGGTAAAAACTAATTCTCCCAATAAGACTCCAAGGAGAAAATCTGACAAGTCCTTGGATTCTAAATCCAAGAAGGTGAAGGGTGGTGAATCTAAAGTAACTACTAAGAATGATTCCACTGAGAAGAATCCTTGTATAAGATCCAATCTTGATGCATCAGTACCTAATGAAATATTAATGGTTTGGACAAAAGATTTGGAAAGAATGAGGAAAATGGAATATGTGCATTCTAAGGCTATTAATAAAAAAATCATATTCTACATCAAGAAAATAAAGTTACATGTGTGAGGTGTAACAAGGATGATCACATTGTTAAAAGATTATTTGAATTTATTCCATCCCAACAAGAATTCCTCCAGAAGATGAAAGTTTCACTAGGAGATTCTATTTCTTTAAAATCCCTTGAAGAAAAAAGATTCACATGCAAGGATATTGAAGAAATATTGAGATACACACAATCACAATCATCATTAAATATCAGTTATGAAAGTGTGAAGTATGGGGCATCTAGGGTGAGAAGATCACCTCATACTTGTTGTTCACATTGATGGATCAAGGTGGATCTACCTTATTCCCTTAAATCTTGGTGTATTTTATTTATTATTATTATATAGGGAATTGAAGGTGAAGCAAGATATTAGGGGAAGAGCCTGAGATTTTGTGATGAGAAGTGTTACCTTGAGGGTGAGACATTGGAAGAAGCATCCAGATTCATTATCTCAATCGGTATCAACATCAGTTGGTATAAAATTCAATTACTCTAATGATTTTCTAAAGATAATTTCATTGAAAAATGTATGTTATTTCTTAATATCTCATCCTAGGTTACTCAAAATAAAGATCATTCTATAAAGGGGGTAACTAAATTACTCAATGACCTAAGAAGAGTGGATGAGTTCTCATCTCATGAGGTATCATGATCAGTGGATTGTAGATAGATTTGTTGTCTAAATCAAATACTCTTGATTTCTACACCGAGAATTTCTCAAGTATAATTAGAGTTAAATGGTTTATGGAACATTTCTTAAGAATGTAATGATACCCTCCCTACCATGAAATTTTTATTTCTTTTCAATAAGGAGGATATAAAGTTAAATGAGGGTTCAAAAGTTAGAGAAAAGAAAAGTAAAGGGGAAAGAGCAGGTTATCATTTTGATATTGACACATTCATTTGAGATATCTTTGAAGTATTTCCAATAAATTCAAATGGGGGATTGTTGGGACCGAATTGTGTATAAGTTTTATTTATTGTCAATAGGTTTCAATAATGGTCAATATGAAGAAGGACCTCCAATGTTAATAGAGATTGGTTTAAGTGATGGTGTTTGGAGAATTTTTATGGAATCATAGCAGTGAATGACATGCTTGAAAAATTCCCCATGTTGTTAATTCAGACGATTGTTGCACTAATCCTGAGTTTAAATAACTTGTGTCAAAGGTGACACATTGTATACAACAATGATGAATGGTGAAGTATCATCCCTTTTAGGACGATTGGAGAAGTTATTTGGAATTCAAGTTCTAAAAGGATATGGTTAATGGTCATTTGAAGAAGGCTATGAAATGCTTCACAATTGCATGAGAACCTTGCAAGAGCTTACTTGAAGAAAGGAATCATATGATTTCCATGAAGTAGGGAATGATGGTTTAGGAATCATAGATAAGTGGCCATCCATGGTCTTGAAATTATAATTTTTCAAGCATGATATTGGAATGAAGTTGATGCCTATCACATTCACTTGAGATTGGAAAGAAAGATGATGCTGGAAAATCGTGAAGTTATAATACTTTCCTCCATAAATCGAATAATGATTTGCTGATTTGTATTTCATAAAGATTGTAAGTTTTTTATAGAACATGTGATGAAATTTTTATGAAGGAAAGGGGGATAAAATATGTTATTAATCAGTATGGTTGGTTTTCCTGATGTAGGTGTCTAAGGTGGCGCAGTTTTCTAGTATTTTCCAAATTTTTTGGGGTCCAAAATTTGGAGTTGGGATAGCATTGAAAAAATTGTATTTCCATGAAGATCTCATCAGAACATGGAAAATGTGTGAATTGTGTGAATATGGGATTCATTAAGTATATTTTTTGAAGACATGAAGAATGTTGATGGTGTTCTTCGCAATTACAATGATCTTTGCGAATGGATGAGGAAAGGAACATTGTGGGTGATCATTGTGGCAGTGAAGTTGAAGAGAATTGTAGAGGAGAAAAGGAAGAAGTATAATCATGGTGGTGAAAAGGATTTGAAATAATGCTTTGTGGTTATGAATATCTTTTAGAATCTGTAAAATATTCATAGTACTTCGTGAAACAATGTAAATTTTGGAAAAAAATAGAAGCTCTGAAATTTAGTGATAAAGTGGTGCTATAGTGGATAGAGGGTTCTGGAGTCAGTGGGAAATATCTATAAATAGGCCCTTACCCCCTTGAGAAAAGGATATATAATCAAAGAAAATCTTATGCCTCTTTAATTGAGAAAAAGGTTTATGACGGTAGTGAGCTCTGAGAAGTCAGAGAACTCTGCAATGGCTATAAGCTCTAAAAGGAAAAGTGCTCCACAAAGGAAATTCTCTTTGAAATGGTAGTGAGCTATGTGAAGGAAGATATCTCTATGAAGTTTTGTGTTCTATGAGGGTTGGAGCTCTGCAAATCAGTGAGCCCTACGAAATAGTGATCTCAGCGAAGCAGTGAGCTTTGTGAAGCAGTGCTCTCTACAAAGGATCTTTGAGAAAGAGCTTTGAAAACGATATTTTCAAATAGTAGTTTGGAAAACCTAGTTTAAGTTTACCAGTTCTTGGGAAGACACCACTACACCATTCCATATTATAGTGTGTCCAAGAATAATCAAGTGTTCCCAATTACGGACTGATTATTAAATAGGGAAAAATAATTTTAATGATGCTAAGTTGAGTTGTACTTCATTGATCTAACAATAATAAATAGGATCATGTGATTCTATCAAGAAAAATATAAGGGTTTGGGGAATATAGTTTTTCACTAAAGGAGAAAGTGTAAAGAATAAGTGGTTTCAGTGCAGCTAGTTTAGCACTGAAGAAGTAGAAGAAGAAAAAGAGTGTGCAGCTTACAGGTTTGTTATAGAGAAAGTATAGGTTGGTTACCTGCATGCTGCTAGGAAAGTAACAAGGAGAAAAAGAAGTTTTTTGAAGAATAAAGTATCACTATGACACCCAACATGTCTCAATAGGTGGAAGACTTTATTGGTGTTACAAACTCTTTAAATAGGGATAAGACTATCTTTAGAGGAAGTATAAATAACCATCTAGAAAGTTGTAAGTTGGAAGAGGATTATATCCCTTCCCCCTCTGAGTGTAGGGTATCACACTGGGAATAGATTATATCCTTACCTCTTACAAGTGTAGGTATCCACACTAACTAGAGGATTTTTTTTCCTAGTAAACCACTGTAAAAGAAAATCACTTTATATTGGAGAATCCATGTACTAGTCATTACCAAACATAGCAAGGACTTGATACTCACATTGAGTTATGAGCCTTGTAAAAATATCACGCGTATTCTTTTACTACATTATATTATTTCATGTGATAGGTAAAATAGAATAATAGAATCAAGATCCTAACAGGTCATAAGGTACAGGGATAAAAAGTTGGAATTGGTTTAAAAATACCCCAACACCGATTCACCCTGCCCCCCCCCCCTCTCAATGTTAGGTATATCTCAAACTAGTCCTCCTAGTGGGTATCAGAGTCATAGATTCACCTATGTTTGATTCTATATAGTGAAGTTATTCTCTTTTTAAGACTTGAGTTTCTTTCCTATGTTTTCAATAAAGTTCACTTTCATTGAAGATTCAGTTATCTCTGAGAAGAATTATATAACTACCAAGACCATGATTAAGAAGAAAAATAAAAGAAGAGAAAGTTGAATAAGAAGTCCCTATTATCTAAGTTAGAGGAAGCATCCAGATCTCCATACCTTTCTAACAAAGTAGAAATATTATACATGTAAATTAATGAGAATGTGGATCAATATCACACCAAGAAGATGGATAACCTTCCTGCCTTAAGTGATCAAGAGGTATGTGTTGTTACATTTGAAAATAATTCTCATGATAAAAATTCTAGCACAAGTGTTGATGATCAATCTACAAATTATCAAGAGTTATTAGTTGATATATTAAGAATGATTCTATGTAGCATCCATGAATAAAGTGTCTCAATTATTTGTGGAGTATTTCAATGTATGCAAGATGATATCACCCAACTGTAATAATAAAATGATGTTTTGTATAAGGGATTATAAGAAAAAATTGTTGAATTTTTAATGCTCTCTAGACAGGTAGGAGCCTTTGAAGCAACAAAGAAGGGATTTGAAGTAAGTTCTTAAATTTTTATTCAAGATGTTGAAGAAAAGGATGGAGTCAACAAGGCTCTAGATGAGAATATTCATGCACTTGAATATGATCTAAAAAATAACACTGAATTCAAGGAGTTGTATCTAGAAGAAAATTCCAAGAAGATCAAGAAACTTGACTCTTTGTTACAAAATAAAGTGAAATTGTGTGAAGAGGATGTTGAAAGATTCAATAAATCCTGTGAAGAGAAAAAGACTATTATTGAATATCATAAAGTCATCCTCAATATGAAATGTCAATAATTGGAAGCTATGTTGACCGATCTTGAGAAGGCACATATTGAGTCTCCACAGAAGAAGGAAATATTTTTTTGCTGGTATTAAACTCTCACTGGAGGACTGTACTATCAAAAGACCTCCAACATGTGATAAAAAGATCATTATTTCATTTATTTATCCATCACAAGTAATAGATAAAAAGGTACCATCCATACCAACTTGTACTAATGTTTCTAAAATTGTTTTCTACTAAAAGTGTAGGTTGGAAGAAACATTATACCCAAGAATGGATGACAAATAGTGATAAGAAACCTACCACCATGGATAGGGTGGATAAGGGAAAGAGTGTGGAAGATAGATCCATAAATAAAGCACAACATACCAAGAAAAATATTTAGAAATCTTATAAAGAAGATGTCAAGAAGTCAAGGTTTGTTGGTCAATGCTGGTGCTGTAATAGATTTGGTACAATCCATTAAATGTAAAAGCACAAAGAAAACCCATCTCAAGGGGGGGAATCTAGAGAAGAAGAAGCCAAATCCATAGATCCATAAGTATCTATATACTGCAAACAAATTTATAATGTTATATAACATATGTGATGTATGCAATAGGAGTGGTCACGTGAATGGTGCATGTTCATTTCAACAGGTACCCAAAGCTGATAAGAAAAGAATATCATAGGAGCTAGATAAAAATGAAGAACCTTACTTGGGGAGTAGTCAGAAGAATGTTATAAAAGCTAATTCTCCCAAGAAGAATCCAAGGAAAAAAGTTGAGAAGTCCTTGGATTCTAAATCAAAAATGGTGAAGGGTGGTTCATCCAAAATAACTACTAAGAATGATGCCACTCAGATGAAGCCATGTAGAAGATCCAATCTTTATACCTCATTCCCTAATGATATATTAATGGTTTGGCCAAAATATTTGGAAGGAATGATTAAAATAGAATATTCACAGGCTAATTCTAGTGCTAAAAAAAGAAGATTCTACATGAAGAAAAAGTAATTTTAAGTGTGAGGCTCAATAAGGCTGGTCACACTATTAGAAGATGCTTTGAATTTACTCCATCCCAACAAGAATTCCTCAAGAAGATTAAATTTGTGCCAGGATATTATAGTGCTTTCAAATTCCTTAAAGAAAGAAGATTCACACCCAAGGAGATAGAAGAAATATTGATATCCACACAATCACAGTTAGCATTGAAGATCAGTTATGAAAGTGTGAATAATGAAGCATCTGGGTTGAGAATATCATCTCAACATTGTTGTTCACATTGATGGAGAAAGGAGGATCCACCTTATTCCATTAAATCACTTTGTATTGTATTTGTTCTTATCATATAGGGAATTGAAGGTGAAGCAAGGTCTTAGGGGGAGAGCCTGAGATTCAGTGATGGTAAGTGTTCTCTTGAGGGGGAGACACATGAAGAAGCTACCATATTCATTATCTCAATTAGTGTCAACATTAGTTGGTATAAAATTAAATTACTATGAATATTGTTTGAAGATCATTTCATTGGAAAAGTTATGTTATTTCTTAATCTATCATCCTTGGTTACTCAAAAAATAATGACCATTCTACAAAGGTAGAGTAACTAAATAACTCAGTTACATAAGAAGAGTGGATGAGTTCTCATCTAATGAGGTATCATGACTAGTGTATTATGGTTAGCTTTTCTGTCTAAATAAAATACTTTTTTTTACACTGAGCATTTCTCAAGAAGACTTAGAGTGAAATGGTTGATGGAATATTACTTAAGTATGGACTGGTACCCTCTCAACCGTGAACTTTGTATTTATTGTCAATAAGGGGGAGATAAAGTGAAATGAATGTTCAAAAGTGAGAGAAAATAAAAGTGAAGGGGAAATATAATATTCTCATTTTGATATTAACACATTCATTTGAGATAACTTTGATGTTTTTCCAACAAATACAAAGGGGGAGATTTTTTGGACCAATTTGTGTATAAGTTGTATTTGTTGTCAATTGGTGTCAATAATGGTCAAAATAAAGAAGGAACTCCAAATTTATTATAGATTGGTTGAAGTGGTAGTGCTTGGAGAAATGTTATGGAATCATAACAGTGAATGAAATGATTTATCAATTCTCTATATTATTAATTCAGATTATTTTTGCACTGATCCATAGTTCAAATAACTTGTTTCAAAGGTGACACATTATTTAAAATAGTGAATAATGGTTAAGTATCATCACTTTGATGATTATTAGAGAAGTTATTTGGAATTAAAGTTCCAAAAGGAAATTGTTAATGATCATTTGAAGAAGTTCATGCAATGCTTCACGATT
Organism: Viscum album; assembly: GCA_963277665.1. NCBI lineage: Eukaryota > Viridiplantae > Streptophyta > Magnoliopsida > Santalales > Viscaceae > Viscum > Viscum album. The sequence continues at coordinate 1,981,222,044 of OY728165.1, read as the reverse complement.
TCATGATAACCATGCAATAGAATACTTGAAGAAAAGACTCATATGATTTTCATGAAGTAGGAAATGATGGTTTAAGAATCCTAGGGAAGTGTACATGCATGTGATTGACATTCTAAGTGGCTATGCATGAGATTGTAGTGAAGTTTATTCCTATCACATTCATTTGAGATTGGAATGAAATATGTGGTTTGAAGAGAGCGAAATTATAATACCTTCCTTAGTAAATCTAATGATGAATTGTTGATCTGTATTTCAAAAAGATCATAAGTTTTTTGGAGAACATGTGATGCAGTATTTATGAAGGAATTCAAGATAAAATATGGTGTCCATCAGCAAGGTTGGTTTTTTAGAAGCAGGTGTCTAGGGTGGAAAAGTTTTCCTGTGTTTTCCAAATTTTTGGGGTTCAGAATTTGGAGTTGGGATAGCATTGTGAAAATTGAATTTCCTTGAAGATATCATCAAAACATGGAAAAGTCGTGAATTTCGTGTATATGGTATTCCTGAAGTAGATTTCTCAAAGACCTGAATAATGTTGATGGTGTTATTCATAATTACGATGAGCTTTGCGAATGACAGAGGAAATAAGCATTGAAGTGGTGAAGGTGAAGAGCATTGCGGTGGCATAAAGGAAGAAGGATCATTGTGGTGACATAAAGGATTTGACAGAATGCTTCATGATAACAATGAGATTTTCGAATCCATAAAATAGTCATGGTGCTTTGCAAAACAGAGTGAATTTCGGTGTAAATATCATAGCTCTGTGATTTGGGGCTAACATGGTGCTGAGGTGGATAGAAGGTTCTAGGGTCAATGGGAAATTCCTATAAATATGCCCTTAACCCATCTAAAAAATAATAGACACTCAAAAAAATCATAGGCCCCGTGAACTGTGAAGACGGTTCATGGAGGTAGTGAGCTCTGCGAAGGCTATTATCTTCACAAAGGTAGGGATCTATATCAAGGTAGAGAGCTCTAAAAATGTGGTAATCTCTAAGAAGTCAGGGTTCTCCACAAAGGAAATTATCTTTATAAAGGTTTTGAGATATGAAAATCCAAATATCTCCATGAAGGTGTGTATTCTATGAAGGCCAGATCTCTGTAAAGTAGTGAGCTCTACGAAGCAGTGAGATCTATGATGAAATGATCCTTATTAAGCAGTGAGCATTATGAAAGAGTGTGTTATGTAAAGGATCTTTGAAAAGGAGCTTCACAAAGGATATTTTCCAATAGTTGTTTTGAAAACCTAATTTAGGTAAATTGGTGCTTCAGAAGACACCACTACACTATTCCATATTACAGTGTGTCCAAGAATAATCAAGTGTTCCCACTTAGAGACCAATTATTACTCAGGGTAGAATAATTGTAATGATGATAAGTTGATATATACTTCATTGATCTAACAATCATAAAAGAGGAGCTTGTGTTTCATTAAATAAGAAGAGAATGGTTTGGTGCATTTGTAGTTGCACTGAAGGAGAAAGTGTAAAGAAGAACAGGTTTCAGTGTATCTGGTTTTTCACTAATGAAGTATAAGAAGAAGAGTGTCTAGCTTACAGGTTTTCTATAAATAAATAATATTTTGGTTACTTGCATGATTCTAAGCAATTCATAAGGAGAATAAGAAGTTTTTTGAAGAATAATGTGGCACTATTACACCGAATAGGTCTCAATAGGTGGAAGATTTTATTGCTATTACAAACTCTTTTAACAAGGATAATAATATCTTCAGAGGTACTATAAAGGACTAGATATAAAGCTGCAAGTTGGAAGAGGATTATTTCCCTTCCCCCTCCGAGTGTAGGGTCTCAGACTGGAAAGAGATTATCTCCTTCCCTTCTCCATATGTAGGGAGCCACACTGACTAGAGGATTGTTTTTCTAGTCGACCACTGTAAATCATATCACTTTATAGTGGAGAATATTTTTAATGGTCATCACCATACATGGAAAGAACTAGTTACTCACATTGAGTAGTAAACCTTGTAAAAATATTGTGTGCATGTTTTTACTGCTTTTTATTATTACATGTTACAGGGAAAATAGAATAAGAGAATCAAGATCCGAATAGGTTCGGCGGTACAGGGGATAAATATTTTGAATTGGTTTAAAAATTCCCCAACACTGATCCACCCCCCCCCCCCATCAGTGTTAGGTATATCCCAAATAGTTCCTCTCACCAGAGACTACATTTTAGATCGTTATGCATATTTCTGGTATTTGGTTATTCCATTTGGGCATACCAATGCAATTGTTATTTTCATGGCACTAATGAACTGGATCATTCATCTCTTTTTGGACTCCTTTTTGGTTATGTTTGTAAATGAAATATTAGTTTATTCTAAGATGGAGGAGGATCATGTTGACCATATGAAGGTTGTTTTGGTTGTTTTGAGAGATAATTTTCTATATGAAAAGTTTCCTAACTTCCAGTTTTGGATTAAGGTTGCAATGTTTTTTTGGCCACGTGATTTTTGAGGTACGAGTTTCAGTGGATCCAGAGAAGGCTAGAGTATCCATGTCTTTGGAGAAGCACAAGAATGTGTTCGATTTCTGTATCTTTTTTAGCTTGGCTGGGTATTATAGACATTTTTCTGAGTCTTCTCTAGGGTATCTTCTCCCTTGTAGTTTTTACCAGAAAACGGGTAAAGTTTTAGTGGGATGATAAGTTTCAGAGTTCTTTTGAGTAGTTTCATTACCATTTTACATCAACACCTATTTTTATTCTACCTGATCTTGGGAGATCTTATGAAATTTATTGTGATGATTCCAATGTGGGTTTTGAATGTGTGTGGACACAGGATGGCCATGTGGTGGCCTATGGATTGTGGTAGCTATTCCCACATGAATAGAATTATCCCACCCATTACTTGGAATTGGTAGTGGTTATGCATACATTAAAGATGTTGTGAAATTATCTCTTTAGTGGTCATTTTATAGTCTATTCGGATCATAATATCAAGATTCATACTTTCACTCAGAGGGACCTAAACCTTAGATAAAGATGTTGGGTGGAGTAACTTATATATTTTAATTTCAATATTATGTATGCACTAGGGAAAGTAAATTTGGTCATCAATGCATTGAGTAGGAATATTCTAGTGTTGGTAGTTCAAGAATTACCAGATGAATGGGGTCTGGTGAGTTTGTTTTCTGATATGAGGTTGGATGTGTAGGAGTATGGAGGGATGGTATTATTGAAAAGTGTGTAGGTAGATCCCTCTATCATTGATCGAGTTAATACTAAATAGATATTTGACCCTGAGTTCTAGAAGATTATAAATTCCTTAATAGGTGGGGATACTGTGGGTGATTGGTATTGGTCTCTCGATGGCTCTCTTCTCTTATAGAACTATCTAGTTATTCCTTTGAGCCTGAGGAAATAGGTGATGCATGAGGCGCATGATTCTAGTTGGTTCATTCACCCTAGGGAAACCAAGATGTTCTATACCCTTAGGGGTTGTATTGATGGATTGATATAAGATGTATGGTGGTGGAATTTGTTTCTAGGTGCTTGACCTTCCAAAAGATCAAATTGGAGCATCAGAGACAAGCCAGATTATTGTAACCAATTATCATGCCTATGTGGAAGTGGTATGAGATCTCCATGTATTTCATGGTCTAGATTTCTCATTCTCTGAGTGGAAAATATTCTATATGGATGATTATCGATTGTCTACAAAATTAAACCCACTTTCTTCCCATCAGAGAATTGATGAAGGTAGAAGGCATCATATGCATGTATGTTAGATAGGTTTTCCGTCTTCATGGAGTAACCTTAGTAATAGTTTCTGTTCACGATTCCCATTTCACATCTCAGCATTGGAAGTGACTTAAATAGAATTTGATAACTCGGTTGAGGTTGGGCACCGTGTATAACCCACATATGGATGGCCAGTCTGAATGGACCATCCACACTCTCAAAGAAATATTGCGGGTGTGTGTACTTGTTTTCGATGGTTTTTTGGAAATTCAACTACCATTGGTTGAGTGTTAATATAATAATGGATATTAGGATTCGATCAAGATGGCCCCATTTGAGGCATTATATGGGCGATCATGCCAATCCCCTTCATGTTAGGACTAGGTGGGTGAGTGTTCCTTATTTGGATTAATCCTCATTCAAGAGACGTACGAGATAGTGCGGTTGATTCAAAAATGGATAGTGATAGCTTGGATTCACCAGAAGTTGTACATAGACCACTGTAATTTTCTATTTGTGTTTTTAGTTAATGATCAGGTGTTTCTTCAGGTATCATTTCAGCTAGGTCATCATAGTTTGGAAAAGAATGAGAATTTGGTTCCATGTTATGTCGATTTGTTTTGTGTTGTGGAGCTTCTAGGGAAGGTATCCTATTGGTTGGAGATTCCACCATGGATGACCTTAATTCATGATTTCTTCCACATTTTATAGATAAATATATAACATTTTTACTCATATCATGTATTGGAGTGAAAAGATTTGGAGTTAGATCTTGATTCCACCATTGAGGAGCATCATATATTTGTTGTGGATGTTCTGAATATGGTGGTTTGTGGAAAGGTGATTGCGTTGGTCTGTGTGCTCTGTAAGTGTGATGGTTGTAGAAATGAGATGTGTGAGAGGGAAGGTTGGGTGAGGGAGAAGTTTCCATGCCAATTATATTCTAGTGAAGATTACGGACTTTTTTGGGGAATAAATTTTCATTGTGGGGATTTTTTGACACATGATGGGTCACTAGTATGTATAATTTTGAGTTTTATTTTCCTTTGAGTGAATTATTGGAGTTCCTCGGTGTCAGGGTTCAAAACTATGAGTTTTGGGGAGACAAACTATGGTGCACTATTAGTGAACAGTTTGTCTAAATCATGCAGTAACTATGTGAGTGGTACTGCATTTTTTGATAGTACAATTTCACAAGTTTTGGGCACAACTTTTCAAACCATATGACTCCTGAGAGGAAATCGTGCAACCTTTTTTGGTTGGATAGTGTCACCCACACAGTTGGCACATGGCTTTCCTAATCATGTGTACAAACCGTGAGACCCTGTCCAGTTCAATAAAAAGTGGATTTTTACCTTTTTTCCCCCTTTCAAATTTTAAGGATTTTAACGCTTATTTCTCCTCCATCATGTGCAACCCTTCCCCTTGGCATGGTGCAGCACCCTAAGAATTTAAAAATATATTTATTATAGAATCAATGAAACATGGAGTCTTTAAAAAACACCACTTTGTTATAACCTACTCACGTAAACATAATTTTTCCACCTCTGTGGTTTGAATTTAAAAAATCTAACATACACAGTTGTGGTCAGTAAGTTATATGGGGTCAGATAAGAAAAACATAATTTTTGGCGAATAGTAACATTCCCTTATAAATAGTAGAATACCCTTATGAATAGTGATATACCCTAATGAATAGTAACCTTACCTATTATATTATATAAATAATATTCAAGCGGAAGTATGATATAACTCTGTTTTGGAATAAGTAAAAAATGTTTTAAACTGTTTTTTTAGAATAAATTACGATTTTAATTAAATATAAAATTAATCATATTTATAAAATTATTTTTGAAAAATGGACTTCAGTTTTGGATTCTAAATTTCAAAAAATGGTTAGGGTGAATTTTAATTATTTTTCTGAAATACTCGAATTTTTGATGAATAGTGAAATATGGTAAAATGCCATACATACAAATATCAGTTTAATACACTATTTATGACATCATAAGTTATGTAATCCCATTTGGTTCAAACTCGCATGAATTTATTACTATTTTTTGTCATGTAATCATCACTATTTCTGGTCTTGAGGTAAATTAATAAACTAATGATTAAAAAATATGAAAACCCACCCCTCCTCAACTATAACCCCCCCCCCACTCCCTCTTATATTCACTCTTCTAAGACTTGAAGCTCCTCAAAGTTATACCAAGACACCCCTAATTAGTCACTCACCACATCCAAGAACCTATTAGTCTTTCCAGAAGACCAAAATCCCTTCCCTTAAGGTGATTTTCAAAGAGGTTATTTCCATTGGTAAAGCACCTTTATTTTTCATTTAGTTTCATTTCAATTTATCTGCTTTTGTTATCCAATCCTCCCCTCCTCTATCCAAATGACCATGATAGATCAAATATCATCAATATAATAGAATTATATCATGTTAATGGAATAACCCTCAGCAATATCCTTACTCTCTCTCTGTCTCTCTCTTTTATTTTATAAACGAAATCAATGTCCACGAGGTCCCAATTTATAACCATTGTGGCCGACGAAGTTTCGTTCTTCAATTTATCCTTCATTACTGGTAATGAAACCATTTTTATGTTTAAAAAAACTATAATATATGTATTATAACCTAATTAATATTCAGGAACAAGTATATATAGATATTATTAAATCATATGACCAAACTAGTTCTTAATAATCAAAATACCGCTAAAATAATCTATGTGAATGTCATTAATATTTAAACTAATGATTCATTCTCTTTCCATGTAAAAAATGATAGAAATAACCATTAAAACTTCTTTAGGTTCATAAATAATATTTCATTTTAATTATAGAGATTTAAATCCATTCCACATGAACTCCATTACTTAAGAACAAGTGAACTAATTATGAAAATAACGAAAACGAACACTCCAGAACAACGAAATTCAATATAATAACTTATCAATAAGGGAATAAATAAACTAAAAAGAATTATGATAAACTAAATAAATTTATAATAGGTTCTGAAATAAGTTATTAATAAGTCTAATTTCTTATTCTATGACCTTAAGTTCTAGAGCGGAACACATTCGGGCTTAAGGTAAGGGTTTCTTCATCTCACTCCCATTTTTGTGATATTTTCCGTATTCACTACTAATACTTGTGTATGGTGTATGTATACTTACCACTGATGTAACATATCATAAAAATATTTTTTTCATGGTATTAAATGTATCATTTGAATATTATTAATTTTTGGTCATATGAATTGATTGATTAAAAAGCGGTAAGGGATTTATACACAAACCTCCACTTTCATTCGGGTTACTCTTATTCTCTACTTACCTAAAATAAATTCTTATTTATTATTATAAACAACAAATAAATAATGTTTTAATTCCTTATATATTTTTACCATCCATAATCATTATTTATTTTATGAGGATTTACATTTTTTTTAAAGTATCATTCATAATTTGTATCCCGATAAACAAACCTAATTCAAGGGATATTTTGAAATTCTTACCTATTTTCAAGTGTACATCAGAATCTATTTTAATCCATAATTATTTTTATCAAAACACTCATTTTATCATCAAAAATTATCTTGTATAATTTCTATATTTAATATAACAAATTTTCCTTTCCACTTTAAAATTCTCTTTAATAGTTTCCTTAAATTACTCTAAAATGTTTTATTTATAAAGAATCTTAAGAACTATTTTTACATGATTTCACTTCAATGTGACATAATTTATTCCAAAAATATAATTTCATAGACTTTTTTTTATGTTAAATTCATTTTTACAATCTTATTTCATGGAAAATATAAAGGATTTTCCAAAATAACACTTCCTTCAAAAGTAAAAATTATTTTTCTCATCTCACATTAACTTTTATGAGATATATGCCTTGTTCACCACATATTTATATCTTCTATTGTATTTACTTCCATTTGGTATATCATATCAAGAGTACACTTATTCTCATGATATTTTAATGGATTATTATTTGAGTATTTCACGTTGGTATGGGACACTTTGGAATGTTTAAGGATTATTTTCCTTAAGGATTTTTCAATGGTTTAATTTAAAATTATCTTCATTTATGTCAAAAAACTTTGTTTAATCTTTTAATTCATTGAGGTTTATCTCCTATGATATCATCCACTATGTTTTATTGAATTTTTTATGATTATTTTGACTATTCATGTGCTATCTTGATACCATTCACCATATTATTCCAAATGGTTAGTGTTTATATTCAATGATTGGGGAAAGCTATTTACATTTCATATGTTAGTTTTAATGTGAATGTATATGTTAATTATGTTCAGACCTTTCGTAAAAGGAATTCATTGGACTTGTTATGTGATGGATGGGGCCCACTATATCCTCTTGATGCATCGGTACGTCTCATTAGACAAATAGATGTGGAATTGGCTGAGGCCTTTCCCAATTTGATATATGGTTTTGGTTGAGGCCTTAATCATGTTTAGATGTCTTGGATGAGGCCGTGAAAAAATGTTTCATAATTTTTGACATATGCACTTCCCTCATTATGAATCTAGTAATTGAAATTTTGTGTGTTAATTTTACTAGTAAAATAACCATTATTATATTTTATTATGGAATTATTTACTCAGCTCATATTCATTCCATAATGTTTTCGAGTTTATTATTTGTAAAGGCATGTGTTTTCATTTATTAACCATGCCAAATGTTTATTTTTATGTTATCTTCCACTGTATTTCTTAATCTTACTAAGCATTTGAGCTCACCCTTTCTTATGTATCATTTTCCATGGATATGAAGAAGTAAGTTATGAGTGACTTGTAAGCATAATCTATGAGTCTTGGATGTTTCTAATAGAATAATTTAGTGTTATTTTTCATTTCATGATGTAATGTTTAACTTATTTATGTATATTGTTTCCAAATCTACGGAAATATTCATTCTTTTGGGATACAAATTTCTTATAATCATGCCAATATAATGTAATAAGGCACCAGATCCAGGAAACTGCGGTTGGTTCCTTACACATGGAACTTCATCCCCCTCTTTTGGTGTTGATTTATCTTGGATATATTAGTGTATTTACTTGAGGTAAGTCAATTTATTCAAGATTTCTTCTTATCTTCCAGTCCTCAATCCTTGTTCATCCATTTTTGTAAACGCTTGGAACCCTAGGGGTGGTGTTGGATGAGTCTAGGGTATGTAATGGAGGTTTCAGTTTGATTTATTATGTCTTAGGTGTGTAAGGATTGGTTTGACCACTTCTGGGAGGTCTTCATCAATGAAGGTGATATTTTTATTGAATATTAGGTAGGTGTCTCTATTTAAGGACGTCTTCCATGAAATACAATTAAATTTTAATCACCTTTGGTTTTTTGGTTTAAATTTCCATTTAAATGATTTATTCTTGGTGAATTTTCCATGTTTGATATATTTCAGGGATTGGATTGTAATTTTTGGTGTTTAATGTGGGGTTTTACAAATGGGTGTGTCTTGTATATCCATCGAGTATTTTATAAAATGGATCAAATAGGTGTTGTGATTTTTAAATGGATTTATAAATCATTTTGGGAAATTATTTTACATTGAAAAGGGTGTTTTGTTAAATTGGGAAAGTTTTCTTATGAAATGGATTATGTTATATCTTTATTGGTATGAGAACTTGTTTTTGGATGTGTTATCATAGAGTGTCACATGGGTTAACCGGGGTGTGAGCTGGAGGTTTGTTTAAGGAACTTTATGAGACTTCAAAGGGAGTAAAATGCAAGCCTTTTTTGTTTTCAAGGGATCATGTGAGCTTCCATGTTGTTTGTTGTGATACTGTGTGAGATCTTGGATTTGGGCCTAGGTAATACCATAAGATCTTCCATTGCTTATCTAGTAATCATACTTGTTTACTAATTCATGATATGCCTAATGGTTATATCCCTTGGTGCACATTACTTGTGATGGATTGTTTTACATGCCTTATGCATTTGATTGGTGTCATTTTGATTTGATGAGATTTATTATTACCATTTTTTAATTTCCATTTATATGGTTAAATGATGTTGATGTTTACCATATCCTTTATTATGCCTTATTTTTTATGTTGATCATGTCATTACTTGTGGAATTTATTACTTATTTGAGTTGTGTTTGGAAATTTTCTTGGAAACCCATGTCATGTTTTGAAAAATAAAACTAAAGGGGTTTAAAAGTTTTATTTGAAAATGATATGTTTTCAAGTGGTTTGGTTTTGAAGATTTTTCCAAACTAGTTTATTGGTTTCATGGTTAAAATTATTTAATTGATTCATGGTGGTATTTCACTAGGCTTTGTGCCTCACACCCTACTCAGGCCATTTTGGGAAATTGTAGATTTCATTTTCCAAGACACAGGTAAAGGTAAGGAAACCATGTTCCTTGGTGTATCATTTTTATTATTGGCATCTAGTGTTTTTTTGAGGAGACATGATCTCAGTAGGATTTTCTCATATGGATTCGTTTTTGGTATTTTGTACCCATTGGGTTTTACTTGGGCCTTGTTCAGCATTGTGACCATTCCATTAAGTTTTGGGTTTTTTATAAGAAACCATGTGTGTATATAGCATGTTTGGATGTGATGTATGTTTTAGTTTATAATGTTAACTTATCTTCTAATATTGAATCTGTTGATGTTGGTGTGGCTGTCACATTTTATGGATGGGTCACACCAATTTACCAATGGAGAAATCATTCCCAAGCAATTGTTGGTTATGTCTAGTGCTTTTATCTATCCCATGGTGATTGAGAGTGTGTTTAGGTCTATGTAGTGAGATTTCTTGGGTGACGAGTTGGGTCAAACTGAGTTGGTTTGTTACACTAAGAATCAATTAACACTTAATAAACACAACAAATGTAATTCTCCATGGTGTATTCATCAGATGAAAGTGATCACTCGTCATATGGGAAGGACCCTCCTTGATTTCATGATATGATAATATCTCTTGAGGAAAAGGAAAATATGAGGAGGATAACTTCTTAGGGATAGAGGGATTCAACCATAGGCTTTCATAAGGTTCACATGAATTAGACCATCCATCTCAATGTCTTGACCATATTTTATATCCCTCAAGGAATCTCTTTGAGTGAACATGCATTTAATTATATGTTATGAGTAAATTCATATCATTGGCTACAATAACTGTAACCTTATAAGAATTCATACCTCCATACATTTCATCATATGAAATATTTATAATATTCATTGATAACTTAATTGGATAAGATTAAAACATTAATTTGACTATCAAGCTAATCATGGTATGACTCATGAATCATACCATATGATTTATCACACAACAATATGGTAAAGTAATACATTATGAGTGGCTATGGCAGTGGTGCGGTATCACTATACTACACCTTATGATATCCTTTATGATTGGCATACAATATTCCTCGACATCTATAAGTCGTAACATATCCCATGAATATGATACAAAAAAATATTAAATAGTTAGGATTGTTGATTTGGAATAAAACTTTAAAGATTAATGGTCATGAGTATATAATTTACAAGATTAATGGGAATGGAATCCACAAGAATCACCACCAATGAAAATTATTACAATTAATAATAATTATATTATTTCATAACATTATTAAAATATTAAAAAAATATTATTATCAATTATCATTATCGTTGATTATTTTATAATTATCATTAATAATAATGTGATTATTAATTACTATTATTATCAGTTATCATTATCATTAATTAATTTATCATTATAATTAATGATAATGTAAATATTAGTTATTATTATTATTATTATTATCTATTTCATTATTATTATTATTATTATTATTATTTGTATAGAACCCCCAATAACTAATGTACTTCCATGGAAAGACCTTCCCCCCACTGAAGAAGGTACCCAACCCTTGAGTTTTGTATGTCGTTTGCAAACCCAAACTGAGTAAAACTATCACATTTCCATGTTTTTAGCATAGAAGAGTAGAAAAAATAAAAAGATGTGAAACCAATGGGAAACAAACTCTTGTTTTTAAAGAAACAAGCAAGAAGACTTGACCACCCCCGAGAGGACTATATTACTAATTAAAATATTTAAAAAAAATTCTATTAATTACATTACTATTAACTTTTGATGAGGTATTATAATCTTAGTTGAAATTATTATTATTTACATCATTAAATATTCATAATTACTCGATTGGGCTATGAAAACTGCATTGAGATAAATACTATTATACAAATAAAAGTATATTATTATTAAATCATATTTTTAAATCACAATAATAGTATATTATTATTGAAATAATATCATATTATTATTACACAATAGTATATTAAGAGCATAATATACAAGAATTCAGAAGGTAGGTTGCAGTATTATGAGAATAAAGCTAGTTATATTTGTCTTAGAAAGCATCATCAAACACCCGAAGCTAGATTAGCCTATGAGAACAAACCCTATGTAATTTTGATAGGGTAAAAATCCCAAGAAACACGTGATAATATCGAAGATTTAGGAGATCCAAAACGAGAAGTATTTTTCTTCAAATAGTAAAACATGGCATGTACGAGATCTGGTATTAAACCAAATATTCCAGATATTTGCTAGAGGGTTGAAGGTAAAGCATTATGGGAAGCTTCAAATTATCTAGGATCCATTATCTCTAATATAAATCCACCCAGAGATATATAGAGAACAAGTATATCATGATGATATACTAAATAATATTTTGCTTGGCCATTGGTAGGAGAAGCTCAATAATATCAAGAATAAGTATCAAGTATTCCTTGAAGTATCTAGTAATGCCATAAATAGATCCCTGATAATATTACATGGGAGAAATAGGATCTTGGAGATATAGAATGTGTCTCCAAAAAACTAAATGAAATTATCAATAAAGTAGAATAACTACAATAAAAACTCAAAGAAAAAATAATAATAAAGAGAACAAATAGTCTCCCATATGATGAATTGGTGCAAAACCTTGGGAAGACAAACTAGTGTAGAAGGTGATCACCTAGAAACCATTACCTTGGGAGATACAGAAAGGATCATTCAAGTATTTGTTTCAGAATATCAATAGGTAATTCAATACCTCATATCCTAGCTATATACAGGAGGAATATAGGCTGTGAACGACACATCTAAAAGTTGTTCTGCAACATAGGATGATCCCTAATCAAGATTACAAAAAGGATCATAGGTAATCCATAGAAGAATATTATCTATAAATTGATATTATATGCTATCAATTGGTTTATATTCATGGACTATAGATATTGTATTAAATTTCACAATAGTTTCCTTTAGAGGTAATACAGGGTGATTTTTTGGATATGCTGTTACGAAACTCAAAATTGAGAATGACTATACAAGAATATGTAGCATTCCCAATAGAGGTTATACTAGTAGTAGTTTATTCCCTCAAACAAGAGTTTGTAAGAAATTCACTGGATGATCAGGATGGACAATTATAAGAAAAATCTAGAACATATTTAACTAAGATCCAAATATATGGAATGCGCTATTTTGAATAATATCTTTCTGAGTTTTAGGATTGGTATTATCTCATTAGAATAAGAGATAAAGAATATACTCTTGATGTATTTATCCAGAAACTTCCAAATAGCTATCCTAAAATAGTTTAACAATAATTGAAGACTCATCTTTCTCAAAGAATAGAATTTTAAGATACATTGGGAGTTCTAGTGGAAACAATAAGGTAGGTGATAAGACTATATTATATGAAGAGGAATTTCTTCTAGGATTTAATAAATATTACATATATGATTTCTTCTTGTTTCCCAAAGGTAGAGGTTATTGTAGGAATATATGGGTGTGGTCTAACAAGGAAGGATCTTAGGAAAACCCAACCAAGGTTATAGTGTCAAGATGGAAAGTGTGAATTAAATAAATCACACAAGAAAGTATGGAAAATATTTGGAAAAAAATCATCAAGTAGGTTTTCAGAAGAAAAAAATCTAAAAAATTCTATGAGACATCGTAGACTAAATAGAATCTATAAGGATGTGAGTGAAAAAAAATAAAGTAAAATATTGTAATTATTCTAGATGCACTAAAGTAAAATATCTAGAATGTTGTGATTATTGTTGGATTTTGGGGAATAAAGGATACAAATATGACACTTTTATAGATGTAGACAGAATAAGAGGTTGTCTAGAAGAAATAATAATGAAAGATTCAGCATAAATATTATTTGATTCTATCTTGGGGGAAGATATAGACTCGTATGATGAGATTTTATATTCATTATATTTAGAGTACTCATGGGTGGAATAATCTAACTTAGGTAAGGAATAAATAAATAATCCCAACATAATTTTAATCCAGCTTCAAATAACCATAATTTGAATAGGGGTTGGTGCACCCGAACACTCTCTAAAGCTAGTAAATATAGAAGAGATGGAAGATGATCTAGTGCATTATTCAAAAACTGAAATACCTTCAGAAGAATGATATTTTCATGAATGGAATATGCCTATATTTGATTGGTATAAGGTGTATAAAAAATTTTAGATTCCATGTCGAGAAATGACCAAGATCTTCAAGAATTAAGTGATAGCTAAGTCCATAAAATAGATATAGTATTATTTACAATGAGTTTTCTAAAACCAAAACAAGTTGGTTGTGACGTCCCATACCCGGCTTCCCCTCAACCCGAGCCCTGCTCCCGGTTGGCCACATGACCCCTAGATTGTCTCCCCATAGGTCAGGGGATGCCGACTAGCAATGGGGGTGTAATGGTAAGTCAGTGGGGAGATTGTACCCCCATGTCAGAGTACACAATGGAATAGAAGCAAGTAGTAAAACTAGCGGAAGCACAACCAATGGATAAACATGAGAAAAGGTGAAACATAAAAACCAAATGACAGAAGTAAGGAAAACCCTGATAAACATACAAAATCCACATGGGCAGTGTCTAGTCCAAAATGGATGCATGGCATGCCGATACCATGGAAGTAGATGGAAAGCATGCTATATAGTAATAAAAAAATAAACAAAAGTAGTACATGAGCATCTCTATCCAAGCTCGATCCTCTACTTTGGATCTCCCGCAATAACATACAACTATCAACAACCTGAAGCTGGGCCTTTTCCCCTACTGGTACCTGCAGCAGTAAAGTCTACATGGGTTCCCAAGAGGCCGCCTGGGTAGGGTGTGAGACAAGTCTCGGTAGGCCACCACCAACATGGTATATGTGTAATCCAAATAGGTGTTTTCATGCAACAGTGAGGAATAGATTGCAAGTAAGTAAAACAAAGTAAATAAACAATCCTCCGGATCAGGTTTCGGAAGGACACCTGGCGGGTCTACCTTCTTCATCTCATGGCTGGGAATCTGAATAAACACCAGAGGTATAAGTACATAGATATAAGTTATCACTGGCATGAGGTAAGCATGCCTCTCATCCAAACTTCTCACATACATATAATCATTACTGGAAAGGGGTAAGAATGCATCCCGCCCATACAGGTTAGTTATCTAGCACTGGGTAAGAATTCCTCCCACCCATATAGGTTATTTATCTGGCATGGGGAAAGAATGCCTCCCACCCATATGGGTTATTTATCTATCACATCAACACATCAAGGCATAACCATTCACATCACATTTTATATGGGATTCCATCTTATATCATATCACATTATTAAAGCATGGAATTTCCCTCTTATTATATCACATAAGGAAGCATGGAATACAAACATTTCAATTTATTCAAAGGGGTTTAGACTATCTCATCCTAGACAACCTCTAACCAAGTCATCTCATTTTATTAACATGGAAAATTCCATTTCAAATCATATCATTAAGGTTCAAAGGTAAAAAAGGTCCAAATCTCAAGGCATATCACCTATGGTTGACCGCTCTTGGTCAATACCTCATCTAATAACCCAAAAAAGGTTAGATTCATCAATACTATACCACTACGGTCATTTCGATAGTAAGAAGTCAATATAAATAAGGGGTTTGGGGAAAAACAACCCACGTTACAACGTTATAAACCCAAAGCAAAAGAAAACCCAAAAAAAGAACACATGACCACCTACCTTAGAGCTGTAGGCGTAGGATCGCTTGATATCAACATCAGATTCACAGTAGATTGGAAGAGATCTGGGTTTCAATCCAATGCCCTGAAAATAGGGCATATGAGCCTGCATCAAAATAACAAGACGGAAGGTAATATTTGCTGATGAATGAAAGGTGCATGAGTTTAGCCTTACCTTGGCCCTTCCAACACTTCTGAAGGATCATGAATCAGACTCTGGATGAAGGCTCCACCAAGGGAAGTGTGAGAGGAGGGTTTTGGAACTCAAAGAGGAGTTCTCCTTCAGTTCTGTCCGCTGGAGGAAGAAGGAAAGGATCGTAAGCCTTATAAATTAATTAAGGGAAAAAGGTAAATTTACCCAGATCTGGGTTGCATGGTTTAGGTGCACGGTTCACCAAACCATGCAAAAATTGTTCACACTTCCCTGCCTCTAGAAAAAGGGTCATAAATGTTAGTTGCATGGTTTAACCAAACCATGCACAAACCGTGCGCACCTCCCTACTTCCAGACCAAAGGCCGCACGGTTTACCCAAACCGTGCGCAAGCCATGCACAGGTCGTACTCCCCTATCTGAAAGTCCATTTCTCAACCTCCTGGGCTCTAAAAAAACCCTGGACGCTCCCAGGACCTTCCTTAGAACATTAATCACATTAAACAAGATTAAAGGAAAGATTTGAAAGAAAAACTGACAATCTGTACCTTTTCCAAAGAGTCGGGTCTTTACAACCTCCCCTCCTTAAATCAACTCGTCCCCGAGTTGGCCTTCCGAGGGTACTGAGGTGTCATCAACGAAAATCTCTAGCCATTGAGAATGTATATTAGCCTCCAGCTCCCAGGTCTCGTCCTGTACCCGGCCGTGATGCCATAGCACCCGTACAAGAGGAACAGTCCCACCACGGAGGGTCTTCACACTCCGGTCAACAATTTGCATAGGATACTCCTCGAAGGAAGCATCCACATACAGTTCAACCTCATCAGGCTCAAATACATGAGTCGGATCTGAAAAGTACTGGCATAGCTGAGATACATGAAAAAATCGTGCATGGCTTGGTATCTCTGCGGAAGTGCAAGCTGGTAAGCTACAGGCCCGATCCGCTTCCTCACCTCAAATGGTCATAAGAACCTCGGGGAAATCATACCTTGCTTTAGTATATGTTTCTTCCCCAACCTGGGTGACACCTTTAAGAAAACCTATTCCCCAACCTCGAACTAAAGAGGTCGTCGGTGCTTGTTAGCATAGGACTACTGTCTAGACTGAGCTGTCTGTATACGCTTCCTAATAAGTTGTATCTGTAATGTAGTTTCCTACACAAGACGTGGTCCTAGAATAGCTGCCTCCCCTGCTTCAAGACAACATAAAGGTGAGAGACAAGGCCTACCATATAAGGCATCATAGGGAGCCATCTCAATGGTAGCCTGGAAGATATTGTTATAACTGAACTCGACAAGAGGAATCTGTTTCTTCCATGAACCTCCAAAATTGAGAACACAGGCACATAACATATCCTCTAGTACCTGTATATTCCGCTCGGTTTTTCCGTCAGTCTATGGGTGATAGGACATGCTCAAAATTACCTGCGTACCCAAGGCCTTCTCTAAACCCTGCCAGAACCGAGATGTAAAACGAGGATCTCTATCTGAGACAATTGAATTAGGTGCTCCATTAAGTCGCACTATCTTCTTAACATTTAGTCTTCCCAAGTCTTCAACCGTGAAGGTCTCCCGCATAGGTAAAAAATGCGCGACCTTCGTCAGACGGTCGACGATAACCCATACTGCATCATTTCCATGAAGTGACCTGGGTAAACCAGTTGTAAATCCCATAGAAACATCGTCCCATTTCCACTTCAGAATGGAAAACGGCTGCAAAAAAACCCTGCCGAATGCTGATATTCCGAATTCACCTACTGACAGTTGGAACAACGTGTGATAAAACCGGCTATCTCCCATTTCATGTTAGGCAACCAGTACTGTCATCGCAAATCACGATACATTTTGCTGATGCCCAGGTGAAATGCCCATACTGAGGTGTGGAAATCCCTCATCAGCTCCTCTCTAATGTCTGCTGGGACCCATACATGCCCACGGAACAATAAAGTATCACCCTCATCCACGGTCCAATCTGTAGAGGCATCATCAGCAACACATTCTCGTAGAACAAGGCCTTCCAGATCTAATAACTGTCTATCCCTGACCCTTTCCAAATGAGTAGATATCACCGCTGAGGATGAGACAAAAGTCTGATCCCGAACCTCCTGAACCTCAATGTGCATCTCTGAAA
Source organism: Viscum album (assembly GCA_963277665.1). Taxonomy (NCBI): domain Eukaryota; kingdom Viridiplantae; phylum Streptophyta; class Magnoliopsida; order Santalales; family Viscaceae; genus Viscum; species Viscum album. Next base: position 1,981,203,984 of record OY728165.1, on the reverse strand, counting down.
ATAGTTCCATCATCTACCACTCCTTATTAGATTCTCAAACCACTTGAGATTGAGTTTTTTGACTTAGCGCATCGGCTACTGAATTTCCTTTCCCAGGAGTGTAGGCCAATTTGAAATCAGAGGATTGCAGGTACTTGACCCACCTGCGTTGCATGAGATTTAGATCCCGCTGAGTGAAGATATATTTGAGGCTATTGTGGTCAGTGAATACCAAAAAATGATCTCCTCACAAATAGTGTCTCCAACAGCGTAAGGCATGTACAACCGCTGCAAGGTCGAGGTCGTGCATCGGATAATTCTGTTCATGAGGCTTTAACTAACAAGAACCATACAGAAAGACTTGATCATCCTGCATCAAGACAGATCCAAGCCTGATACCTAATGCATCACAAAAGACCATATAATCTTTTCCTGGCTCTGGTAAGATTAGTATCGTTTCTGAAGTTAGTCTTCCCTTCAGTTCCTGAAAAGCTACTTCACAAGGTTCTGACCAAACAAATCTCAACCCATTTTTTGTCAAAGTTGTAAGCCGTGCTGCTAGGCATGAAGAGTCCTGAATGAACCACCTATAATATCCCGCGATCCCCCAGAAACTCCTGATATAAAAGACGTTCTTGGGATACTCCTATTAAATCACATCACTCACCTTCTCAGGGTCAACTGAAACTCCAAACTCATAAATAATGTGACCCAGGAAGTGAACTTATCCAAAAGTGGCATTTACTGAGCTTATGATAAAGATGATTCTCTCTTAGTGTATTCATCATGATCTCAATATGGGTTGCATGGTCGTGTCTCAAGCGTTAATAGACTAAGATATCATCCAAAAATGCAACCACAAAAGAATCAAGGTATGGGTGAAAAATATGATTTATAAGGGCCATAAACACTGCAGGTTCATTCGTAAGCCCAAACGGCATGAATAGGTACTCATAGAGACCATACCTACTCTTGAACGTCGTGTGAGGTATGTCCGAAGTCCTGACACGCACCTGGTGATAGCCCAACCTCATATCTATCTTTGAAAACACCTTCTCTCCTCAGAGATGATCGAAAATGTCTTCAATTCGAGGTAAAGGATACCGATTCTTAATGGTCAGCTGATTTAACTTATGATAATCCACGCAAAGGCAAAGGGTACAATCTAAATTCTTGGTAAAGAGAATTTTTGATCCCCAAGGAGAGGTACTGGGATGTATAAAGCCTTTTCTTCCAGGTCTTCCAACTAAATCTTAAGCTCCAGAAGTTCCTTAGGTGCCATCCTATAAGGAGGAATGGTCACCGGTGCTTCTCCTGGTATAAGATCAATAGTAAACTCCACCTATCGCACTGAAGGTACACCAGAGAAATCATCAATAAAGACATCACTGAAATGCTCCACCACGAGAGGATGAACAGAGGGTTGTAACCCTTGGTCATCGAGATAAAGACTAGAAACCTGTGTCGTGACACCACCTAAACTCTGGTGTTCTAGTCCTCCTCGTGTCTCACTAAGATTCCATTTTCCCTTATGCATATGTGTGTCGCCCTCTGGTGACGTAAACACCACCCTCCAACAATAGAATTTAATCTGGGCTCTATAGGGAACTAACCAGTCCATCCCGATTATTACATCAAAACCTGTCATATCCAAAACATACAGGTTCCACACGAAAAAGGTAACCGCCCACCTCGAGGAGACAATTCTGGCAATGAAGAATGCCCTCTGAATGGATTCTTAAAAGGGTATCTAATGTGATCATACAATGATATGACTCTATGTCGAGGCCCAAACTTACAATAATCACCTCCGATATAAAAGAGTGAGTAGCGCTTGTATCAAACAAAGCAGATACTGATGTATAGGAAACTAGAATCGTACCTCGTACAGTAGATGGTCGGGCGTGCTGCTCCTGTGGCGTAGGATCGACTGCATACAACTGTCCGGCACCACGGCCCTGAGTCACAACCTGGATACCTTGAGCAGACCCACCCTACTGGCGCTGAGAGTCATTCCCCTAATTACCTCTACCTCGGCTTCCACCATGGCCTGATCGGCCGGCGGTATTCTAAATGCCTGACTAACGTGATACTGCCAATCCAGCACCAGATCGTGGAGTAGGTACAAATCCCTAATCACTAGACCCTGGGGGGAAAACCCTACAGAAATGGTAGAGATGACCCATCCTACCAAAACCTCTGCACTCCACTAGATCCCCTATGAACTATCTCTTCATATGTCCTGGCACCCCACATTGGTGACAGACAGGAGTACCACCTGAGAAAAATTTCTGACCACTAATCACACCATGAGAGTCCTCAAAATGCCTCTTCTTCCCAGAAGTATATCCACTATAACCCTTATGTGTCGAACCACCCTGGTTCTTACTATCCACATATCTCAAGTTCCTTTCTGTAATCAAAGCCTGATTGAGAATTTCTGGAATGGTCGTCAACCTGAACACATTAAACTGCGACCAGATGGTGTAACACAGCCTATCCTCAAAACACCAAGCGGCCGTGAGATCATCAGTATCCAGTGTAGGAGGAAAATGCTATAACTCAGTAAAACGGGACGAATACTCCATGACTGTAATGGTCCCTTGTTGCAGATTCATAAACTCCCTAGCTCTGTCATCTCTTAAAGTATGGCGAAATAAATAATCGTAGAAGAAGGTATGGAAATCAGTCCAGATCATATCTCTCTGCTGTCCCGACTGGGGGATGACACCCCACCACCTCCTGGATGAACCACGGAGCATATAAGCTGAGATCTTGACCCTCCGCTCTGGAGGCATCTCAAGGTGCTCGAAGATGGTCAGGATAGCTTCCAACCAAGACTCTGCAGCAAGTGGTCTGCCATCTCTCATAAAAGTAGGAGGATGATATGACTGAAACACATGGGTTAACTCTGCCATACTCTGGGCAGGTCACACTCCACCTTGCATACTCTACATCATACGCAAGAATCTCTCATAGAACTGGGCATCGGTGCCCATATCAGGATTATCAAGAGGAGCCACAGGTGGCTATATAGGAAGATCAACTGGCAGATCAAGGACTGCCACCTCAGGAATGTGATCGCTGTCTCCTTCAGCACGCGCGACTCGAGGACGTCTCGGAGGCATAGCGCTATAATGCCAAACGAATGTCTCAAAAGAAGAAACCAAAAAATTAAAGGATGAACTCTAGAATCTAGTACAGGTACTAAGACTTCCTACCCATAATATCACTTATCCACACCCATAGGAATTCTTAATAAAACATGCCACTATTCAAATTAACTTAATTCAGTGATATGGAATTTACCAGCCCATAAGGTCTCATACTCTTCATGAACTGAAAGATGACACACACTTGGATTCCATTTCTCATTTACTTGTGCTAATTAAGTATTTGAATTTCCTTTAAGGAAAATGATCGGTTTAGTTGGAATGTCATTTTCCAAACTATAAGGGCCTATACACCTTATGAACCAAAGAGTGACACCCACTAAAACCACATCATTTCTCAATTCACAACCTGCAAGAAGGGTTATCATAGTTTCACACATATTAACAAGTCATGGAAATAAACAACAACCAATGCTTGCTGAAAATTTAAACGTGGCATGGAAAGATGCATGGCCAAATCATATTGTGCCTATCGTGATTCATGTTCTAATGCATAACCCTCATTTCATCAGGTCGAACCCTGAAATCCAAATTCCATCCTTTCAAATCTCAATATCATCACAAAACATGTGAATAACCAAACTGTAAAATGGTATCAACAGCAAATATCAGAATCATTAACAACATAAAATAGGAAACTTGGTATTTCCCCCATACATGGGTTGGCGACGCCCAAGCACAGCTTATAACTAATTCCCTAAGTGTTCCCATTCTCCAAGACTATAGTCGCCAAATAGTAAAGCAAGAAAGAAAGAAAGAAACCCTCTGATTCCACTTTGTGACATCCCGGATGCAGCTGCCCCTCAACCCGATCCCCGAACCTAGTTGGCCACATGACCCCTGGCTCATCTTCCCATAGGCCAGGGGCTACCGACTAGTAGTGGGGGTGTAATGGTAAGTCAGTGGGGATACTATACCCCCATGTCAGAGTACAGAGTAGAATAGAAGCAAGTAGTAAAAATAGCAGAAGCACATTCAATGGATAAACAAGAGAAAAGGGGAAACATACAAACCAAATGACAGAAGTAAGGAAAACCCTGATAAAAATACAAAAGCCACATAGGCAGTTTCTGGTCCAAAATGGATTTGTGGCATGCTGATACAATGGAAGTAGATGGAAACCATGTTATACAGTAATACAAAAAGAAACAAAAGTAGTCCATTAGCATCTCCATCCAAGCTCGATCCTCCGCTATGGATCACCCGCAAGAACATACAAATATCAACAACCTATAGCTGGGCCTTTGCCCCTACTAGTACCTACAGTAGTAAAGTCTACACGGGTGCCCAAGAGGCTACCCGGGTAGGGTGTGAGACAAGTCTCAGTAGGCCACCACCAACGAGGTCTACGTGTAATCCAAATAGGTGTTCTCATGCAACAGTGAGCAATTGACTGCAAGTAAGTAAAACAAAGTAAATAAACAATCCTCCCACTCAGGTTTCAGAAGGACACCTGGCGGGTCTACCTACTTCAGCTCATGGATGGGAATCTAAATAAACACCAAAGGTATAAGTACATAGATATAGGTTATCACTGGCACGAGGTAAGCATGCCTCTCTTCCATACTTCTCACATACATATAATCATTACTGGCACGGGGTAAGAATGACTCCCGCCCATACAGGTTATTTATCTGTCATGGGGTAAGAATGTCTCCCGCCCATACAGGTTATTTATCTGTCACGGGGTAAGAATGCCTCCCACCCATACGGGTTATTTATCTGGCACGTCAACACATCAAGGCATAACCATTCACATCACATTTTATATGGGATTCCATCTTATATCATATCACATTATTAAAGCATGGCATTTCCCTCTTATAATATCACATAAGAAAGAATGGCATACATACATTTCAATTTATTCAAAGGGGTTCAGGCTATCTCATCCTAGACAACCTCTAACCAAGTCATCACATTTTCCTAACATGGAAAATTACCTTTCAAGGTATATCATTAAGGTTCAAAGGTGAAAAAGGGCCGAATCTCAAGGCATATCACCTATGGTTTACCACTCCCAGTCCATACCTCATCTAATCACCCAAACAAGGTTAGATTCATTAATCCTATACCAATCAGGTCATTTCGATAGTGAGAAGTCAATATATATATAAGGGTTTTGGGGAAAAAACCCACGGTACGATGTTATAAACTCAAAGCGACGGATAACCGGAAAGGAGAACACATGACCATCTACCTTGGATCTATAGGCATAGGCTCACTTGATATCGACCTCAGATTCGTAGTAGGTTGGATGATATCTGAGTTCCAGTCCAATGCCCTAAAAATAGGGTATATGAGCCTCCATCAAAATAACAAGATGGAAGGAAATATTGGCCGATGAAGGAAGGGTGCGTGAGGTTAACCTTACCTTGGCCCTTCCAACGCTTTTGACAGATCAAGAATCGGACTTCGGACGAAGGCTCCACCAAGTGAAGAGTGAGAGGAGGGTTTTGGAACTCAAAGAGGAGTTCTCCTCTGGTTTTGTCCACTAGAGGAAGAAGGAAAGGCTCATAAGCCTTATAAATTAATTAAGGGAAAAACGGTAAATTTACCCAGATCTGGTTCGCATGATTTAGGTGCACGGTTTACCAAACCGTACACCAACTGTGCGCACTTCCCTGCCTCCAAAAAAAGGGTCGCACGGGTTAGGCACACGGTTTACCCAAACCGTGCGCAAACCGTGTGCACCTCCCTATTTCCAGACCAAAGGCTGCACAGTTTACCCAAACTGTGTGCAAGATGTGTGCAGTTCGTGCGCCCCTGTCTACAACTCCATTTCTCAACCTCGAAGGCTCCGAACAAACCTTGAACGCTCCCCAGACCATCCTTAGAACATTACACACATTCAACAATCTTAAAGGAAAGATTCAAAAGAAAACCTGACGATTTTTACCTTTTCCAAAGAGTCGGGTTGTTACATTGGTAAGGCTATATAGAAAAATTGAAATTATTTTCATTTTAGAATAATCTAGATTAGAGTAGATCCTCTTGATAGAAAATGATAGAATCTACCCATCCTAATTGTAGTAGTAGTTATCAGTTTAGCTAATTTAATTAATGCATTATCAGTAGGATCAAGAGAAAATATGCATTTAGGAGCACCATGGGTGAAATTGATCCTAGGTTTTCATGTGTTAATTTTGGATAGAAGTGTTAGTAAAACATTATAAGTTAGGATCATCATAAGAAACTGGAATAATACATCAGGATTTATACCCGATAGAATACCATCTCTATGTAAGGTTATAGAAATATTTACATATGTTTTACAAGATGAAGGAGCGTCAATTAGAGCAATGAACCCACATGTGGTAAATTGAAAGAGGCTAACATGGGAAATATAATGGGTTTCACCAGATCTAGATGAAGAATGATGGTAGAATCTAATTCTTCAATATGTGATTAAACAATTAAAAAATACACTTTTCATCACTAAGATCTAAGAAGATGAAGATGATCTTAGATCAAAATAATCAATATTGGGAATATTAGATTTTAAAATCTAATATCTCAAATCATAAATACTTGAGAACCCTTCGTAGAATCCAAAGATCTCGATTGTAAAGGATGATGGAACTTTAGCAAAAGAACCTAAACAATTAGTTTCCAAAAGGATATCTGAAAAAAAAGGACTTTTTGATTGCTTATATATAAGGATGAATAATATCATGTGGGATATATGAGATCTTCCTTTCTTAGTTTAAAGATAGAATAATGGGCTATATTGGTAAAGCTAAGCATTGGTGGAACTATATGTACTATCCTAGTTGATACAGGATGTACCTTCTCTTGCAAAAGAATATGATTTTTCTAGAGTAACCTAGGAATTCATAGAGTTGCATGTTATAGTTGGTAATAATGAAATAGTGTTGATTCAAGGAGTAGTAAAGTATATTCAAATAGGACTTAATGGGATAATATTTGTAGAGTATATTATTTTCTTTATTATTCATTTCCAAATGATATCTTTATTGGAAATGGATTTCTTAAATGATATCATCCTATAAAGATATTTTTAGAAGGAATTTTCCGCAATAATTATTTGATTCAACTTCTTTTGGGAAAATAATAATTGTTCCAAAAAATTAATTATCTACTATCAAATTGTAAAACTACCTAGATGAGGATAAATAATACCATATAAATATTGATAAGTGGAAATAACTGATTTTATTGAAATATTTTAGGATAAATGAAGAAGAGGCATTGACCAAGATAAGAGAATATTTATCATAAAATTGGTCAGAGATCCCTATGAAATTATAGAAGAAGTAAATACTAGAGGCTAAAATCACTATAAAAGATCCCAATAATATGTTTATAATTAAGTGAATTTCCTATCAAAACTTAATGGTTATGGAGTTTGAGAAATATATTATATAATTAATTAGTCTTAGATTAATCAGGCATAATGAAAGTCCTCACATGAGTGTAGAATTCATTGTAATAAACCATTCTGAGAAGTAGTGTGTTAAATCCAAAATGGTTATCAATTAATGTGATTGTAATTGTGCCACAATGAATGATGGATAAAATATTTCTAATTAGGAGGTTTTGATAATTATTATAGATCATAATAAAATACAATACAGAAAGAGTTTTCTCATGTAGATACTAGTGAGGTTAATTTCAATTTAGTACATAAGAATCATGGAATTGATTTAAAACAAACTCTCAATGGGGACTAAAACTCATTGGGAATTATAAGAACTTGGGGGATATTGACCTGGGTAAAGATGATAGGAACCAAGGTTGAAATTTCACTTATAATTAAAAAGTAATACAAGGGAAGAAGATGGATGAAAAAAGGAGTATCTCATACTCCTAGTAAGAAGATCATGCATATAAGGGATTATTATAATCTCATTCCAACAATGAGATCCAGGAACACTACTTTGGAAATAAATAATTTGGATCACACAAACATGTTCAGCCCTTTGAGAAAAGACTCAGACTGGTATGATTATAGGTATGATTATCATGTAGATTATGACTTCTAGTTATTTGGTTTTATGATATTTATTTTTGTCTATGATTTTGGTTGAGGGAATAGATGTCGTTTATGAACCCCTTAATCCTTTTGTTCCTTGTTTTTGTCTTATTTTTTCTTTATTTTAATAATAGGATCTTTCACCCTAGGTCATTTACATTGTAAATATTTAACAAAAATCTCAGTTCAGGTTCAGAAGAAAGTTTCTATTAAAGTACTCTAGAATTTGACAGAAGAAGATTTTAAAGTAATTATAATTATGAAGCATAAATCTATGAATACTTTACTGGATGATATAATGGGATAGAAAAGAATTATTCTATCCATGAATGAGAATTTCTTGCAGTCCTTAAAGTAATTGGGGATAATAATATTTTCTTGGGAAAATCTTTCATTATAAGAACATATAGTTATTATATAATAGAGTTAAAAAAATAAAATTAAAAAGGTTTACATAATCATGATTAGTGTGGTGGAGTAATGAATTAAAATAATTTAACATTAATATAGAAAATATTAAAGGAAAATATAATATCATTCCATATTCACAAACATGATACTTTGACTCTTGTAGTTGTAATGGAGGAAGGTAGCAGATCAAAGTGTTATACAGTTTTCATTGATAATAGTCCTATGGTAGAATTACCAGTTATCAAGGAAATGAATGATATATTATATAAAAGAAAATTTATTCAAGTATAGAATCTCCTTCAGATGTAAATATCATCATTTGGTAAGGTTGAAAGATCAAACAGCACAGGTTTTTTAACTAGGAAGGTAGAAAACCCAGAAATCGTTACAAAAATATCCCTTGATAGTAATTATAAGGATAAAATTCATATTTAATTATTTATATGTGGTCATAAAGGCCATTAAAACACTTAATTCACATAAAATCCAAGAAATAATAAGGATTGTAAGAAACATGGGATAGAAATAGGGTGAATCTCTAAATTAAAATAGAATATTATTTCTAAGAGTTGGGATGATCAAATAGACGATGAAATTGAAAAGAAGCAGAAGGTTCGAAAATAACTTCATAAAAATAGTGTTCAAATGGAATAAGATCAAGAAAGACGTGATGATGAACTATATAAAGAACCAAATCTAGCAAAGGAAATCTATAAATATTTAAAAAGGATTACAAATATTTAGAGGAATAAATCTATATCTCTCTAAAATATAATCCATAAAAATAAGGACGATTAGATATTCAAGAGGGGTCTAAACCATGTAAAAGATATGCCCGAATAATTTGTAGACCATATAGAGGATTATTATAAGTTTGATTGGGATATGATCATTATGATTATCAATGAAGAAATTCATCTAGAGGTTCAAGTTTCTGGTCTTCATAAAAAAGTTGAAAAGATCAAAGAAATAGACATGAAGTAATATCTAGTCCTGAAAACGTTTTAGAGAATTTTAGTAACTTGGGTTCTAAATCTCTATATACCAGACATGTAATTAGACCCATAATAGTTCATCGAGTGCCAAAAATATTTCAGAATGGTATTAGTACAATTATTATGATTTATAATGATAAATCCCATATTTAATTGGGTATTATAAATGGTGAATAAAGTTATGAATAATTCATATCCAAGTTTTTTATGGTGTGTTTCATACATCAAACCTATAATATTAGGATATATATTAGTTGTAATATAGAACTTGTACCCAGTACACTAGACTAAAGGACTTATCCCAAAATTATTCGAGGAATCTTAGTTTAATGATCAAGATTGGATAGAATTAAATTTGAATAGAATATTTTATGAAAATATCCAGATATCATGGAATTTTTATCTAATAAAATCAAAATTTATGAGAAAGTATTTCATATTCCTTATAGGAGATAATTTACTAGTATCTATCAACTCAAAAGACATTAAAACTATGGATATGGCACATCTGGAGTATTTTACAGTGGAAGCAAACACGATTCTTGATAAACTCAAGACATGGAAAGGACATAAAGAAGATATATTTATTGTAAAAGACTATATCCAACATGGAATCAAAGAATTTATGGAAATTAAAGAGTCATATAAATATGTATCGATCAGCGAAATGATTGATGCTCTATACAATTTGGGAGGATTCTAGGAATTGATGCAAACATGTACCATATCTGACATGAAAGATCGAATCAAATAAAAAATGTCAATTATATAGTTTTTTTATGTGTGAAATGTATGGTGTAAGTTTCATAGTTGTTTTCCCCAAATTTATCTTTTGATTTTGATTTTTATTTTTCTTTATCGGAGTTGTGAGATGTTAATGGATATATAGTCAGCTTCTCAGGAAAGCAGATCCTATAGGCCTATATAAGGGACCCCCAACCCATTTGTTTGGAGAGATGTATTTGGAATAGAAATTGGTAATATTTCATACATTATCTCTATTTTCTCTCTTATCCTTCATGTTCTACATGAAAATTGATTCCATGTGTATCATACAAGTCAAAGATAGGGAGTTCACTTATCCTTTTTCATAGATATTGTTATCTTGCCGTACTGGTGATCATTTTTGAAACATTTATAGATTCTCTAAGTATAAGTACCTAGGAGGCCTTCATCAAAGACTCATCCCAGTAGTAGTATCCACTAGTAGTGGTAGTGGTATTAGAGAACTAGTAATAGTATCAGCACATTAGTAGTGGTATCCATTAGTGGCATCTTCTAGTAGTGGTACTGGTACCATATCTATAATGTCATGGTTCTGGGTGCCGCCCAAAGGTGCCCTGTACCCAGTTGGTCACATGGACTCAAGCACATTTACCCAAATTCTAGAGGCTTCCAACTAGTAGTGAGGGCATGGTGTGTGATAATGGGGAAACCATTCCCTCATTGGAAGAGTAACACAACTGAAACAAACAGTACACAGTAGCGGAAGCAGTAATACTATACAATAGAAGTAAACAGTGGAAGACTGATAGTATAAAAAACACCACTATATATATAAATAATTGATGCATTTCACATGTATCTAGGAAAGAATACAAACAATTAAAAATGATGTAAATACAATAATGAAACCAAATAACAAAAAATGGTAAACTCTAACAGCATCTCAAGCCTCATCTTGGTCTCATGCTCTCCAGCTCTAACAGTAATCAAGTTCCTGATGAAGAAGGGTGCTTTCCCTTATCTATACTTGTAATCATATAATCTATTTGGGTCCAAAAGCATGACCCAAATAGGGTGTTAGATGAATTATAGTAGGCAACCACCAAAAGATCAGTTCCTAACAGTCAATGAATATATATACCAGACAATATGCCGAAATGATGCAATAAATTAGGATGTACTAAAAAGTAAAAAATCCTACAATTTATAATTACATTCATTTTCATTTATTAATTATTCAAATCATTGAATAATTTAACCTCTGTATCTAGCCTATGCTTTGTATCCCCCTGTACAATAGAAAAACATATGTCTCAAAATAGCATCTAACAAACAAGTAAGACCGAGTCCAATATGGTGCTTTATCTTGGAAGGCTTGTCACATTCATCAAACATTCAAAAAAACCCTCTAAGAAATTTCTCACAGTCTAACCCCTTTAATTTAACTTATCATCAATTCACTAAATAATATAATTACCCTCTAGGAAATCTCACACATTCAAAACCCTTTGGTCCCACATATCACTAAACATTTACAAACGACCACTTGGGCAGCTCTCATAGTCCATACCCATTTGGTCTGCATATCAGCAAATAACTATAATGACCACCTGTCAGCTCTCATAGTCAATGTCCTTGATTCAAAATTCATTTAATAACAACAATCTGGGTAGCTCTCATAGTCAATACCCCTCTGGTGTATGACCACCTAGTAGCTCACACAGTCAATACCTCTTGCTCAACATAAAAATAAATTATACATAAATGACCCTACCTCAGGAATCTCTCATACTCAATTCCCCTTGTTTATACTTCCACAATGTGAAACAAATGCTTCCCATATAAACTGTCACTCCATATGAACAACATGAGGCATGAAAAACCAAGAAGTCCTAATAGGAATTCTAGACCAAATGTCCATAATCAAAAAAAATCCTAGGAAACTCACCCATAATCAAGGTATTAAACCTTACGCCTAATAAATAACCCTTTCTCAATCAAAAAACCAAAGTAGGTATTAAACAGGGTTAAATTCCAAAACACACAATACCGTAAACCTGGGTATTCATCACATTTATAATATATAATCCAAATATAATCTAAGTAAGGCGCAAACCACTTACCTTGATGTTTTAAAATGAACTCTCGAGAACATCGGCCCTTGAATCGGCCTAGAATGATGTAGATCAGCAAAAAGGTTAAAATCATTCAACCTTGGATAACTCAAAAGAGAGGATAAATCCTGGAGAGAGGATCTAGGGGAAGATAGAACTCACCGTTGGTAATCCAATGCACCTAGAGGCGTGTCAATCAGAGCTCGGATGGGTGAATAGTAGGATCTCAAAGTTTCTTGGCCATTCGTCGCTCTCGTGTATGAGACATAGGGAGAAGAAGAGCGTTTTGGACATTAAATGTGACCCCTCTGTGATTAATAAATTAAAAATAAAAGTAAAAAACATGTTCATTTAATGTACACATTGTGTACTAGCCTCAATCGGCTCCTGCTTTTGGCAGTCTATTGGGTCACCTACACGGCCATGTACTCAAACGTTACACCATCAATACATGGCTTCACGCGAAAATAGGGTACACGGCGTGTACTTAGGAAAATTCCCAATTCTTCCTTTTTCCTCAAAAATAACCCTAAATCAAGATCCATACCTAAAATGATGATCTGGATTCTTACAAACTTCACCCTAAAAAGCAATTCATCCCCGAATTGACCTTTGAAGGGTGGAGAAGAAGAAAATTTAAACAACTCTAACCAATGTGATCGTACTTCGGCATCCCTCTCCCAAGTCTCATCGTGTACTCACTCGTGCAGCCATAGAACCCATACCTGAGGAACAGACCGGCCAGGAAGAACCTTCATTATATGATCCACAATCCGAATAGGGTGCTCCTTGAAGGATGCATCCACCTCCAACTCAACCTCCTTGGGTTGAAAAACATGTGACAGGTCTAAAAAGTAGCATCGTAGATGAGAAATGTGAAAGGCATCGTGCATAGTCTGGTACCTATAAGGAAACTGAAAACAATAGGTAACCAGCCCGACTCTCTCCAAAACCTTAAATAGCTCGACGTATCACGGTGAAAACTTCCCTTATCTCTTAATCCTCTTGTGTCCCAACCTCAGCGTGACACGTAAGAAAACCTGATCTCTGACATCAAACTTTATAGGTCATCTCCATCAATCGGCATAAGATTTATGTCGAGACTGTGTTGTATCCATTCTCTTCTAAATCAATTACACCTGGTCAGTGGTCTCCTGGACAAGACGAGGTCCCAGCATAGCTGCCTCTCCAACCTCTAGCCAATATTGGGGTGATCGGCATGGCCTACCATACAAATCCTCGTAAGGTTACATCTGAATCATCACATGAAAACTATTATTGTAGGGAAACTATTCTAGGGGTATGTGTCTCTCCCACAAGCCCCCAAAATCTAGGACACATGATTGAAGCATTTCCTAAAAAACCTGAATTGTGCACTCAGACTAGCCATCAATCTGGTGATGGTAAGTTTTACTTAGAAGTACCTATGTACCCAAAGCCCTCTATAGTCCCTATTTGACATGAGAAGTAAAATCAACATCCTTATATAAAACAATAGAGTGAAGAACCACAGGGAAATGTAAAATATCTTAGATGTAAAACCTTCCAAGCTCATCAACACTGAAGGTCTCCTTGATCAGTAATAAATGTGAAAACTTTGTGAGTCTGTCAACAAAAACCCAAACCGCATCATTCCCTCAAGGCGACCTCGGTAAACCCATCATGAAATCCATCAAGACATAATTCCACTTCACTTCGGGGATGGTAACTACTGTAAAATCCCTACCGGTCATTGATGCTCTGCCTTCACCTACTGACATGTGGAACGTCTCATAACAAAACCAGAAATATCCTTCTTCATACCTGGCCACCAATACTGATGGTGTAGATCTCGATACACCTTTGTGACACAAAGATGAACTTCCCAAACTGAGGAATGAAAATACCACATAAAATCCACACATATGTCTAATGACACCCATACGCGTCCATAGAAATGTAAGATATCATTGTCACCTATCGTCCACCTCGAAGTAGGGTCCTTTCCAGACACACTCTCCTATAGGACTAGGTCTTCAGAGACTGATAGTTTCCTCATTCTCACTTGATCCAATAGAGTAGAGGTAACAACTATAGTAGAAAGGAACGGTTTCCCATGTCTATCGTGCACCTCCAAATTCATCTTAGAGAACAAATCTATAAGCTTCCACTCACTACTGGCCTCCTAAATTACCTATATCTGAGTCCTCCTGCTCAATGTATAATCCATTGTGTTGCCTTTCCCAGGTGTGTAGGAATGATCAAATTCAAAAGACTAAAGGTACTCAACCCACCTTCGCTATATCAAATTAAGAGCACCATGAGTAAAGATATACTTGAGACACTTATGGTCATTGGATACCACAAAATTCCTTCCCAAAATATAATGTCTCAAATAGCATAAATCATGCACAACTACAGCTAACTCAAGATCGTGCATCGGATAATTTCTTTCATGGGGCCTTAATTGCTGAAACTCGTACACAACAGCTACTTCCCGTTACATAATCACTTCTTAATAAAGGAGTTTTTAATATGGTTTTAACTTGGTTTTCACCATTATTATTATTTAATTTATCATTTTTTATATAGTGTTGTCAATAATATTAGTTTTAGAAGAGGTTTTGTGTCCATTCTGCTTTAGGTGATTTTTATTCCCTTGATCCATTATGATTGTTCATACTATGTGTTTAGAACCTATAATATCAGTTCTCATTCTCTTTTAATGGGAGATATGACTAAGGGAGACATATGTTGAATTCTCATGATATTTTTTGACAACCATTGTGGTATATATCTCTCTTTCTCTTTTTATTCTACAGTATGTGGTTTGTTGGTTTTTCTATTTGATATCCTTGGTTTAGGACCTCCTCATTGAATTTATAATTCCTTTTTCCCATTTCATTGGATCCTAAAATCATTTTCATTAGAACTCATGTTTGAGGTAGGTGGTTTCATCATTAGAATATATTTGGTCAAACATATATTCTCTGGTTTTCTAACTTGTATTCAAATATATGATTGGAATTATTCCATGATATGAATTCATAAATAGAATTTGATAATATATGGTTTTCCCCTTATGTTGTTAAAAGAAAGAATATTTCAATGCACTATCTAAAGGTTTATAAAAAAATTCAAACAGTTATTTTAGATGAAAAAGTGGTTTTTTGTAAAAAAATATCAAATGATTTGAGCTCTATTTTAAACGTTTTCAAATATACATCTCTTTGGAGCCTTGGGTACTTAGCATTGGGTTTTCGTATTGGGTCTTCTCCTTGTTCACCATAGGGGGTTCACTCATGGGGTGTCCTTCTATTCGATAGGATATTGTTTCTAGGGACATGATTCTTGAATACATATGGGGTCATTCATTGGTTATTTCTTGGTACCATTGACCCTATTTTCCTAGGAAATTGTAAAGTGTTCAGTATTCTTGATTAATTAATAAGGTATGAGAGACCTAGTTATAAAGAAAATACATTATTATAAGGGTGATATCAAATTTTAATTGAATTATTTAACTTAGTTTTGATGTAAATATATGATTCATGCATTGATAAATGGAAAATGGATTTTTGGAATTTCTATTGAGCTGTTTTAAATGGAATCTATTTTATAACTATGAAAAAGTGGAAATAATTTACCCTCATTTTGATATAATTGTGAAAACTATTTTAAAATTACATAATTTTTATATATTGAGAATGTTTCGATTATTTGAAAGAGGAATGTTATGGAATACTTGAGAGGGATCATACCAAGATAGTTTTTTTCAAAACCTATACACTCCCTTGGGGTGTGTAGACCTTTTTATGAATGTTTTAGGGAAGGGAAATGTGTCTTAGGGAGTCAATGAGGTTTCATGGGTTGTTTTGGTGATATGGTGTGATGTTTTCCACATGTCACAAGAAGTATATGATAGTAGTTGGGTTGATGTTTCTTTATTATAGGACATGTACCATGATTCTGGATCCTTTCATTGATTATATCACTACAATTGTTGGTTTATATTTGTGTAATATTTTTTATTTTTAGTTATCATTCCATATATATGTTTTCAATTTTTTTCATGTTGGGAAAATTGTTCGATATATTTTTCATTGGATGTCTGGGTACTAGTCTTTATCCCGTAGGGATCGAAAACAAACTTTGATTCTTGGTGTGATGTAGTTTGGACCCTATTTTGATGGGTTCTCTATGTTGGGTCATGATAGATCCAATAACTAGGATTTTGGACATGGAATATTCCTTGTAAGATTAATTTCAATGATAATTATGTCCTATGGGAGTGGAACTTAGGGGAATTATAACCCATGGAAATTGTGAAATTACATAACAATCACATTTTTTCTTAATACTCCAACATGAATATAATCAATTATATAAACTAAAATATATTATTCCATTGAAAAAAAATATGTGTGAAAAGACATGAAAAAAATAATTAAATCCAGAGTTGATTTTATGCTTCTATATTATTAGTCTTTTAAAGAAACCTAGTGGTAAAAACATAGTAAAGGACAAAGATCTATGAATTCTCAATTTATCCTAATTAAATCTTAATATACATTGTGGTTTTCACATCTTGATTTTATAATTTGGTTTATCATAATATATAGTTGGTAAAAAATTGTGAATAAATCAGTAGGATTATCAGATGACTCTCCATTATTCTTAATCTCATGGGTAATAAAGAATATTGGTGAGATATATTTTTTCTTACCACGTTTAATATACCTAATTATTATCTTTGATATAAAAGTTTAATTATATTCTTGAAAAGTTGTAGAAATATCATTATTCAAATTTGATTCACAATTTTTAATTTTATAATGAAAATTTTATCACAAGCAAACACACAGTCATCTCCCCTGGAAAACTATAATCAACTCATTATGATTTGAATAATCTATATAAATGGCTAGTTTTGTAAAATGTAATTATATGTTCATTACATCATATGTGAATAAATATATATTTTCAGATATATATTTATATTCATCAGAAAAATATCCAACATTAAAAAAATTATTGAATCATGGAGCTAATGTTTTAAAATAAAACAACTCTTGATCAACAAATACATGAATCTAACTAAATATCTATCTGATGTCATTATAATATATTAAATTATAATAAGAACTATATTTATCCAATAAATTCAATGAAAATTATATGTATAGAATAATATTATTTATGCGGTGCATTATTTCTTCTATCACACCCCAATTTTCTATTTTTTGAAATATTTTAATTTTGATGACAAATATGGAATAATTTTTTTTCCCAAAACCCCTTTGAAGGTTTATGTCTTGTGCATTATGACAAGGTGAAGAAGGATGTTTCGAAGAGTGAAGTAGTTTTTTGCCTATTTTACAAAGTCTATGTCATAGTATAAGGACAAATCTATATCCCTGATGTTTATGCCTCTAAAATAAGGTCAGTTGGGGACTTCTAGCTATAGAAAATCATGGATTTCAAAGGATGATAAGCATAAGTGGGTTGTATTGGTCCCATAGAAGAGAATATTTAGGTGAAAGTTAATAGGCATGGAAATGGGGCCTATTCGGGTGAGGCGTGGATTGTAAATCATGTGTGTGTATTTTTTTGGAGTTCTAAACCCCTCTATGGGGTTGAGGGTGAAGCAGTACAGAGAATTTTATAAGTGATGAGATTTTTGGGACAAAAACTCTGATGTGGGACAAGTGGTTTTTTAACTATGTTTTAGTGGGTGTAACCACAATGTATAGTCTTAGAATTGCATTATAGTTCCACTATAGGTTTCAAGGGAATATATCCACATTATAAAATGAAAGGATATGTATCATCCCATTTGATAGTGTAGATCATCATTCTGTTGCTTCACTTTATTTTGTAGAGGTAGAAAATTCAGAATAACCATTTAGTTTTTTCTTCCATATATTATAGTATTTGACATCATGGAATGGAGGGATATGCTGAAATACTCTTACAGAGTGAAGATTACAACATAATAGTGTAACATTGTGATGTGGAGTGACAAAATTTGTAAGATATAATGATTCAAGGGATCTCTTGTTCTATCAATGGCTACACAGCATCCCATCCTCTATGAATTATTTACACTGCAGTTATTAGTTGTCATGAGAGGAGTTATTTAGAGTTGTTTTCTCTGAGATAAGTGGAACTAAACAAATACATGACCCCACATCACATCTCTATTGACCATGCCTCAAGAGGATCAAATAATTTCATGGAAATTCTGTAGCATTGGTGGGAACATTTTAGTTTGTGAAAAATCATAGATTATATATTGAATAACTTATGGACATGTTATAGCTAGTATGCTAACATTTATAAATAAAAGATATTTACAAATTGGAACTCTCAAAGATTAATTTAAATTTGATTGTGTATAATAAATCTAATTGACACATAGGTCATTTGGAAAAATCCTAGAGTGAGAGGAATTGATCCTATAAGTTTTATTGAAATCAAAAGTGGAATAAAGATATATTTCAAAAAATATCACATTGAGAGAAAAATACAATCAAATTAAAGTAATTTTGTTAATGAAGATCTCTGTAGGTTTTGATATATCTGTTGTAGATAGTTGAAGGTCACAGAAGGTTCGCTTCCAGAAGTCTCGTCCTCATTGAAAAAAATATTCTTTTCCTAAATAAGAGACACCATTGTTGGTGCATGTCCATATCATATATTAGTTTGAATAAGTAAGATTCAAATGATGGGGTAGTGATCTCCTCATTGAATGGGAGTAATGAGTTCTTCAATTGTACATGGTAGTGAATTGGGAGGTTCAATGAAACCACACAAAATTTTTAACTATATATAAGTTCTCTTTTAAAAAATTTAGTGCACTAGAATATTGTCATGTATGATCCTTAGACGTATCCTAGTGTGGGTGAACCATGTAAAACATATATTTTTTATTTATTATATTCATCAATCATAGTGGTGAAAGTTTTAGGGAAATAAAAGTATTCCTTAATGTCGATAGAACTTAATCCTCATCTAGGAAATAATTTCTTATACCCTAATTAACCCCCCAAGTAGTTATTGTCTATTGAATTATTACATGTGTTATCAAAGGGATGTTTATTCTTCTTCTATCATATATGTGTGTAACGTACCAGTTCTGGAAGACACCAAGAGGTGCCCCGTACCCAGTTGGTCACATGGACTCAAGCGCATTTCCCCGAATATCAAAGGCTGCCGACTAGAAGCAAGGGCCTTGGATGTGACATTATGGAAACTATGACCTCATTGGCAAAGTACACAGTGGAAGTAAACAACACATACAACAGAGGAAGCATTAAATATCAAACAATAGTAAACAAACTGATGACTAAAACAATTAAAACCCGGATCACATATGTATATATGAAATGATGCATGATACATATGTTTAGGAAAGTAGCCAAACAAGTCACAATACTAAATATAGTACAAAACCAAAATAGCACATGAGCCTCAACCCAGTTGGTAAGGACTCCATAAGTGCATCCACGAGACCTAGGATCGAATCCAGGTGGAGGCTAACTTCCGGTACTGTAGTAGTACTGTAGTAGGTACTGTAGCAGGAAATGTAGAAGGAACTGTGCAGAACTGTAGCAGGTACTATAGCGGAACTGTAGAAGGAACTATTTTGCACTGTAGTAGCCGGAAATATTCCCCTGTTTGGGCCTTCGGGCCGCCGATTTGTTCCCCAAGTCCTTTAAAGCCTTTGGGCCACCTAGGCCTTCGGGTCAATATGGCTTTCGGGCCACCTCAAGGCCTTCGACCCACCTTAAGTGCAGATGAAAACCAGACAACCAACAAGGAACAAACTTCAAAGGAGTAGGAGCAAGGAGCTTTCACCATAGGAAAAGCTAAACGGAGTGCAAGAATGAGAGGGTATGGAACCTTCCATCAGGACAAGCCTGTGCATGCATGGGAAATCCTAGCCGAACTTCCATGCGATGGTGGAGAGCTGATTTCTGGATGAAGATGCTGGGGAGGAGCAGTTCCAAGTAGTTAGTCTGAGTTGTGTGTAATGTTTGAATCCTAAGGGCATTGAATTCCTCTAAAGCCTATAGTTCATGTAATACTTACACCTACGGGCCTTTTAAGGGTTCCACCTCACCCCTTGAAAGGTTGATTATCAAAAATAAATAAAAAATGAAGGCCTTAAGGCCATTAGAGTACAAAACCAAAATACCAAAGAAAACAGATAAACAACTCCTCAGCATCACAAGCCTCGGATTGGTCCCATGCTCTCCTACTCCAATGAAAGTAAATTACATGAAGTAGAAGGGCACTTGACCTTGTCTATACCTGCAACAATATAATCTGTTTGGGCCCAAAATCATGAACCAAATAGGGTGTGAGACTAAATCCCAGTAGGCCACCACCCGAAGATCTGTGCCTAATAGTCAGTGAGTATATGGTAGGTAATAGTACAGTAAGCAGTAAATAGGATGATACACAATAGTAACAATCCACATATCAACAAGAAACAGTGAAGCAAATAGTTATACACACATAGGAAACCCTCTGGGAAGTACTCATATCTATCCCCTCTGGTCCTATCCAGGAAGTACCAACAACCCTCTGGGCAGTACACTCAGCCTAACCCCTCTGGTTTGGTCATAAGAAATTATAGAATCTTTGGGGAAGCACACTCATTCAATTCCCCCTTATAGTATAAGGTAGTCAGGGACTCTCTGAGGAAGATCATGTGGTCAATTCCCTTTATAACCCCAATGTATAGAGACTCTATGAGGAATCTCGCTCGGTCAACTCCTCTTATAGCCTCAGGTCTATCACAGACTCTCTGAGGAAGCTCACTCGGTCAATTCCTCATATATCCTGGAATGGTTTAAGGAAATTCAAACAAAACAAAGACTCTCTGAGGAAGATCACTCAGTCTATCCCCTAATAGTCAATAAGGCTCAAGAGTCTCTGAGGAATCTCACTAGGTTTATCCTATTATAGTCTATAATATCCACGACTCTCTGGGAATCTCACTTTCTATATCCCTTATAGTCTATAATGTCCAAGACTCTCTGAGGAAGCTCACTCGGTCTATCCCCATATAGTCTATAGCACTAGGTTCTCATAGCCTCATGTCAGTCAGTGCATAATAATTATATAAGGCCAAAGTAAAAATATAGAGCTACATGGATAACCAGTCTATAGCATAACAAGTATGTCAGGGAACAACACTCTATCCTACGGTCACAAGGCATGGAAAACAGGTATAACGGCCAAAAGTTGAACAAGACCAAAAGGTCATAAACAGAAAAAGGAATGGAAAAAAATCCAAGCATAGAAATTATCATTATACATTTCCAAATATCCTCCACCCAAGCATACAAGCAAGGCAGGAAAACCACATGGGCAAAACAGTAAACACGAAATACCTCATTCAAGGGTATTGGTGGAAATTGCACATAAAACTCAAAGACTTTGAATGGAAAGGAACAAAACACCTACCTTGATTCCAGGAGATCGATATACTTGAACCATGAGGCATGAATCTCCTTAGAATGTCATAGATCTACAAAAACTCACAAAATGTTCAACTCAAAATAACTTGAAAAAGAAGAGGAATTGGAAAACGAAGCACTAGGAGAAGGAATTGATTACCGATGTGGTCCCAACGCAATCAACAGCAGTCGATTTGGAGAATGGAAGGAGGATTGGGGGTGTGGAAGAGATTCGTGGTTGTACAAGATGCTCTCGGTCGAAGAAGCTGGAGAAGAAGCGTGTTCTGGCGATTAGACGCAACCCCAGTCCGTTTAAGGAAAAAAAAATTAAAGTACATGGCGTGTACTTTTGGAGTACACGGCGTGTACTAAGATTTTCCGTACTCTGATTTAAGCAGCCTACACATCACCCCACATGACCATGTGTGTGGCCTGGGCACGGCCAGCACACGGCCTCGCGTGGCATCGAATTACATGGTGTGTCCTTATAAAGCACACGACGTGTACTTCAAAAATTTCTAGAAACTCCTCTTTTCTCAAAAAAATATAGAAAAGGAAAAACATACCTGAAATGAAGGTCTGGATTTTTATAAACTTCCCCCCTTAAAGAAATTCATCCCCAAATTTCCATAGCGAGGCGTAGAAGAAGAAACCATGAACAGCTCCGGCCACTACGGTCGTACATCGGCCTCCCTCTCCCATGTCTCATCCTGTACTTGCCCGTGCTGCCATAGCACCTATACCAGAGGAACAGACCAGCCACTGAGAAGCTTCGTACTGTGATCGACAATCAGGATTGGATTCTCCTCAAACAATGCATCCTCTTCGAGCTCAACCTCCTCAGGTTGAATGACATGAGACGGGTCTGAAAAGTAACTTCCGAGCTGAGAATCATGGAAGACGTTGTGCATAGCCCGATACCTCTGAGGTAACTGCAACTGATAGGAAACCGGCACAACTCTCTCCAACACCTAAAATGGCCGGACATACCATGGTGAAATCTTACCCTATTTCCGAATCCTCTTGTGTCCCAACCTCTATGTGACACGCCGGAAAACCTGGTCCCCGACCTTGAACTCCAGAGGTCGTCTCCGCTTATAAGAATAAGACTTCTGTCAAGACTTTGTCGTAGTCATACTCTTCCGAATCAACTCTATCTTCTCTTAGGTCTCCTGAATAAGACGAGGTCCCAGCAAAGCTTCTTCTCCTGCCTCCATCCAGCATAAAGGTGATCAGCATGGCCCACCATACAAAGCCTCATAAGGTGCCATCTGAATAGTCTCCTGAAAATTGTTGTTGTAGGCGAACTCCACAAGCAGTATATGCTTCTCCCAAGAACCTCTAAAGTCTACAATGCAAGCTCGGAGAATATCCTCAAGAACCTGAATTGTACGCTCGGACTGGCCATCTGTCTGGGGATGGTATTTTGTACTCAAAAGTACCTGTGTACCCAAAGCCTTCTGAAGCCCCTACCAGAACCGGTAAGTAAAGCACACATCTCTGTCTGAAACAACGGAGTGTGGAACTCCATATAGACGTACAATATATTGGATGTACAACCGTCCTAGCTCATCAACACCAAAGGTTTCCTTGATCAGAAGAAGTTAACAACCTTTGTAAGCCTATCGATGACAACCCAAATAGCATCATTCCCTCGAGGTGACCTTGGAAAACCGGTCACGAAGTCCATCGCGACATCATTCCACTTCCACCCTGAAATGGGTAACTGCTGCAAAAGACTTGTTTGTCGCTGATGCTCTTTTTTCACCTACTGACAAGTGGAACACCTCATGACAAAACTGGCAACATCTCTCTTCATACTTGGACACCAATACTGGAGGTGTAGATCACGATACATCTTGGTGACACCAGGATGAACTACCCAAACTGAGGAATGAAAGTCCCACATCAGCTCCTCAAGTATGTCTGCTGGAACACATACATATCCCTAGAAATGAAAGATCTCATCTTTTACTATTGTCCATATAGGAAGAGGGTCCCCTCCTAACACACTCTCTTGCAGGACCAGGCCTTCTGAGTCTAATAGTTGCCTCATTCGTACCCGATCTGGAAGAGTAGATGTAACAACTACAGAAGATAGAAAAGTATTCCCCTGTCTATCGTGCACCTCCAAATGCATCTCAGAGAACAGAGCCATAAGCTACCACTCGCTAATGGCCTCCTGAACTACCTGTATCTGAGTTCTCTTTCTCAACGTGTCAACCACTGCATTTCCCTTCCCAGGTGTATAGGCAAGCTCAAAGTCAAAGGACTGAAGATACTCAACCCACCTGCACTGTCTCAGATTCATATCACACTGAGTGAAGATGTACTTGAGACTCTTGTGGTTTATAAACACCACAAATTTCACTCCCAGAAGTTAATGTCTCTAAAATTGTAAGGCATGAACAACTACTGCCAACTCCAGATTGTGTGTCGGGTAGTTTCTATCATGTGGTCTCAACTGCTGAGACCCGTACGCAACGACTCCATCTCCCTGCATAATCATAGCTCCCAGCCCGATACCTAAAGCATCACAGTAAACAGTATAGCTCTTTCCTGGCTCTAGAAAGACTAGTATCGGTGTTGAAGTTAATCTCCATTTCATCTCCTAAATGGCTAACTCACAAGAATCTGACCATAAGAACTTCGCACCCTTCTTGGTCAGACCTATCAGTGGTGCTTCTAGGTGTGAAAATTCATGTATAAAGCATCTGTAGTATCCATCCAACCCTAAAAAACTCCATACCTCAAATAATTTCTTCATATTCTCCCAGGAAACTACTGCCCTCACATTCTCTAGGTCTACTGATACTCTTGTCTCTGAGATAACATGGCCCAAAAAGAGAACCAGATCCATCCAAAAGTGGAATTCCAAGAGCATAGCATATAACTAATGCTCTCTTAGTGTGCTCAGAATGATCTCAAGATGGGTAGCATGGTCGTGTCGAGTGTGATAGTATACCAAGATTTCATCCACAAAAACCACCACAAAGGAATCCAAGTATGGATGGAACACTCGGTTTATCAGTGCCATGAAAATTGTAGGTGCGTTCGTGAGACCTAACGACATAACCATATAATCATATAGACCATACCTGCTTCAGAAAGCTATAAGAGGTATATCAGATGGTCTAACGTGTAACTAATGATAACTGGATCTCAAGTCAATCTTTGAGAACACTCGGGATCCTCAAAGCTAATCAAAGAGATCATCGATCCTCGACAAGTGATATCGGTTCTTGACTGTCAACTGGTTTAGATTTCGATAATCCACACAAATTCGGAGGGTGTCATCTGCCTTCTTCACAAACAAGACAGGAAAACCCCAAGGAGAAGTACTAGGTCGGATGAAACCCCTTGCCTGTAACTCCTCTAACTACTTCTTGAGCTCCTACAAATCAGGTGTAGTAATCCTATAAGGAGGAATGGACACCGGTGCTACTCTTGGAATGAACTCAATCAAGAAGTCCACCTCATGCTCCAGAAGAAAACCTAAAAATTCCTCTGGAAAGACTTCTCTAAAAAGATCCACCAATGGAGGAAAGTCTAATTGTGAAGTCCCCGGTTCATCAAGATAATGACTAGAAATCTGGGCTGTAACTCCTCCCAGCCCATGATGCTCGGGTCCTACTCGACTCACCTGGACATCCCACTCACCTATATGAAGAAAGGATCCACCCTCTGGTGATATGAAACTCACCCTGTGGCAATAGAAATTGAAGACTTTCTGGAAGGGGACTAACTAGTCCATTCCGAGAATGACATCATAGTTCGTCATCTCTAGGATATAGAGGTCCCATAAAAAATGATACCCTGAAACATCAAGAGGTAACTCTCTCCACTGACGTACGCTAACCGCTCTAGTCCCCAAAGGTGTGTCTAGAGTCAAAGTATCAGCAGAGGAAAAGATGCAGAGCCAAAGGCTCTCCACAACAGCAATAGAGATAAATCTATGCATAGCACCAGTATCGAAAAGAGCTGAAGATAAAACTGAGGCTACTAAGATCGTACCTCGAACTATAGAAGGGTCGGGATCTTGCTCCTGATGGTTCTTCTCCACTGCAAAGGTCTGGCCTATACCGCAGCCCTGTGACCCTGGCTGACCACTCTGAGCTGATTCACTCTACTGTCGCGAGTAACCTGGTGACTAACCACCATGGTCGAGACCTCCACCTTGGCCCGCATGGCCATAAGAACTCCATTTCCTGGACTTGTGAGAAAATGGCGATGCATCTCCTGAACGTAGGGTCATATAAGAACCCCTACCACCAACTATAGCTGAGAAGAACTAAAAAAAACACTGAAGATGGACCATCTTGCTGCAAGATCAGCGCTCCCTCAGGTCTCTCTGGCACTAAGGCCTAGTATGCCCGCTCCTCCCACATTGGTAGAATGCTACCTGGTTGTCGTAGATACATTCCTCCTACTCTGATCTCCTCAACCAGACTCCCTGCGGTGCTTCCTGCTATCAGTAGGAGGAACACTGACTCTGGATGTCGAACTACCCTGGCTCACTACTCCAGAATCCCTCAGATTGTGCTCAGTGACCAGCTCCTCGTTGACTATAGATGATATCAAAGTCAACCTAAAGATGTTCACCTACGAGCGGATGTCATGCCTCAGACCATCCTCGAAATTCCACGCAAGGAACAACTCATTGCCTCGTGGAATAGGCATGAAACATTGCAACTCAGTAAAGTGAGACGAGTACTCCATAACCGAAAGAGTACCCTGCTCCAGAATCATAAACTCTCAGGCTCGATTGGCCCTCATGGTCTCCGGGTAGAATTAATCATAGAAGATACGCCGAAACTCATCCCAAGTAATACTCTACTAGTGTACTGACTACGAGATTACCGCCCACCACCTCTTGGTGGAGTCTCAGAGAATATAGGTAGTGAGATTCACCCTCTTCTCTGGAGGTATCTTCAAATGCTCAAAAATTGTCAGTGTGGCCTCTAGCCATGACTCTGCAGCCTAAGGTCCTCCATCCCCTCAAAAAGTTGGAGGATGCTGCTGCTAGAAAACCTGCGTCAACTCTTACATAGATGGGGTAGGAGGCGGCGCTCCCTGGAAGGTCTTTATCGTCCTCAGAAAATCTTCCCTAAACTATGCATCGGTGCCTGCAACTAGTATAACTATTGGTGCCAAGGCTGGCACAGCAGGAGGATCTGCAGAAGGTCCCCGATCATCCATATCCGGTGTCTGATCACCGTCTGGCAGCTGGCATAAAACTGGAGGACGTCTCAGTGTCATAGATCTGAAAGGTCAAAATCACACCTTAGATCAGGATTATCAAAGATTGAGAACACAAGAGTAAAAGAGGGGAACATGAGAAATAAACATTCAAGTTTTACAAAACACAACTACATGGTGTGTTCTTTTAAGCCATTCACATGGGAATGTACTTCTGTGACAACTGGTTGTGTAACAACCCAAACGCATGGCGTGTTGTTCCCACACATGGTGTGTACTTGAACTCTATTCCCCTGCTCGAGTATCCTTACATGGCTAAGCCACATGGTCCTTTTAATCCTAGACTACATGGCGTGTTCACAAAGTACATAGTGTGTACTAGGTAAGGTCTCAACAACCCGTGTTTTTAGTTACACGGCCAGCTACATAGTTCACTCTACACGGCGTGCTCCCTGACAACATGGCGTGTACTTGAAGGTTTTCCCCGACCCGTGTTGTTCATGACACGGTCGGGTACTTAGGTTACATGGCACGATGTGTGATAATAGGAAACGGTGTTTAAAGTCAAGGTTCCATCAATCTATGTTGTTAGCCACATGGTTAGACACACGGTCATTACAACACGGCGTGTACATACAGTACATGGTGTGTTCTTGAATATTTTTCACAACTTCATGTTTCTTCCCACCCAATCAGTGACATGGTTTAAAAACTACACTTCGTGTATTAATAAAATGCACGCCGTGTATTTTGGTTTTTTCCGGGTAGTGGCACAGAAACTACTACAAAGCCTAGAAAACACAGAAAACAAGAGCTAAGGTGCCAAATTTCAATCTATGAGGGCCCATACTCCCCGCGAATCAAATCTTGGCATCTTATAAAAATTATAACAAGGAAACCAGGAAATGATCCACCAAATTACAGTCCATGAGGTCCCATAACACCTAAAGAACCAAAGTTTGGCATCCATCTAAGAAAGGTACTATACAAACAAATTCTCTACCAAACAGAAGAGATTCTATCAAAGCATCTATCACAACATCATACATAATCTACACACGTCTATCACAACAACATGAAATCGCTAATGCATCCTAGATGGCATGGAAATAATGCATGGAATTTGATTTCTAACAAGTGCTTATATGATGCTTGAGATGGAATACCCTCATCTCATCGGGTTGTGATAGTAATAGAACTGCAACAACCACAATGGTAATAGAACAAAGCATGTGAACACCCAACGGTGAAATCAAACCAACTGCAAAAGTGAAAACTAGTAAAATTGTAATAAATGAGGTAGTGTGGCTCTTCCCTGTACACAGGTTAGCTAATCCCAGGAACAGCTTATCACCAAGTACATATTCTGTCCTATCCCTAGCAATAGGCTCCAAATAGCATGTCAAGAGAAAAGAGTTCCTCTGATACAACTTTGTAACGTCCCAGTTCCGGAAGCCACCTAGAGGCGCCCCATACCCGGTTGGTCACATGGCCTCAAGCACATTTCCCTGAATTCCAGAGGCTGCCTAATAGCAGTGAGGGCCTTGGGTGTGACATTGGGGAAACTATTCCCTCATTGGAAGAGTACACAGTGGAAGTAAACAACACATACAATAGAAGAACCTGTAAATATCCAACAATAGTAAACAAACGAAAGATTAAAACAATAAACAACTTGAGCACATATGTATATATGAAATGATGCATGATACATATGTCTAGGAAAGTATCCAAACAAGTCACAATGTTGAATATAGTACAAAACCAAAGTACAAAAGAAAATAGATAAGAAATTCCTCAGCATCGCAAGCCTTAGCTTGGTCCCATGATATCCTGCTCTAATGCAAGTCAAGTACCTGAAGTAGAAGGGTGCTTTCCCTTGTCTATACCAGCAAAAATAT
Source organism: Viscum album (assembly GCA_963277665.1). NCBI lineage: Eukaryota > Viridiplantae > Streptophyta > Magnoliopsida > Santalales > Viscaceae > Viscum > Viscum album. Next base: position 1,981,175,041 of record OY728165.1, on the reverse strand, counting down.
AATCTGTTTGGGCCCAAAAGCATGACCCAAAGAGGGTGTGAGACTAAATCCCAGTAGGAAACCACCCAAAGATCTATGTCTAACAGTTAGTGACTATATGGCAGGTAATAGTACAGTTAGCAGTAACCGTAAGTAGTAAACAGGATGATACACAACAGTAACATTCCACAGATCAACAAGAAATAGTGAAGGAAACATCTAGCCACACACAGGATACCCTCTGGGAAGTACTCACGGCCATCCCCTTTGGTTCTATCTAAGAAATACCAACAACCCTATGGGAAGTACACTCAGCCTAACCCCTCTGGTTTGGTCATATGAAATTATAGACTCTCTGAGGAAGCACACTCAATCAATTCCTCTTATAGTCTAAGGTTGTCAGGGACACCCTGAGGAAGATCATGCGGTCAATTCCCCTTATAGCCCGAAGGTATAGGGACTCTATGAGGAATTTCTCTCAGTCAATTCCTCTTATAGCCTCATGTCTATCACAGACTCTCTGAGGAAGCTCACTCGGTCAATTCCTCATATAGCCTGGAATGGTTTAAGAAAATTCAAACAAAACAAAGACTCTCTGAGGAAGCTCACTCGGTTTATCCCTTCATTGTCTATAAGGCTCAAGACTCTCCAAGTAAGCTCACCCAGTCTATCCTCTTGTAGTCTATAATATCCAAGACTCTCTGGGAAGCTCACTTGGTCTATCCCCTGTAGTCTATAATGTCCAAGACTCTCTAAGGAAGCTCACTCGGTCTATCCCCTTATAGTTTATAGCACCAGGTTCTCACAGCCCCATGCCAGTCAGTACATAATAATTATATAAGGCCAAAGTAAACCTACAGAGCTACTTGGCTAATTAGTCTACAGCATAATAAGCATGTCAGGGAACAACACTCCATCCTACGGTCACAAGGAATGGAAAACAGGTATAACAGACAAAGGCTGAACAAGACCAAAAGGTCGTAAATAGAACAAGGCATGGAAAAACATCCAATCATAGAAATTATCCTTATACATAGCCAAATTACCTCTACCCAAGCATACAAGAATGGCAGGAAAACCACAGGGGAAAAACAGTAAACACGCAATACCCTGTTCAAGGGTATTGGTGGATATTGCACATAAAACTCAAATAATTTGAACGGAAAGGAACAAACCACTTACCTTGATGATAGAAGATTGATATAATTGAACCAAGAGTCTCGAATCTCCTTAGAACATCATAGATCTAGAAAAACACACAAAACGTTCAACCCACGATAAATTGAAAAAAATGAAGAATTGGAAAACGATGCTCTAGGAGAAGGAAGAGCTTATTGTTGTGGTCCCGATGCAATCGACGGCGGTAAATTAGAAGAACGGACGGAGGCTTAGGGTCTCGGAGGAAATTTGCGGGCATATATGATTCTCTCGATCGAAGAAGTTGGAGAAGAATCGTGTTCTGGTGATTAGAGGCGACCCTAGTCCGTTTAATGAAAAAAAAAAGAAATTATATGATGTGTACTTTTGTAGTACACGACGTGTACTAGGATTTTCTTGTACTCTACTTTAAGTGGCCTCCACATCACCCTAGACGACCATGTATGTGGCTCGGACATGGCTAGAACACGGTCTCACACTGCATCGAAGTACGCGGCGTGTAATTATAAAGTACACGGTGTGTACTTCAAAAATTTCCAGAAACTCCTTTTTTCTCAAAAACTCTAGAGAAGGAAAAACTTACCTGAAACGAAGGTCCAGGTTCCTACAATGTGTGGGAATGATTGTAAACCAAAAATGTGTTCCCATATTTGAAGGAAACAATTCAAAATTTTAGAAATTTGGATTCAAAATTATTTCATATATTTTGGTATGAATGTTAACATTGTATCCCTCTATGAAATCATGTCAAATATTGAAATCAGAGTCTTGATGGATAGAGATCATCATGAATTGGATCTAGATTCAAATGTTGTTAATACTTAGGGAATTTATCTTTCCAATCACATATCCCTAATGGTAATTTATTGAAAACCCTATTATGTTATGTTGGAAAATCTTGTGAACACTTGTGATGGAGATTAAAATGTTTAAGAAGAAAATTTAATGTTTTGTGGAACAAGTATTGATAATTGATAATGAACTTAACAGAATTGGTTGATTTATTTTTCAAATGATTAAATGTTATTATTGAATATTTTTTAGGTCCTAGTGAAGACATTAGTGATGAAATTATTGTGAATATAACCATGAGAATACTCCCTCCTCGTTTCAATGAAAAAGTTTCAGTTCTAGAAGATGAAGTGCGGAAGTAAATTTATCATGATGGGTTTCATAGCACGCTAGTGGTGTATGAAATGAGAAATGAATAAAGTGAGTTAAAAATTAAGGGAAACAATTAGTATGTGTAATTTAATTCAATTAATAATCTCATAATCATGAAAACATAATACGATAATTAAGTTGATGAGGAGATTTAATTATTTTCCTCTAATCTCAAATTATGAAGAGGTAGGTTTAAAGATACTCTTTCCCTTGCTTTGTTCAAGTGTGTAATGGTGGGAGATCATGCATCCAAATGTCCCAAAAACTATCAAGAAGATGATAGAGAAGATAAACAAATCAAAAATATGTCAAAATATTTTTCAAGTAATTCTCAATGGTGGTCCTTCCAAAGAATAAATATTATTTATAATGATGAATATAGTTCTAGAATAATATAGATAGAAGAAAATTAAAACTATAAAGATTATGGGGTCTTGATTTATAATGTAAATAAGAAAATAAATTGTGATAGTGATGATGAAGATAAAGAAGTTTTTTGAATGATTAATCATTAGGAAGTACCTAAGTAATCCATTAAAGAACTTCATGTATGGATATAAAAGTTCAATAAGTATAATGTAGAGGTGAATTACTATAAGGTATGTATGAAATAGAAGGAAGAGAAAAATCTAAAGATTAAATTTGAAATCAAATAAACTCATATCTATAAGAAAAAATAGGGTAGGAAGTGGATTTGAAACTCAATATTGATGTACAAACCAGAATCATTAATTGGTTGGATATAAATATCAACAATATAGTTACAAATATTGAGAATATATAAGAATAAGTTTTGAATTGGTGATGAAAATATGATTATCAGGAACATTGGGAATGTGAAAAATCATATGGCTAAGGGTCACTCTAATGCACTAATATTTATATTTTTTACTAGGGAAATTTGGGACACACTGTAACACCCCAAGGATTTACAAATAGATTTATTATAAAATGAATTCTACACTATTTCTATACAAAAAACACTTTGATATTTATAGGAGCAAGTTATAACCTACCTGTTAGACATAATTTTTCCATTTATGTGATTTTAATTTCAGAAAAATCACATACATGGTAACGATCAGTAAGATATTTAGACTCTGATAGGATCAACATACATTTTTTGGAGAATAGTAACTTACATTTGTGAATAGTAACATACCCTTATGAATAGTAATGTGACCTTATGAATAGTAGCCTCACCCATGTAAGTATAAATAAAATTTAGGAACCTTATAAATGAAATATAATGTTTTTAAAATAATATTAATTATGTGTTGGTATTTTTGTGAGTAATAAATGTTTAATTACAATTTAAATTTAATAAATTAATAAAATTAATTTTTTTAAAATATATTCCTAAATAACGTTTTTTGTTTTCCTATGATTTTAGGATAATTTATGATACCTGAGTTAATTTTTAATAGTATTATGAAATAAGTTTTAAATTTAAAATACGTGTTTTTCATTTAAATAATTATTTTATTTTAAAATTAAATTTATCATATTTATAAAATTATTTTGATAAAATGGAGTTCATATTTTTAATTATAAATGTCAAAAAATGATTAGGGTGATTTTTTGTTATTTTTCGGAAATACTTGAATGTTTTGGTGAATAGTGAAATTTGATAATTTATGAAAAATAGCAAATAAATGAATTTTTGTGTCATTATTGAGTCATGGATAATGTAAATAGCAATTGGTTCGAATTCACATGCACTTATTACTATTTTCAGTCACACTAATCATGACTATTTATCATCTTGATACAAAATAATAAAAAATGATTAAAATAATGGAAAACCCCCCCTCTCATCTACTATAAAACCCACCCATAACTCCATATTCTATTCACTCCTCAAATCCTCGAATCTTCTAATTGTTTTTCCCAAATAATCTTCTCTAGTAACTTCCCATGTTCAGGATCCCTTTTTCATTCCAAAATACCAAAACCCTTTCCCTTGAAGAGGTTCTAAATGAGGTTATTTCAAAAGGTAAATCCTCATCCTTTTTTATTTAATTTCATTTCTAATTATTTTATTTTCTTGTTCTCACCTATAATAATATATCCAATTGATAATGATAACTATAGTATCATTTATATACATGAATTATATAATTTAAATGTAACAACCATTATTAATCTCCTTACTCTCCCTTTTTTATTTTATAAACGAAATCATCATCCTGGAGGGGCTAATTTACAACCTTCATAGACGACAAAGTTTCATTCTTAAAATTATTCTTTAAAACCAATCATGAACCAATTTTAATAGATGATATATATTTTAATGTTTATAATATAACCATTTTTATGTCCTTGATGTAACATATTTACATAATACTAAATGATAAAACAAAATGAGTTCTTTATGATCAAGAACACCGTAATAATCTAAACGATTATCACTAAATGTATTATCTAATGATTCATACTCATAATATGTAAAAATTGATTTATATAACCATTTAAACTTTTTTATACTCATTAAAAACATTCTATTGCAATTCTAGATAATTATAACAATTTTAAATGAACTCCATTACTTATAATCAAGCGAACTAATCATGAAATCAAGGAAAAAGAAACTCCTAAAAGACATAATTCAATCATAAAAGTTATCAATAAGGCCATAAATAAACTTATTAAAATTAAAATACACAAAATAAATATATATAAAGTTATTAATTAATTAATTTATTTATTTATATTGATTATCCCGGAGGCTAAGGTCAAGTGAAGAACATGTTTGGACATAAATTAAGGGTTTTCTACATGAACCTATATTTTCTTTCGGGTTACTCTTATTCCCTACTTACCTAAATGTAATTCTCAATTATTCTTGTACTAATAATAAATTTTGTTTTAATATTCTATATATGTTTTCTAATCCGAATCCTTCTTTATTTTATGGGGATATAAATGTTTTATAAATTTTTTTCTCAATTCTTCCCAATAAAATAGCCAGATTGAAGAGAAATTAAAAAATTTCTACCTATTTTCAAGTGAAGCCTGTAATATTTTAAGCCCTAAATATTTTTATAAATACATAAATTTCAACATGGAAAATTTACCTCATTTAATTTCTCATTTTATGAAAATATTTTCCCAAAAGAACTATTTATTTCAAAGTAAAAGTGTATATCTCACAAAAAATCATCGATGATTTTATTAGAGTATATTTTTATATTTCAAAACCTCTATTGAATTTAATTTATTATTGAGGTTAATATATTATTTTTATCACCTACCATGTTGTATTAATTGGTTTTTGATCATTTTGAATATGTATGTGTTATCTTCATACCATTCACCATACTACTTATAAGGGTTAGTGTTTGTGTGTACAAATTGGGAAAAGTTATTTCATTTATTCATGTTGTATATATTTATCCCCTCTCATATGAGGAATGAATTAGACTTATAAAGTAACATTTGGGGACCATTATATCCCCTCGATTCATAAGTAGGTCACATGATACAAACAGATATGGACTTGGCTAAGGACTTGCCCATTTTTATATATAGTTTTGTCCTGGGCCTTAATCATTTTTAGTTTTCTTTTCCAAGGCCTTGATTATATGGTTAATGTGTCCCACATTATGCATTCCCTTATTATGAATCTAGTAATTTATAGTTCATATGGGTATTTGACAAGTAGAATACCCCAGATTATGTTTTATTATGGAATTATTTGTTTTGATATTATTTTTTCCATATTATGTTCTAGTTTATTTTTTAATTAATTTGTTTTTAGTTATTCACCATACCTAATGTTTATGTTTATGATATCTTATTTTGTATTTCCTACCCATACTGAGCATCTAATATCACTCCATTCTTATGTTTTATTTCTCTAGGATGTGAAGAGTATATTATGAATGACCTATATGGATTACCTAGGAGTTATGGACATTTTCAAAGGAATTTATATATTGTATTTCCTTTCAAGTTGTAATGATGAAATTATGTTTGTATCTAGTTTTCAACAACTGCTAAACCACCTAGTTATTTGGGATTATATTACTTGTAATCATGCTAATGTAATAAAATAATTCACTAGTTATAGGCTTCTGGGATTGGGTCTTTATAGTTGGTATCCGAGGAAGTTTAGTAGAAAACATGGAAAGTTGATTTAGAAAATTTAGATTAGGGAACAAAACCATAAGATATACTTTGAGGATAAGTATAAAAGAGCATCATAGAATTTTTTTAAGGTATATATTATGTGGATATTCCTATAAAATGAATCTATTTCTAGATAATACAAGTGGATGTGGTTTTTTAAAATTGTACCTAGGAGTAACAACTCTAACGTGGTGTTTCGGGGTTAACCTGAGGTAAACTGGTAAACGAAAACAGCCCTTACTGCACACCTCGTTTGACACTACTATGGGATATGATTATGATAATTTGATTTTTTTACTATCCATTATAAAGGACTCTAAAGCAAAATTTTCCTCAACAAAATAATTTTTATTATTGTGAGACTATTTATTCATAGGATTTTAATTTTTTATGAATCTTGAAAGTTGTGACTATACATTATGATTCATAAGCTAATCCAGTGTGTGACATTATTTATAAATGGTTCTTATTTGAAGTAATGGAAACCATGTCAATGCATGTATCCCATGGAAGGATTTCCCTTCTATGAAAGAAAATGATATTGGTACTCTAGCTATGACTGGTGTTGAGCAGCATATAACTATACAGAGACAACTAACTTAGGTTATGAACAATAACCCAACCCATATTGAGAATAATGATCCACAACATGGAGTTTCTATGTTCTACTACTTTATGTGACAATAGCCTCCATCATTCATTGGGATAACAAACCCATTCGTAGCAGAGGAGTGGATAAGTTCTTTAGAGAATATATTTCTCACTTTGTAATGTAATGAAAGGGAAAAGGCTGTCATGAAAATTTATCATCTATTGGGAGATTCGGATTAGTGGAGTTCATTAATTCAAAACATAAATGAGGAAGAAGAAATAAAAGAAATGGAATGGAGGTATTTAAAGGAAATTTGACTAGAAAAATATTTTCCACGTGAACAATGAGCATATATGGAGAGGCAATTCTTGAGTCTCATGTAGAAAGAGGATGAAAATTTTGAAATTTATAAATCCAAGATTACAAGGTTATAAATACATGTTGTAGACTATATAAATAATCCAAGGAGAAATATTGATTGATTCATGGATGGTTTAAAACCGTTCCTACGAAGGGCACTACGCTCCCAAAGTTTCTCAATATATGAAGACATTGTTTCATGTGATATCAATATAGATAAATAATTATATATTTATTATGAATTTAAGTGGAAAAATATTAGAATATGGTGGTAGAGGATAGATTGGGTAAAGTTAAGAATAAAAAGTGTAATTTTGCAACATGCGATACTTGTGGAAGGAAACACCACATTGCCATCTTAAAATGAAATATTGTGTGATACAATTGTCAACATAAAGGCCATCATGCATGTAGTTATAAGGTAAAGAAAGAATATATCAGTGTTAAATGCTATAATTATATGTAAATAGGACACTATGCTAATAATTTTGCAAAGTGTCAAGTAAACATGACTCAAAAAATGCCAAGGGAGCAAGGCCAAGCTTATGTGATCACAACTGTTGAGGTTGAAATTCCTGATGATGTGGTGGCATGTAAATTAATAGTTTCATCAAACTTATCCAATGCATTATTTTATTCTGAGTCATCACATTATTTTATATATTCCCAATTTTACAAGAAAATTATATATTTCCAATTTGATTTAATAAAGGAGTTGTCAGTCCAAACTTCTAAGGGAAGCATCATTGCAATAATAAAGTTTCGAACAATCCCCCTTATGACACAAAATCATGCTTTATTATCTAACCTTAATAGCATACCGAAATTTGACTTTGATATAATCCTCAGTATGGATTTTATTTCATATTATGATGTGAAAATCTATTTCAAGAATAAGGTAGTTAAATTTTGTAAGAACAATGTATAATCCCTTGTCTTTAGAGGAGAAACAGCATCATCTGATTCTTATCTAGATACACCCCTAGTAGCACTACATAATTAAATTATTGGAGAGGAAGAGAATTAAATGTCTATGGGTGAGGAAATAAATCTTCAAAATGATAATGTATCTATTTCTCATGAATATATCGATGTTTTTCTAGTTTATTTACATGGAAATCCTCCGGAGTTGGAATTTGGGTTCTTTGTTGATTTAATTCCTGGTTCAAGGAATATATTAAAGCCTCCTTATAGAATTTCCACTATGGAATTAGTAGAATTAATTAAAAGACTATAATAATTGATTGATAAAGGATTTATTCATCCTAGTGTTTCTCTATGGGGAGCCCATATTCTTTTCATTAAGAAGAAATATGTATCTATGAGGTTGTGCATTGACTACAGGGAGATGAATGCTATTATAATAATTAACAAGTATCCCCTTCCTCGCACTGATGATTTATTTCATCAACATCACGGAGCCTAATATTTTTTAAAAATAGAACTTTGTTTTAGATATCATCAGTTGTGTGTGAGAAAGGAATATATTCCAAATACATCATTTCAAACCATGTATGGGCATTACAAGTTTACAGTAATGCCTTTTGGACTGACTAATTCACCCTCTGTTTTAATAGATCTAATGAATAGAGTTTTCAAGTAATATCATGATGAATTTTTTGTTTTATTTATTGATGATATCATAGTATACTCCAAAATCTATGATGATCATCATAATATATTATTCATTATTCTAAATACTCTTAAAAGAAATGAGTAATATGGGATGTTTAGAAAGTGTGAATTTTGGCTAAAAATAGTTTCTTGTATTTCCCATACTATCTCTAAGAATGGAATCGTATTTGGTCTTATAAAGATAAAGGTAGTTTAGGAATGGCCTACTCCAATAAACATAGTTGAGGTATGAATTTTTATTGGATTATAATGTTATTATCGGTGATTTGTTTAGAACTTCACCCAATTAGCCAACTCATTAACCAATCTTACTCATAAAGGGGTTAAGTTCTTATTGAAAAAAGAATGTGAATAATGTTTTGATGAATTGAATAGGATATTAGTGAATGTTGCTATCCTAAATCTACCATCGGGGAACGATGGATTTTTGATCTATAGTGATGTATTAAATAAAGGACTTGGTTGTTCTCTTGTGCGGAATGATATAGATTTTTCATATTCATTAAGGTAATTAAAATTTCATGAACGAAACTATCCAAAAAATGATCTTGAGTTATTAGCTATAATATTTTCTTTGAAGATATGGATACATTATCTCTATTTTTAACGATGTGACATATATATCAATCATAATATCTTTAAATACATATTCTCAAAAAAAGAACTCTACATGAGGACAAGGAGATGGATCGAACAGTTTAAATATTATTATTGTTCTATAAACTACCACACAGGAAAGAAAAATATGGTAGTTGATTCATTGTCTAGGAAGGATCATGGAGTTTTATACAAAATGAGAATTGACAAGGATCCTATGTATATGGATTTTGTGAGGATAGAAATGGGAATCATTAAATAGGTCAAACATCATTACTTTTTCAATTGGTTTCCTAACCATCCTGATTAGAATGGATTAAAAGTTCTCATCCTGATGATGAGAATCTTCAGAAGAAAATTAATGATTTTAATGATGGTATGTTGTAAAAATTCATATATGAAGAATTAATTATGATTTTTGGGATGAGTATTTGTGTTTCTTCTATACCCAAGATAAAAAAGGGAGTTATTAGATGATTCACATCATTAGAATTTCTCTATACATCGTGGTATCACTAATATGTATATAGAATTGACGGAACATTTCAAGTTAGATAACATGATGAGTGAAATTTCGGATTATGTATCAAGAGGATTGGTTTTCCAATATGTGAGGGTTGAAAAAATAACATCCTAGAGGAGTCATGATACCTCTACCAATTCCTACATGGAAATGGGATGACATTACCATGGTTATTGTCACTGGATTGCCCAAACATTCATGAAAAAATTATGAAATATTGTCAATTGTTGATTTACTTATGAAATATGCACATTTCCTCTCTATAAGGGAGGATTTTCCTTTAGATCACCTTTCACGAATCTAAATAAATGGAGTTTTAAGACATCATAGAGAACCTCATTCAACATTGTTTTTATTGTGATCCTTAATTTACATTGAAATTATTTAAAAATTTTCATAAATTTTTAGACCCTGAGCTTCATTTGAGTACTTCTTATCACCCCCAATATGATGGGAAGTCAGAAAGGACATGTTGAGATAATTCTCTCTTGACTTCCAAGGTATATGGGATCAGTATTTACCTTTGGTGGAGTTTTCCAACAATAATAGTTTCCATTCAAATATTCAAATGGAACTATATGAAGCCTTGTATAGAAAGAGAGTTCATACACCAACATTTTGGGATGAAGTTGGTGAAAGTAAGCTTGTGGGCCAAGAGATTGTGGAGAAAACAACAGTAATGGTAAAGACTATTCAAACAAATATAAAAGTGGCTCAAAGTAGGAAAAAGAACTATGCTGATAATCGAAGGAAGGATTTATAATTTCAAGAGGGATATCAAGTTTTCATGAACGAATTTCCATGGAAGGATGTTATAAGATTTGGAATGAAAGAGAAATTGAGCCCTAGGTACATAGGCCCTTAGGAAAATATAGAGAGAATTAGAGAGGTGGCTTATCGTTTTGTAAAACTAGCTGGCCTTTCAAAGGTACAAAATGTGTTTCATGTCTGATTATTTAGAAAATACATGCCAGACCCAATGCATTTCCTCACATATGAAGGTATATAATTGGAACTAGACTTATCTTACTATGAAGAGCGTATCCATATTCTGGACACTAAAGAATAGTAATTGAGGAATTAGATGACTCATCTGGTAGAGGTGCTTTAGTAAAACCATAAAATCGAAGTGTCCATGGTGGATCCTGAGGAGCTTATGATAAAGAACTGCCCAAATCATTTAATGAGGTAACATTCTGGTAATTTCGAGGAATTTTTTTTTAATGGGGGAAGAATGTAACAACCCAAGGATTTAAAAATAGATTTATTATAAAACGCATTCAACACTAAGTCTATGAGAAACAAACACATTGATATTTATAAGATATATTTATTATCATTCCATTAGATATAATTTTTCTACTTCTGTGATTTGAATTATGAAAAATTGATATACACAGTTGTGACCAGTAAGATATTTAGAGTCTGATAGGATTGATGTACATTTTTTTGAACAGTAACATACCTTTATGAATAGTATCATTCCCTTATGAATATTAATTTACCCGTATGATTTGTATACTCTCCCATGTATATATAAATATAATTTAGTCCCCCTATAAATGAAATAGAATATTTTTAAAACAAATTAATAATTAAGTGTTGGAATTTTTATGATTAATAAATATTTAGTTAAATTATAAGTTAATAAATTAATGAAATTAATTTTCATAAATTTTTTTCCAAAATAAATATTTTTCCTATGATTTTATGATAATTTAATGATATCTCAATTGATTTTTGAATGTATTATTAAATTAGTTTTAAATTAAAAATATGTATTTTTCAAGAAAATAATGATTTTATTTAAAAATGATATAAAATTTATTTTGAAAATTATTTTTATAAAATGGAGTTCATTTTAGAATTCTACATGTCAAAAAAGGTTTAGGGTCTATTTTTTGTATTTTTCTGAAATACTTTAATTTTTTGGTTAAAAGTGAAATTTGATAATTTACGAAATGTACTGAATAAATGAATTTATGCATCATTCGTGAGTCATAGATTATGTAAATGGTCATTAGTTATAACTCACATGCACTTATTATTATTTTTAGTGACAAGAATGACGGATATTAATAGTATTGAGCCAAAAATATAAAATAACGATTAAAATAATGGAACACCCCTCCTATCCACTAATAAAATCACCCCTCACTTCCTCTTCTCTTTACTCCTCTAAGCCTGTAATATGATCAATTTTCCACCCCAATACTATTTCCAAGTCCCTCCAAACTTCTAGGAACCCTTGGTCTTTCCAAAAGACCAAAACCCTTTCCCTTAAGGATGTTCTCAAGGAGGTTATTTCAAGAGGTAAATCCTCTTCCTATTTCATTTAATTTCATTTCAATTTATATTCTATTATTATTATCTCTTAAATGAATCTATCCAATTTATCATGATAACTCCAGTATAATCTATATAATTTAATTATATCATTTTAATTTAATAACCATTGTCAATCTTCTTACTCTCCCTCTTTTATTTTATAAACGAAGTCATCATCAAGGAGGTTCCAATTTACAACCTTTGTGGATGATGAAGTTTCATTCTTCAAAATATTTTTAAATGATATTAATGAAACCCTTTTAATGGTTTATAATGATTTTAAAATTTATAATATAAACCTTTTTATGTTCTAGAAGTAACATATTTACATAATACTAAACAATAAAACAATATGAGTTCGTTATGATCAATAAATGTTGTAATAATCTAAATGATTATCACTAAATGTATTATCTAATTATTCATACTCATAATTTGTAACCAAATGATATATATAACCTTTTAAGATTTTATATTATCATTAACAACATGAAATTCAAATTGTGGATGATTATACAAATTTTAAAAGAACTAAATTACTTAAAATCAAGAAAATTGGTCCTGAAATCAATGAAAAGAACACTACAGAATGATGAAATTAAATAATATAAATTATAAATAAGGCCATAAATGAACATAATAAAACTAAAATTAATAAATATATATATATATATATATATAATTTTATGAGTTAATTAATTATGTAATTGATTTAATTTGATTATCTAGGAGGGTAAGGTTAGTGCAGAACATGCTCCGACATATAGTTAGGGTTTTCTACCTAAACCTTTATTTTCTTTCAGGTTACTCTAATTATCTATTTACCTCAATGGAATTCTAAATTATTCTTTTAATAATCCTAAATTATATATGAATGATCTATATATGTGTTCCAATCATAATCTATCTTTATTTTATGGGGAGTTAAATGTTTTATAAATATTTTTCTCAATTCCTCCTGATAAACAAGTATGATTCAAAGGAACTTCTCAAATTATTACCTATTTTCAAGTACACTATATAATTTATTTTAAGAAACAAATGTTTTTCTAAAACCATTCATTTCATCATTGAAAAACTTCCTCAATTTATTTCTAGTTTTATGAATTATTATTTCAAAAATAAACTCTTCATTTCAAAATAAAATTGCATTTCTCTCAAAAATCCATCGATGATTTTATTAGAGTATTTTTTTCTTATTTTAACACCTCTATTGAATTTTTTTTCTTATTGAGGTTAATAAATTAATTTTACCATCTAACATGTTTTATTAAATGGTTGATGGTCAGTTTGATTTTGGATGTGCTATCTTGTTATCATTCACCACACTACTCAAAATGGTTAGTGTTTATGTCTACATATTGGGGAAAGTTATTTAATATTTTAATGTTGTTTATATTTATCCCCTTTAAAATGAGGAATGAATTGGACTTATAAAGTGACCAGTGGGGCCCGTTATAGCCCCTAGATGTATCGGTTGGTCTCATGAGACCAACAGGTATGTACTTGGACAAGGCCTTTCCTATTTTCAGTTATTCTTTTCCTCGAGGCCTTAATCATTTTTAGTTTTCTTGGTTAAGGTCTTGATGATATGGTTTAGATGTCCCTCATTATGCACTCCATAATTATGAATCTAGTAATTCATTGTTCATTTGGTCATTCAACTAGTAGAATACCCTTGATTATGTCCTATTATGGTATTATTTATTCAGCTCTTATTATTTCCATAGTATGTTCTAGTTTATTTTTAAAGGCGTGTGTATTTAGTTATTCACCATGTATAATGTTTACATTTATGATATATTCCATTGTATTACCTACCCATACTGAGCATCTCAACTCACACCTTTCTTATGTTTTATTTTTCCAGGATGTGAAGAGTATATTATGAATGACTTTTAGGGATAACCTAGGAGTTATGGATTTTTTCAAAGGAATTTATATATTGTACTTCGTTTCAAGTTTTAATGTTGAACTTATGTTTTTATATGTTTTTTCAAAACTACTAAACTAACTAGTTCTTCAGGGTTATTTTCTTTGAAATCATGCCAATGTAATAAAATAATGCACCATCTTTGGGCTTCTGGGGTCCGGTATTTACACACACATAACATGTGTTTTCCATTTATTAGAGGTATATCTCAGATAAACATCATTATAAATAGGCAAGAATAATTTATAATTAATATTTTTATTTTTATGGATATTGTTTTTGTTGTGAATGATATGGTAATAAGACAATTTTTTCATTTTTAAAAGGAAAAAAATTTCATCTAGAATGCATAGAGGTGAAATAAATAAAAATCTAGAATCTTCAAAAAGAAAGTAGACATTCAGAACATATATTATAATTTTGAAGAAGAAGAAGAGTTATCAAATATTTATATTAAAGAGGAAAACTCATACCCAACATGGGTGATGAAATGGTGTTTAGAGATGGCTACTGTTATAGAAATTTCTTTAAGGGAAATCGATGATACAAGATCATGGATTTTGGATTAGGGATGAACATATAATTTTATTAGAAAAAAACCTAATTTTTAACTTTAAGCACTCTAAAAATGGTACTATTAATTTTAGGAACAATTAGGGTCTTGAGATTATTGGTTCTAGGAAATCCAATATTAGGGGAAAATATCTCAATAATGTTAACATAATATTGATTTATGGGAAAATTGATCACCACCGTAGTGTCTATCATAACTTCATCCACACAAAGTTACCCATACTAGTCTGGTAAAAGGGAGAGTGATAATGACCCCATATTATCACCTCTAATATGTGTCAGGAAGGCGTTTATCACCGAGGTTATAAATAATCTCATAAATAGATGGAATTAAACTTTATAATAATTTTATTGTGAGATATGATGAATAAACTTCATAAAACTCCTTTGAATAATATAAAAATGAATCCAAAAACCATCGCTCCATTCGTGTATAATTTAAACACTTAAATATAAGAGTCTCTAAATAAATTTCCAAGAGTAAATATGAGGTATCATCATAGTAACATCTCCAAATCCAGAGCTTGAAATGTTTAGAATAGTCCATAAAGTCCACCTATAAACATAAAAGTTGTTTTTATATTTATATGATGAAAATAAAAGTATAATATATAGGGTAACCAAGGTCGCTTATACACATGTTAAAATAGAATACTAATTCCTAGTGAAAATATAGAAGAAACAAAAACCCCTACATAGGTAAACTAAAAAATCCCATCCTTGCCATGGCACGCACATAAAATAAAGAATCCAAGTATAATAACATAAAAGGGGGAATATAGATATATGGTACCCCACACCACATTCCAACTGATTTTATTCTCTCACACCCCAACGTCATAAATCCTGGAACTCCCATATCTTCTAAACATCACATCATGGAAAACACACTACATACCACAAGACATAACATCACTCTCTTACAAAGACAAATGATCCATCACCTCACATCTCACCCAAAGAAACATGGGTTGTCACATCACATCTCTCATGAATAAACATGGTCTATCACACCATATCTCACTGGATTACATCTTCACATCGCATAACATCTCATCCAAAACTAAAAATAGAGTATTCCGGTATCATGAACATAAAGGAAATCAACCTCATCCCTCCTCCTACCATGCATAAACCCCTCCATAATCCATCTAATCACCTCATCCAACATCACTATAGTGTAATTTTGAATTCTATAAATCACTTCCTTTGAATGTAATAATTTTTTGGAAGAGAGAGTGTGAAAGATATCATATCCAACCATCCATATTTTCCATAAAAATGTTTGAAAAAAACAACACCCAAATATATAGGTGATGACACATGGTTCTCAATGTGGGTGGTGTGCATATAGAAAATAACAAGGGTCATAAATGGTTTATAAATATAGAAATGCTAAATAATGATCTATGGGTTCCTAAAAAATCACTAACCAACTCACAACATCAGCACCTAACCTCACAACACCACCACACTCACTATAAACACTAAATGCATGAAACCACACAACAAGACAAAATCCAAATTTCACATTTCATACTCTTTCTCATTATAATCCATTTTACATATTGCATGTTTCCAATAAAAATATTCATCTATCCTACTCATTTCATTATTCATCCTATTTAATTTCACATTAAACATCAACTGTATTTAACAAAACTTCTTGTTTTTTATTCATTCATTATCCACTTTTATCCCCACAGCCAAGCCATCCCATGCCATTCCAATTTAAATATTATAAATTAATTATATTAAAAACCAAGTAACTAACACCATAAAATATGACACAAAAAAGATCCCATTATCCTTGTCAGTCCATACAACCCCAAATCACCACCAATCATATAAACAACCACTTCCCCCTTACCAAAACCTCATTAATAAAACATTTCTCTCACAACCTCCCCATAGCACAGCCACAAACATCTTTAAATAACTTCTCTACATTACAAATACACATCACCAACCCAAATCAATATGACACCATAGTACTCCAAACCACAAACTATAATCACACATCACAATAATTTTTATATCACATAAACATATCATTTTTTAGATTTCTCATGAGAGGATTTTCATCAATTCCACATTCCTTATTTTAGTTTCATTCTCACACAACCATGAATCTCACAGTGAAATCATTTCATTAACTAGATATATAAGTGATTAACCAATTAAATTTAAAGTGATGTCAAAAGACACACCAAAAAAGGTTCCAAATAAAATGTCAAATTAGTGAAAGAAAATACCCCAATTGCCACAATTTTCAACAGGTCATGAATCTCGTATAATCAAAATATCAAGATGATATGAAAATCTATATAGGCATGTGAATAATTCCTCTTTCCCTTCAATTTAAATTAACAATTTCATTATCATAATTTTATAGTTAAAACCATAATCAAAAAGGTAAAAAAAAGCATAATAGATCCCACATGATAAACATGGTGAGAAAAGAATGAACCCTATATTAAATAGATATTTTCGATACGTTGTGAAAGGGAACCAAAATTAAGAATAAAACCATGATCATCGTAAAAACAACACCACAAAACATCCTCCTATCAAAAAAATACCAAAAATATTGATTCCCTGATATAATCACATCCTATATGAATAAAAAGTGAGATAAATATGAGAATATAAATGGTAAATTAACATAAGCCTCCATGGTTGGTCTCCTATAGTTGGGGTTAAAAACCAATTATTAGGAGTTGATAGACCCATTTGTGAAGCAGTTGATTCACCCAAGAAAATAGGGGGAAGTTGGAAGAGTGATCAGATATGAGGACCTATGGGAATATATACCGAGTCAAAAAAATCAGGATCATAGGAAAACCAACTGGACCATGCCACATCCTATTTAAAAATGATGGGACTACAGTACTGCACTCCTCACCATGTCACAAGCCTATTGGTAAAAGACACTATGCGATTCTTGGATATCATTACACCATATATCCTATAAAATAGGAAATGGTCTACATTATTTCCCATTCTCCACCACAGAGTGGTTCCTAAAAAGGAATAATCTATTAAGACATCCTCCCATTACCCCACATCATATCCAAAACTCATACATCACAACCACTCAGTTTAGAAGTCACTTCCATTATATAATATTTATTCATGTTGTAGATACCCCCGAAAGTGTAGTATAACTAAAAAACCTCCTCTCAAGACCCTACACCATAGTTTCATATTGATATGTTGTAGAGGCCTCTATTGTGCCACATCCCCAGGATCCAAACCACTAGGATCCTTCTCAACTAGAATGTACAGCCATATCCACCCACCCCAACTCCCCAGGACCCCCTGAACTCCTCTACTACAATATTATCTTAATGTAACTTGTTTTAAGGTATTCTTTGTTACATCAGATACCACACAAACTATTCTGTTCTTTGAGAAACAAAACAAACCCATAAGTATATAGGATAAAACTTCCAAACAATCATCCCTCAGGATAAATTGAAATGATCTTTTTATAGAGAAAATAGAAATACACTACCAACCAGATGAACAAAAATCATCCATGGATGTTCTTTAAATGTCCCTCGAAACCACATCACCACATTTCATCAATATCTTATACACTAGTAACAACACTACACCATTTCACATAAACCATAAATGAACAACCTTTTCACATAGGAAATAAAACAACTAAATCAACCTCCACACATCCTAAGACAACAACTACCACAACCACCACAAAATAGAGCCTCATGTACAAAAATAATGTGATTATATCTTCCATGTTAATAAATTTTCTTTTTTGGGAAGCATTGACATGCCCAAATGATTTTAATTCTCTCAAGGTATAACATGTCTCGATTTGGGATCAAGTTTTCCCCTAATCATAAACATGATGATTTAATCATGTATTGCATTAAGAGGGAATGATAACATCTCATAAACTATAAAAATTCAAACATCACACCATCAAGAAAATAAAAACAAGGAAAAATTATTCATATCTAAAAACAACTCCATGTATTGAGAACACATATGCACCTATCACTCAATATTAATATCTTCCAAGCCATAATACCTCCAAAAAATAGGCCAATGTAATTGACCATCAATGAAACACCTTATCTCGATGATCATATATCTCTATTGTCTACTCAATGAATGTTGTTTCATCCTCGATATCCAACTCTCCCCATTCAATGAAATGGGAGTCATTTTAAAGATACCAATAGAGTTGAGAGATGTGGAAGTCCTCGTGGATCTATTCCAACCATGATAGAAGTTTCAACTAATAAGAAACTTCACCAAAATGACCCAACAACTCAAAAGGCACAAAAAACATAGGAAAAAGCCTAATCCCCCTACAAAAACTATCAATCCATGTCAAGGAGAAACCTTTAGGAAAAACATTATCTAACCTAGAACTATAAGGGACTCCTCCTATGATCAGCATAATACTTTTTCCAGTCATGGGAATCTTTCACCATCCTAGGAACACCTTGAACCTTTTATATTGTTCTCTTAGGCAAATATAGAATGAGAAAAATTGATTCCCCAACCTTGGACTACCACAATAGAGAATGAAACAACCACCCATACAAAGCCTCAAATGACTTCATGAAAATGTATGAGTGATAATATTTATTATAAGAAAACTCAACCAAAGGGTTTTTCTTTTCCAAGATCCACCAAAATATAAGATTCACCCCCCTAAACATATCATCAAGAATCTAGATATTATACTATGTATGACCATCTATATGATGGTGAAAAAGAAGGGAACAACATAACTATGTACCAAGATCATACTTCAATACTCTCCATACATGTGAGACAAAACATGTTTCGAAATAAGAGAAAATGGAAATTAAAAATCCCTAATATTCCATTCCCTCATCAACATAACACCTCTCTAAAAAATACATGGAACCCAAATACTTAATTACTATGAAGTGGAATAATTTCATAAACCAGTCCTTGGTTACCCAGATAACATCACATCCTCCCTGATCCTGGTTTATCCCTATGAAAATTTCACCCATATTTCATCCCATTTCCAACCAGGAACATCAATTGTATATAACAAACCACTAGGAACATGATGATCAACCTTTACCTACTGATAAAATAAAAACCATTCCACTAACTCCACCACCACTCATTTTATCTTGCACCACCAAAACAGTTCCCTTAGGTCATGATACATCTTGGAAACATCTGGATGTATAGCCAAATGTGATCTAGGATAATCAGGAAGGAATCCCTATCATGTAATTAGTAGAATAAATATCCTCTCTGGAATAAACATTTGGTTCTAAATATCCTCTGACCATCCCTCCAGAGTATCACCATGTCCAACATGATTGTGTATCACCTCTTTCTATGAGTTTACCCACTAATACTCCTCTACCAAGTGCATCATATAAGACCATGATAACATCTGAAACACAAATCATCCTCCATTGACTATTGCCACATCAAGGTGTATGGTTTCTAACTCCTATATCACCATCCATGCATCTACAAACTCCTAAAAACATCATTCCATAACTTAATATTCAAAGAGTCAGCCATGAAATTCCACTTTCCTTCGTTTTTGGATATACTGAAGTCATAATCCTGAAGAAAATTTCATCCACATATTCTATCAATGATTTTGATCATGATTATGAAATATATAACATAAAAAATTTTGTTCCATTATGAAAAAAAAAGAGATTCATCATGAGGTAAGATCACCACAGCCTTAGTTAAACACAGTTGTTTCTAGTTCCAGATCATGGGTGTAAATGTTACACAAGTGGAGACACAACTACAGAGAACTATAATTGATCACTTACCTCTAATACATCATAACACATCCTAGACCTAAATGGTAATCATCACAATACACCACAAACACCACCACTTTATATGGAAACCGGATCACCGATGCCCTAATCAATTTTTCTTGGATGTATTCGAATGATTCCTGACATTTATCACTTAAGATAAAATCTTGGTCCTTCCTTTTCAAAGTTTTAAAAGGTTATATAATCCAAGAGAAATTGTATACAATCCTATGGAAATATACTAAAAGACAATGTAACATATGAACCTCCTCATTATTCTTTACTGCTTACCATGATACAACTACCTAAACCTTTGATGTGTCCATGACCACACCCTATAGAGAAACCACACAATTCATAATTTCAAATTGATTATGCCTCCATTATGTTTTAAAAATCCTTAAAATACAATCCACCTTCTTGTGGAAAAACATAAAAGCACCCAATGGTGTCACACTAGGCTAGATTAATCATTTTTTAATCTTATAATCAATCTAAATCCAAAAATCGGACAACCTATAGGATTCCATTAGATGAGGATCCATAAAAATGGGATAATTAATGATCTATAGATTTATCATAAACTAAATATCATGTTGAGGGGGTAATATCACATTATCCTTGCTAAAAATATCAAAAAAACTCCTGAAAAACCTTGGGAGGCTCCCAAATCCTAGTTTCTATAGATTCCACAAATAACTCATCCATTAAAGAATGAAGGGGCTCCACACATATACTTCCCACCTGGTAAATTTTCTCTCCAATGAAATCTATACATAGACAATCCATACCTGATAACATGGATCTCATATAGAAGAATTAGATAATTGCACAAGAAATATCCAACCATTTGATTCTAACTATCATATTTTATGGATGCATTTGAAGTGATACTAGATCCTTGTGGGACTGATGTGTCCCCATCCTTAGTTTACAACCATAGCACACATCAAACAATATTTTATTTTATATAATTGGTGTAGTCAAAAACTTGGGTATATTAACCATCTCAATGAATATTCTAAGAGAATGGACAAGAGTGGGTGAATTATAGTATTATGAGACTCCTTAATCAAAAAAATCACAAAAAATTGTTATTTATAAAATGATCATACCTTGAATGATCTATATCCCCTATTATGGTACCACCTCCACTACTAAAACTAACCACACCTCGATTCTCTACCTCTCTCTTGATGGCCACATCCATGACCATACTCATGTTAAGGTCTATGAACATGAGGAACATCCTATGTCTGGACTATACCTACTATATATCTTATTGGTGGAGTATAAGACTACTTCCACCACTGTAGAAATGGCCTCACTAGTAGTTGATGATGAGGAATATGTGGATCTTATCCACCTCCACCAAACTGATATTGATGAACCACTAGACACTAATTCTAAAAATGGATATGAACCCCATATAAAAATAACAGTTGAACAAATCCCACATAAAACCAATGAAACCCATAGGCCCCATAACACCGAAAGGGGAGTGCCTGAGGTTGAATCCCCAGTGGTTAAAACCTTGAAGTCACTGGCTCCAGATTTCTACCACTAACAACATTACTCCTTAAGGAAACCTTATAATTCACCTATCATGGTAAATATCCTCATGAATGTATATACTCAATCACTATGACCTTCTTAAAAACCTCTAGATTCATTGATAACATAAAAGGAGTAAATGCATACTAGATAGAACTAGTGATTGACACTTCAAGATGTTATGCTCAGAACTCCTCATCTGGAAAATGGATGGTAAAAAATCCAAATATTTTTAACCTTGATTACTAGTTACCAACTAGATATACTTCCTAACTGAAGAGATAAAATCTATTACCTATTTACTACCTTTATGGATGAAAAAATGAACTCTCCATGAAACTATTTATGGAAGTTTACCAGCAAAAAATTTCCCCTTGTGCTCACCATGATAAAACATTCATTTCTAACACCCCCCACATATAATTAACTTTCCAGGGTACCCAATACTAGGCCAAGGAATTAATCAAATTAGAGGTGATCTCGAGATCCTCCAACAAGATCTCTATCTCCAGATGAGAAATGATACACCTCATACTACCCCAAATCCATACTTTGAAAAGAAATAAATATTTTCTTCCATTGATCATCTTTCTCAACTAGATTAATCCTCAGATGATAATATGGATTAGCGTGATGAACCTCCACTACCTAGACCACACCCGGATGATAACCAAAAGCCATAGATAAAACGTAAACAAATCTCTAATCCCGATAGTTTGGAATTTTATTAAGATCTATTTAATTGATTTTAACTTCCATGAATCAAAAAAATAACATAAGTAAAACATCATGGAAGTATATCTCTGAGGTCACAAACCTGTAAGAAATGAAAATTCACATAGTCATTATATAAGATCAGATTCCTAGCATCAAATCATGGGAACCTTGAAATATAGTGTTCTAGATAGTCTTCTTATACTAATGTCAAACTCTATGTACAACTATGATCATTGGCTCACCATCCCATTAAATCCTCATAGTTTCTAACTCTATACTTCATAATATCTCTAAACAACTATGCTTCGTCATATCACTCAACCATTTTCCATTGATACCCCTCTTTCATGATCCTCTCCATCTAAAGGTTCCACTCTCTTGTTTTCAATGAAGGGAGAGAGATAATACCCCCCCCCCCCCCGAGTATCACTACTGGTAGGCCCTAGGTTGGAGGATGGCACTAAGGTTATAAAATTGTCATAAATAGAAGGAATTACCTCTATAATAAAAGGATAATAAGATAGGATAAATCAACCAGAATAAACTATATGAAATATTATAAAAATGAAACCAAAACTATCCCAACATGAATGTTTAAATGAAACATATATAGAAAAACTCTCCAAATAAATACCCAACAGATAATTCTTGGGAGGTGATATAGAAACAACCCTAAAGCTCAAGATTGAAATTTCTATCATGGTATATGAATTCCTCCATAAAACTTGAAATTGCATTCTATGTATGAAGGATGATAATATGAGTATAATCAGTAGGGAAACCAAATTCTTTCAAACACATGTGATAATAGAATAGTAATGAACTAGTTAAAAAATAACTAAAAACACCTATGAAAGTCAAATAACCAAGACCATACTCCCTGTGGAACACTCACTGAATTACACATTTAGGTACAATAATATAATAAGATTGATACTAATAAAGGATACCCTACACTACCTTCCAAGTGATTTTAATCTATCACACCCCAACATCAAACATATTGGTGCTCCAATATCTTATAAACATCACATTATGTCAAGCCCCATGTGTATAAATGGATACCAAATCGAAATTCACTCGAAGTCACTTGGTCCATCACATTATATCTCTCTTAAAGACACATTGTACATCACGTCACATATCACCTGAAGACACAAAGTCCATCACATCACATCTCACCTGAATATATTTGGACCATCACATCACATCTCATCCAAAACTATAACCAATTTATAAGGGTTTCATGAAAAATAATGAAATCAACCTCTTTCCCACCTCCTACCATGCATGACCCCCACCTAATACCACCACATCATCTCATAAATTATTGCAAGAGTTTACCTTTTATTTTTTTCTATTGTATCCCATTCATGAAATCATCTCCTAGAATATATAGAATGAAAATTTTGTATCCAACCATCCATCCTCACCACCAGGATATTGGCAGAACACCCCCCCCCCCCCCCCGCCCCAAAAAATATGGGTGTTGGAACATTGTGCTCGACGGGGTTTGGATGTGTATTGTAAATCACATGGAACATATTATATATATATATATATAATTTCAAACAAGGAAATCCTATAGGTTCCAAAAAAAATACTAACCAACTCACAACATCGACACAAAACCTCAAAACACTACCACAATGGAATCCCACCTTTTTATTGCATAACTTTTCATTTAATTTTACAAACATAGGATCTTTAAAGTCTAGTTTCTTGTAAATCAGGAACATAAAACATTAAAAGTTAAAAAAATCAGTACCCTTGGAAATTTACTTAAAAATTTCATCCTAAGTACAATTACTGCATCTCATAACTTGGAGACATACATCAAAGTAAAGGTCAAGCAGAAGGTCTAGTAAGGAAAATAATAGAATAAGTTTCCATGTGGACTTGAGAGATCTCAATAAGAACATCTAGATAAAGTGGAATATCATAATAGTATTAAATTGAAAAATAAATTGAAAATGTTAATGCAACATTTAATTTAGACATTCATGACCATATCACCAAGGCTCATCTCTAAGGTGTCATAAAAAATACCAAGGTATCATAAAACAAGTCATCTCTAGAGATTAAATTCTTTACCCAATGCATTAGAGATCTTTCAGGGTGCACCCTTAATTTTTATTTATTTTCATGTGATTCCCATATATCATAATAGTAAATTTCATAAATAACCCAAATAGAATAAAAGAAATGGGTTTCATATCAAAATCGTGATGTTTTAAAAAGTGCTTAAAAACAAGATCATTATGTCATTTATAACCCATAGAAAGGGAATAATGGTTTTATGTATGAAATTACAGAATAAAATATATCATTTTTATTTCTTGATGAATACACATGGAAGTGAAATAGGTTTGGGTATTCACATAAATAAAATAAGAGAATTTATTGAAAAGACAGAGAGATTTTGAGATGAACATTCTGCAACATAACAGTTATACAACATGGTTTTCAAAAACATTAAAAAGAGAGGGGATAGGGGTTTCCCACTCATAAATAAATAATAATACATTATAGTTAAATAAAAAAATTAAATAATATCATGTTATTGATTTTTTAATGAAATACCACATGAAAAGGAAAGTTGAAAGAAAATAGAAGATGTGATTTCTTTTACCAAAATTCAGCAGCCTAACGGTGTCACTTAAAAATTCAGAAAATCAGTTCATGAGAGCGTAAACAGTCTCTCATAATTTGAACATAAAATGGACAGAAATAAGGATACATAAGAACATACCCCCACAAAATAAAATTGAAACTAGAAGACATAACTTAAAGGAAGTCATGACTAAAAGAGGACGGTGAAAGGTTCCCTTACCTTGAAGGGTAACTTCAAAAACATGAATATTGGGACCTTGGTGGGATTTAGGGAACCATTGGAGGACTCTTTGGGAGGTAAAATTACTAGATATTCGTTTATGGGGAATTTAGAATGAAAGGAATGAAGTAATAGGTTTGTATTTATAGAAAAAATGAGGGAATATTTTATTAATTTCCAACAGACACCTCATTAGTTGTATTTGAAAAACCATGGGCTTTCCCATGTTATATGCCCATGGTATTGGCCAAATGGGACACTTCATTACATATCTTACTATGCACAAGTCTACCCGAACTATTACATCATGATTACATCACACTGAAACTCAAAATTGTATTTTCACTATTCACTAAAAATTCAACTGTTTCAGAAAAACCCAAAACATAACACTAACAATATTTTGACGCGTAGAATCAGAAAGTGAACTTAATTTTCTAAAAATTAATTTCATTTTAAATTAAAGAAAATAAATAAAATACTAATACTTGACTAATAATTTCTAAAACATTTATTTACTTATACTATGATATAATTATATCACATTACCACCTAAGATGACTAAAACATATTTATACCTCCTTAGGTGATGTTACTATGACATTAGTAAAATTAGCATTCATAAGGGTAAAATTACTATTCCAAAGGGTAAAGTTACTATTCCCCCAAAAAAAATTGTTTTTGTATCATTGAACCACATTTTTCACCCAGATTACAACCATGTATGTCAGATATTTGAAAATAATTTCAAAGAAAAAGTTATTTAGTAATAAAATATTTCTTTACTATTAATAAAACAAATACTATTCATATAACAAATACTATTCATAAAATACTATTCATAAAATTGAAAATTCTTAGAAAACTTCAAAAAATCCATCCTAGGTTAATTTTGACATTTGAAATTCAAAAATGATGTTTATTTTACCATAATAATTCTATATGTATGAAAAATATCTGAAAAGTACAATTTTTACTTCTAAAATCAATTTATCAAATTTGTCTTTATTAAAAATATACTTTATTAAGAAAATATATTCCTAAAATAAGAACGATGAAATAAAAATTTTATTTATACCAAGGGATTACACAATGTAACTAAGGACTCATTACATAACCCCTTACAACGCCTACATAGGACCTAAGAGTAAGGTGTGAAATGGTGATAGAATCATGGGGTGGCAAAGACAACATTTCCTAAGTGGTGATTTCTATCAACTTGAAATTCTCTCGTAAGAGATTCTCTTCAAGCTTAACATATTGATGTTCAGCTTTGGCTTGGTCCAGAGTGAAGCCCAGCGATGCCACCTCCTTCCCAAGCTCCGACAAATGGGCTTCATATGACTCGATTCTACGTGATCAGGCCATCAACTCTTCTTTATCTATTAATTAACCATGATCATTTGTATTTATAAACAATAATCATAATGTTATGAGTATATTTTCCAATAGTCATATTGACCAATGATCATATAAAATTCAAAACCCAAGGGTCACATTTTAATTATACTCACTTCATTAATAAAAGGATACAGTTTTGTTGCGTACAAAATAAAATAAAACACAAAATTAGGAAACAATTATTTTTCAAAATTTCGGGTCGTTACATTATTTCCCCCTTAAAAAATTTCATCCCCAACATTTCAACTCGTACCCTCAGAAGAAAAATAGTGAGGGTACTTTTGGCTCATAGACTCCTCTTTTTCCCACATGGCTTATTTACATTTTTTGTTTCTCCACAAAACCTTAATAAGGTGGGTGGTCTTGTTGCGTAAAGCCTTGTTTCTAATATCCAAGTTCACCAACGACTTCTCCTCATAAGAGAGGTCTTGTACCAGTTGTGCCACCTCTATATTTAGTACATGTGAAGGGTCAGGTATGTACTTCCAAAAGAGGGATATGTGGAAGACATCATAAACTTGTTCTAGATTTGGAGGAAGTGAAAGTTGATAGGACACTAATCCTAGGCGATCAAAAATTTCATAGGGAACAATGTACCTAAAGATGAGCTTACTTTTCTTCCCAAACCTCATGAATCTTTTCCATGGTGAAGTTTGAAGAAAGACTTTTTCACCAACATCAATCTCCAAGTCCCTTCGATGGTTTACGACATAAATCTTTTTCCGACTCTGAGAAGCCTTAATGTGTTGCTGGATGGAATGGAATTTTTTTGTCATATCTTGAACAAGATCAGGCCCAAGAAGCATTATATCACCAGCTCCATCCTAACAAGTAGGATTTCTACATCGCTTCCCATATAGAGCTTCATAGGGTGACATTTTAATGCTCGAGTGGAAGCTTTTTTTTGTAAGAGAATTAAACTAATGGGAGATGTTGATCCCATTCACCTTTAAATTATATTGAGTGTGATCTTATCATGTCCTCTAGTGTTTGAATAGTACTTTTAGATTGTCCATCATTTTGGGGGTGATAGGTTATACTGAAATTCAATTCGGTACTCATATCATATTGAAGGCTTCTCCAAAATTTTGATGTGAACCTTGGATCATGACCAGATATGATAGAAAGTAGAACTCAATGCATCCTTACCACTTTCTTCATGTAAATCTTGGAAATTTTATCAAGAGGGAAATCTTCCGTAATATAGATAAAATGTTCAGTCTTGGTTAGGCGGTCCACAATAACACATATCTCATTATTTCCTTTGGAAGTTTTTAGGAGACCAGTGACAAAGTGCATAGTGATATTGTCCCACTTCCATGATGGTATGGGTAGTGGTTGTAATGCCCCTTTAGAAAGTTTCCACTCTGACTTCACATACTGACATACCAGGAACCTTATAGTATATTCAACAACCTCCCTTTTCAATTTATCCCACCAATAATGATCATGAAGGTCTCTATACATTTTTGTACTCCTAGGATGTATGGAGAATGTAGATCTATGAGATTCATCCATTAGCTCCTTCTTTATTTCCAGAATATATGGAACACATAATCTTGTATGAAATTTCATTACACCTTCTTGATCAATATTGAACTCAGGAAACCTCTCATCCTTCACAGCCTCAAAATTATTTTGTAACAAAGGATCTTATTTTTGAGCTTCCTTGATATTCTATAGTAATGAAGGTTAAGAAATCATTTGGGTTAGGTTTGATGATATCCCTTCCATTATAATTCCCATGTCCATCTTTACTAGGTCATTGATCAAAGTATCTCTTTGAATCCTCATCATAGACTGAACAAATGGGTCGTTTCTGCTTAATACATGAGCAACTTTGTTTTCTCTTCCAGGATGATAATTAATTGAACAATCATAGTCTTTAAGAAGTTCCAACCATCTCATTTGTCTCATGTTCAATTCCTTTTGTGGGAAAACACACTTCAAACATTAATGGTCTATGTATATATCACATTTCTCCCGATAAATATATTACCTCTATATCTACAGAGAAAAAATGACCGTAGCTAGATCAAAATCATGCATAGGATAGTTCTACTCATGATTCTTCAATTTTCAAGATTCATAAGCAATGACCTCTTCTTTTTTCATGAGGACTCACCCAAGACCTTTTAGATATGAATTGAAAAAAATAGAAAATCCTACTCCACTTGAGGGAAGAGTTAGCACATGTGAAGTAACCATTCTCCTCTTCAACTCTTGGAAACATTCCTCATACTATTTTTTCTATATTAAAATGACCCATTTTCGAGTTAAATTGGTTAATGGATTAGAATTTTGTGAAAAATATTTCACAAAACTCCTATAATATCTCTATAATCCAAGGAAACTACGAATCTTAGTTATTGTTGTAGGATGAGGCCACTCCTATACAACCTTTTTCTTTGTAGGGTCAACTGTGATTCCTTCATTGGTTACAATGTGCCCCAAGAATGGAACTTATTGTAACCAAAATTCACATTTTTTGAACTTTCCAAAAAGCCTCGCCTTCTGTAGATATTTCAAAATAACACTTAGATGGTTCTAATTCTCTTCGCGACATTTGGAATATATCATAATATCATTAATAAAAACTACCACAATGATATCAAGGCAGTCCTTAAATAATATATTCATCAAATCCATAAAAATAGAAGGTGCATTAGTCAGTTAGAAGGGTATAAAACAAACTCCTAATTCCCTTATCTTGATCAGAAGATAGTTTTGGGATATCTTCCTTCTTCACCCTCAATTGATGATAACCAGATCTAAAAACAATCTTAGGGAAGAATTGAGCCCCATGAAGTTGGTCAAATAAGTCATCAATTATTGGAAGAGGGTATTTTTTCTTCACTATATCCCATTTAGTTCTCTATAATAAATGCATAGCTGTATTGATCCATCCTTATTCTTCAGAAAGAGAATAGGTTCTCCCTATGGAGACACACTCAGTCGAATAAACCCCTTCTCCAAAATATCGTGGAGTTGTTTATTTAATTCCTCCAGCTCCATATTTTCCATCCTATATGGGATCTTTGATATCTATTGAGATCTAGGTATGAGTTAAATGAATAACTCTACCTCTATTTCTGGGGGAGTTATGGGTAACTCCTCATGAAATATGTCTATGTATTCCTGGACGATTGGGACATTATCTATCCTTATACTATCATTTCCTTCTTCTTCACTCATCAACTTCATAAAGAAAAATATAGGAGGTTCTTCTAAACAAATATTAGGTTGAGATATCACTCCTTGAAATATAACTATAGGTTTTCCACTCAAGACTACTGAGATTTCCTTACTTCTTCATTTAATCGTAGCATTATAAATTGAGAGCCAGGCCATCCCTAGTATAATGTCAAATTCCAACATGGTAATGACTACTAGATTTGCGATAATATTGAGCTCACTAAAGTAAATACTAGAGTTTCTAAACACGAATGATGCTTGGATAATCCCACAAGGAGTCTTGACTGATAAATCCACTTTTATAAATTAAGGGTTTGATTCTAAATTAATTGAAAACATGGAGGAAATAAAGGAATGTGTAGATCCAGAATCAAACAAAGTACTTGATAGATTTGAGAGAACAACAATAGTACCTGCCACCACATCATTTGGAGCTTCAACATTAGCTGTCATGGTAGAAAAAGCACAAACACTCTCCCTTGGACTTTGTTAAAGCTGATGGTGTTTCCCCTCCTCTGATGTCGGATTTGTACAGTGATTGGAAAAGTGCCCAATTTGTCTACACTTATAGCATTGAACATCATAATCAAACAAAGTAATTTATTAATTTGAGAGAACACCAAGAGTACTTTCTACCACATAATTTAGTGCTTCAACATTAGGTGTCACGATAGAAAAAGAATGACCTTTCTCCCTTGGCCTTTGCTGAGGCTGATGATGTTTGCCCTCCACTACCCTCAGATTTGGAAAGTGATTGGAAAAGTTCCCAAGTTGTCCAAACTTATATAAATGGAATTTAGGTAGGGTTTGAACAATATTTACCTTGTTTTTAGTGTTGGGAAGTTTAGGATTCACCTCACTATGACAATTCCATCCTATATAGACATCTCTTCAACACTTGTAGAACTTCCTGCTCCCAAGTAGTTAGCTCCCTAAATACTTCTTCCCAAATTTATTACCTATGGGATGTTGAACTTACTTGCCTCCTCTTCCCTAATCAAAGGTACTCTATAAGTTGGGATCCTTTGATCGCTTATTTTCTTTGGATTTATAACACCACTATATCTCACCAAACCCCTGTTTGACTTTCATCGCATTCCGCATGATCTCCTCATAGCTATCATAGTCTCATTTTTCTATATTCTTCTGAAGATGTGGTCTTAGTCCACTAAAGAATCTATCAAACATCCCATTAGGATCCATGAAAAATATTGAGGTGTAATGGGAAAGTCTTGTGAAGTTAATCTTGTAGCTTCCAACATATTTATTCTTATTCTACTTCATCTCGATAAACTCCTCCATTTTTTTCTCATCGAATTATGGAAGAAGATCCATCTGCACTCTTCCAACTCCATACCTTCAACCTACAGTCTTGGCCTCGTGTTTTTAACTAGTTCCCACCACTGATCAGATTCTCCCTCTATGTGGTAAATGGTTATGGTGACCTTCTCTTGTTCCAAATAGTGGAGAACAGAAAAGATCTTCCCAATAGAGCTGATCCACTATTCAGCAATCAGTGGGTCGATAGATCCACTGAAGTTTGTTGCTCGTTGATGCATAAAGGACTCAAAATAATGTTGTTCCCTTAATGGTGAGATTGGTCTCTCATCTTGATTCTAGTTATTTCCTATATCCTGAGTTAGTTGGTTCATCATTCTCATGAAAGTTTCCATTCCAGCTTCCATTGGAGGGTCGTCAGCACATGGTCCATTTTCATCACCATTTTCATGATTCCTCCTATTTCTCAAAATTTTCTAAAAGAATTAAACCTTAGTGAGAAACTTATTTCATTTATGAATCTTTTTACTAAAAAGGATTTTTATTTCTTAAAATTTTATTCTTAAACATATTATTCTTTAACAACAATTATATTTCCCTATAAATCGTTCATAATGATTTATAAAAAGCATGTGATTAACCAAACCTATCCCCTGAGAGTGTCAAACCAGGAGTTCATCAAGGCTCGTTTTCATCTACCGGGATACCCAGGTCAAGCCCGAAACTTCTTTTTAGAGTTTTCACTCTTACGTACATCTGTTCCAGATCCACATCCACGTGTTCATATCCAAACGGTGATTTATTTGTTCGAAAACCACTTACTTAATATTTCACCAAAATAACAGTAAGTTTTCCTATATTTTAACTTTTATATAGGGTTCTTCCTAAATATTTCATATCCTAATTTCCATAAATTACTAAACTATCCTTTGATACCAACTATGCCATCCCACCTTTTTATTATATAACTTTTCATTACATATTACAAACAGAGGATCTTTAAAGTCTAGTGTCTTGGAAATCAAGAACATAAAATAAGAAAGCATGAAAAAATCATTCAATAACCTTGAAAAGATACTTTAAAATTTCATCCTAAGTACAATTAATGCATCTCATTACCTGGAGACATAAATCAAATTAAAGGGTGAGCAGAAGGCCGAGTAAGGAAAAAAAGTGAAACATTTTACATGTGAACTTGAGTGATATAAATAAGAACATGTAGATAAAGAGGAATATAATAATAATAATAACTTAAAAAATAACTTGAAAATGTGGATACAACAATTAATTTAGACATTCATGAACATATCACTATGGTCCTTCCCGAAGGTGTCATAAAAATTACCAAAGTTTTCCACCAAGGTATCATAAATATTATCGTCTCTAGAGATTAAATTCTTTACACAATGCATTAGAGTGATATCAGGGTGGACCCTTAATATGTATTTATATTAATGTGATACTAATTTATCATAATCATAAATTTTATTAATAACCCAAAGAGTATAAAAGAAATTGGCTTCGTATCAAAATCGTGACATTTTAAAAAGTGCTTAAAAACAAGATCATTATGTCATTTGTAACCCATGGAAAGGGAATAAGGGTTTCATGTATGTCAATTCCAGAATTAAATATATCATTTTTATTTAATTATGAAGACCCCTAGAAATTATATAGTTTTGGGTATTCACATAAATAATGTAAGAGAATTTCTTGAAAAAGAGAGATATATTTTGAGGCGAAAATTCTGTAACATAACGGCTATACAACAAGGTTTTATAAAATAATAAAAAGAGACAGTACAAGGGTTACCCACTCATAAATAACTCATAATACATTATAGAGACAGAATAAAATTTAAATAAGATCATGGTATGTATTTTTTTAATGACATAGCACATGAAAAGGAAATTTGAAAGAAAAGAGAACATTTGATTTCTTTTATGAAAAATCAGTAGCCTAAAGGCGTCACTTAAAAATTCAGAAAATAAGTTGATGGAAGAAGAAAGAGTCTCTAATAACTTAGACATAAAATGGAATGAAATAAGGATATATAATAACATACCCCCAGAAAATAAAATGAAAACTAGAAGACATAACATAAAGGAAGTCATGACTAAAAGAGGAGGGTAAAAGTTTCCTTTACCTTGAAGAGTAACTTTAAAAAACTCCAAGATAGGGACCTTGTGGGGCTTGAGGGAACCTTTTGAGAACTCCTTGGGAGGTAAAAGGACCATATATTCTTTTATTAGTAATTTGGAATGAAAGGAATTAAGGAATGGGTTGGTATTTATAGAAAAAGTGAGGGAATATTTTATTAATGTCCAAGGGACACCTCATTAGTGGTATTTGAAAAACTATGGGCTCGCTCATGGTATTTTCCTGTGATATTGGCCACTTGAGACACTTCATAACATATCTTACTTTACAAAAGTTGACCATAATTATTACATAATTTTTACATCACACCGAAACTCAAAACTGTATTTTTACTATTCACAAAAAAATCAATTGTTTCAGAAAAATCCCAAAAATTCACTCTAACCATTTTTCAACGTGTAGAATCCAAAAGTGAAGTCCATTTTATAAAAATTAATTTCATTTTAAATTAAATAAAATAAATAAAATAATAATACTTGACTAATAATTTCTAAAACATTTATTTACTTACACTATGATATAATTATATTGCATTACCACTTAAGATGACTAAAATATATTTATACCTCTCTAGGCGATGTTACTATGCCATTAGTAGAATTTTCATTCATAAGGGTAAAATTTATTTTCTAAAGGGGAAATTTACTATTCACAAAAAAAAATATTTTGATCTCATTAAACCACATCTTTCACCCAAATTACAAACATGTATGTCAGATTTTTTAAAATCATTTCATATAAAAAGTTATTTAACAATAAAATATTTTTTACTATTCATTAAAAAGAACTATTCATAAAATACTATTCATCAAATTGAAACTTCTTAGAAAATTTCTAAAAATTTAACCTAAGTTAATTTTGACATTTAAAATTCAAAAATGATGTCTATTTTACCATAATAATTCTCTATGTATGAAAAATACCTGAAAAATAAAATTTTTACTTCTAAAATAAATTTATTAAATTTGTTTAAATTAAATATATACTTTATTAAGAAAATTTATTCCTAAAATAGAAATTATAAAATAAAAAATTTATTTATACCAATGGATTACACTAAGTAACTAAGGCCTCATTACATAAACCCTTATAATGCCCGTATAGGATCTAAGAGTAAGGTGTGCAATGTTGGTAGAATCTTAGTGTGGCTCAGACAACATTGCCTAAGTGATGATTTCTATCAACATGAACTTACCCCATAAGAGATCATGTTCATGCTTAACGTGTTGAAGTTAGGCTTGGGCTTAGTCCAGAGTGAATCTCAGCGATGCCACCTCCTTCCCAAGCTCCAACAAATGGGCTTTATAATTCCTGACCCTACTGGATGAGGCCATCAACTATTCATTTTTTATTAATTAACCATGATCATTTGTATTTATAAACAAAATTCATAACGTTAAGAGTATAGTTTCCAATTTCCATATTGACCAATGGTCATATCACATTCAAAACCCAAAGGTTTCATTTTAATTATACTCACTTTATTAATAAAAGGATATAGTTTTGATGAGTACAAAATAAAATAACACAAAAAATTAGAAAACAACTATTATTCAAAAATTTAGGTCGTTACATCCACTTTCTCTTACTCCACTAAACACATGACACCAAATGAAAATCTATGAGACACATTTCATATCTCATACTCTTTATTAATTAATTCCATTTAAAAAATTTCATATTTCAAAAAAAAATTCATTTAACCTATTCTTTTCATTATTCATACCATTTAATTTAACATTAAGCTTCAATCATATTTTCCACACTTCCCATTTCTAATTCATTCACTAGCTATTTCTATTCCATTAACCAAACCATCCCATGACATTTAAATTTCAACATTATATTTTAATTTCAATATTACCTATGTGACTAGCACAACACAACCCCACACATGAAAATATACAATCATCCTTATTAATCCAGCTATACCCACATCACCACCATTAGTAGCCACATCCACTTTTTCCTTTCAACAACCACTTTTCCACCATAACTTCCCAATATCATGGCCACATAACTCATCACATAACTTCACCACATAACCAATTCAAATAAACTCCCCACAGAATGGGAACACCATAATACATCAACCCTAGAAATTATAACTACACATCACAACACTTTTCACATCACATTAAGAAAAAAATGTTTCGGATTTAGAATGGGGGTTTTCATAAATTCCACTTCTTTATTTTAGGGGAATTCTCAAAAAACCAGAATTCTCCTAGAGAAATTATTTCATTAAATGGATATAAGTTATTAGATATTTTCCTTAAAATTTATATCAATAAAAATGAAGAATAGTTTCCACAACACATGTCAAATTATAACAGAAATATCCCCCAATGACCAAAATTTTTAGTGGGGAATCAAGCTCATTCAATCATAATGTTGAGATAATATAAAACCCTATAAATAAATCTGATTCATTCCTCTTAACCATAAATTTAAATTTACCATTTCATGAACTTTATTATTCTTGTGAAAAATATCCTCTCCTAGGTAAACAAAATCATAACTCACCTACTGATACACTAGGTGAAAAATGAAGAAACCCTACCCAAAATTGTGGGGTTTTATGATCATTTCAAGTTGAAATAAGTGGGAAAACTTATTGGTAAAAAAATAATTATAATACTTTTATAACCATAAATAAAAAACCACAAAATAACCTATTATCAAAAACACACCAGAAACAATGATTCTTAGAAATAAGTCCCTCCTAGATTAAGAAATAGCGAGAAAACATGAGAATATTTAGGGGAAACTTTCCCAAACTACCACAGTTGATATCCTCAATATGGGGTCTATAGACACCTATTAAGGTATAAAAGATCCATTTAGAACACACATATTTTTCCTAAAAATTTACATGGAAGTTGTAAAATAGATCAGGTATCTAGGAATTTATATCCAACCTAAAAAAATGCAGGACCATAGTGCAGCCACCCAGACCACACCACATAAAATTTAAAAAAATGAATGGACTATGGTGCAGAACTCCTCACCATTCCAAACACCATATATTCAAATAATTTATATGATTATTAGCTATATTTTAATTAGATCCTATAAAACTAAAATGGATCTACACTATTTCCACCGCAACGGTTCCTAAAAAGTTCAATCCTCTAAAAACCTCCTCTCATGACCCCATTATGTAGATGATAACCCTAAATCATATCCAATCATATGAGAACTCTCCTCCATGTCATAGGCATTCACCACTCCACAACTACGATTGAAAAGGGTAGTATCACCAAAAACATTTCTCTTAGGACCCTACGTCGTGCCCAGATCTTACTACACTATAGCGTCCAAATTTATGCTCTATCATCAGCCTCCGGGCTGCAAGGATCCTTCTAATCTAAACTAAATATCCACCACCTCCCTATTCAAGTCCTTGGGACTCCCCCAAATTCCTTTACCACTATAATCTTGAAGAGTAATGAGCCAAAAATTTTGGTTCATTTCTATGTTCTCTTACTATGTGACTATTGACAAGTGGTGGAGTTCTATCAAAAGGCTTGTACAATCCAAGATAAATACGTTTTAATTATTCTCCTTATAAAATCATCAATGTAAATATATATATATTTGGAAAATAAAACATTTTTTATGTTGATAAAATAAGAGAATAATAAGTATGGTATAAGTGGCATGGTAATTTGAGAACAACATCTCTAGAAAGTTTGGTAAATACTAATAGATCTCTTAAGACTCACTATATCATATATGATCATAGCTATACATGTGATTTAATTCAAAAGGATAAGATTTTTTGGAAGTCCTATTATCTAAAGGAGGTAAATGGATGAAGGTTTCTTGAGCTTATACATGTGGATGTCTATGGGACAATCATACCCAAAGATATATATGGAAGAAGGTACTATGTATTATTTATAAATTAATATAGAAAAATAAAATTTATAATACCAATCATATAAAAGAATGAGTTATATAGGTGTATTAATTTATATCATATAATAGATAAAAATATAGCCATACTGATGATCTAGAAGTTTTAGACAGAAAATGGGATGGAATTCACAAATCATCAAGTTAAATTATATCTAGAAAATCCTAGAATTAAATAATAGGGATCAGTTGTTAGAACACCCCAACAAAATGGTTTTTTGTAAATAATAAATCATATAGTCGACAATGTGGATTAAACAATATGACTGAAAAATAACTTTAAGAAATTTATTTGAATAAAGTTGTTCTTTCAATGGTATACATCTCTTATTGAGTTTTTTTATCTGAAAACAAAGATAGGTATAAAATTGACTTATAGTGTGCAATTAAACATAATCTAAAATAATTCCATGAATTATGAAGCTAATTATTTATTCTCAATAAGAAAAAGTAAAGAAAATTTGAAGATAGGGGAGATGAATGAATATTTCTAATATATTCATCTAATAGAAAACCTTGTAGGGGTTTCAAGTAATGGTTTGAAAGGATTAT
This sequence comes from Viscum album, assembly GCA_963277665.1. Classification (NCBI taxonomy): domain Eukaryota; kingdom Viridiplantae; phylum Streptophyta; class Magnoliopsida; order Santalales; family Viscaceae; genus Viscum; species Viscum album. The sequence goes on along the minus strand of OY728165.1, from coordinate 1,981,136,644 downwards.
TGAAAGTAATGATATCGTAGAGGTTGAAAATGAAAAAATGATAAGAGCCTAAAAAATATTTTTCATGAAAATTATCAAATTAGTTAATTTGAGAGTGGGGATGAAGTGTAGGGTTTAGAGGGAGCTACTAGTCTAGAAGTGAGGCCCATAGAATACTTAGATTGTGAAGAATGATAAGAAATTATAGTATGTTTATAAATACATCCAAGAATCACTGAAATGAATGAAGCAAACATTATTGGAGATTGAACTGTCATGATACAAACTAAAATAATTAAGTCTTGGAATTAGATATATTTTTTTATATGGAAGAACCAAAATATTGTAATGATACTGAAAATGATTAGAGTTGGATCAAGTATATGAATTAGGAGACTCTCCAAATAATTAAAAATAATACATGGGAAGTTATTATGAGGATAAGTTAAAATAATTTCATTGGAACCTTGTGGGTGTTTTTAAATAAATTTAAATTGATATAGAACTCTGATCTAATAATAATAATTTTTTGTGTATAAAGGGTATTAAAAAATTGAAGCAGTTGATATTGATCAGACATATTCACCCATTGCACAACCTAAAACTATTCGAATATTCCTTGTCATGGAAATTTATTAGGAGTTAAAAATTTATAAAATGTAATTCAGTTCTTCCATATTGAATAGATTCCATAAATAAGAAATATATATTGAGTTACCAGATGGGAGAATCATTAATGAAATTTATTTAATGGTTTGTAATCTAATTAATGTGTTTTATGGCCTCAAGAAAGAACCCAGAGTACGGAATTCCAAATAAGACCATTGTAAAATGATTATTATTTTCTATAGAGGATGATATGATTATAATATATATATATATATAAACAATGAAAATTAAAATTAAAAACAATTTATGGTTCTTATTTATGTAAATTATATTATTTTTAGCAGATAAAATTATAACCAATGCATGAAATTTTCAGAACTCATGAGATTTGAATTAGAGATCTCTCTAATTGGTAAAATTTTATTTCTACTTTGATCGGAGGTCACTAAAATATTATATGGGATATAAATATTACAATAAAAATATTCATTTTAAGTCTTAATAAGATTTTAGATGGATTAATCATGTCACATTATGCCTTTGGTGGAGATAAGTCCATAATAATCAAATTATGAGTCCTGGAAAAAATGTCGATGCAACCTTTTATCATCAGATTATTCATATTTTTCTTTATTTGATAGCCACCTAACTGAATATACTATTTAATACTTGTAAATATGATTCATTTCAACATGATCCCAAAGAATATAACTTGAAATATATTAAAATATCTCTTTGATATATTCCTTATACAATGGACTATATGTTTTTATATCAGAACGAAAGACAATATAATTTCATGGGATTCAATGATTCTTACTGGGTTGGTTTGGTAGATGATCAAAAATAAACATATAGTGGTGCATTTTATCTTGGGGTTCCTTTATTTCAAGTAAAATCAACAATATGGATTTTATATATTTGATCATTGTAGAGGTTGAGTGCATTTATACCACTAAATATTGCACCCAATCACTATGGATGAAGAAAAAACCTTAATATGTGGGTATTGAGATGATTTATCCCATTCTAATTATGTGTGATGACTCAAGGGTGATAAATATCAGAAAAAAAAATCATATCCTAAATTAATATACCAAGATCATTGATGTCAAATATAATTTAATAAATGAGATGATGGAGAAAGTATAAATTATTTTGGAGTACATTTCAACAAAAGATCAAGTGGAGGATATCTTAAAAAATGAACTACTAAAGTATTATTTTAGAAACATAAGTTGGATTTTTGGTCCAAACCGTCTTTCTACACTTAATTAATTCTGGGAAGGATTAAAACTCCCTGAAGAATTTTTTATCACCTCATATTATTTTATTTCCAACCCTTTCTATGAACATTTTAGAGATGTTATCTCTTTGGGTTTTTTCCTAATGGGGAGAAAATATACAAGTGTGTTTTAAAGTGGAAGAATGGGGATGAAAAAAATTGGGAGGAAATAGGGGGAGAGTATGTTAATGATAAATCATTGGAAGCTTGATGTCGTTTAAAATTGGTCATGATAAAATAAATACACTCTTATTTATCAGATTGATCATTACTCACATGGTATTAGAACTAATTATTTGTGCCTCTTTGAAAGAAATTTGGAATGTGGTATAAGTTAAAGTGTTTGGAGAATTATTAACAAACCCAAAGGGGGATATTGTTGGCCAAAAATACCTTTGGATATCTATGTGTTATGTTTTTTGAAATGGTGAAGAATGATATTTTGATGAGTGAAGATGTGTGATATCTATTTGATAGAGTACATGTTGTATTTTAAGGACTACACCACTACCTTAATGTTTGTGCCTAAAAATTAAGGCCAACTAGTTCCATCTAGCCACAGTGAACAAGGTAGTGAGAAGGAGGCTAAGCATATGTGGCCCACATCAAGTCCATAATATTTTATGGTAAGTTTAAATAACATGGATTAGGATGGTGGATTTCATTGGATAAATGATGCACTATAGTAACATAGGCTGTTTTAAGGAAATAGAGCCATGCCTCAGAATGAAGGGCTACTATGAATCCCCAATAAAAGTGGTGATCTAAATGATACAACTTCAACTTGTGATGTGGATGGTAAAATTTTAGAAAACCCATTTATTTCTGGATTCCCTACCTAATGGATTACACTACATTGAAAGGAGAGACACACTGCACTACTCTTGAAAGGTGAAGAAGGACACGCCGTAGTGACATATTGTGGCATGGACAGTCCAAATATGGTATAGGAGAATATTCAAGGCATATCTTATTCTATATAAGGTTAACCCACAATATTAGTATTCACAGTTAATCCCACACCTTATGATGTATGTACACCATAGTCATCAACATTTATGAGAGGAGTTAGAAGCAGTTATTTTTCCTCAATAGAAACTCGTACCTCTGTGATATCTCCCTTTAAAATTAATCAAATGGGGATACTTTTGAAGTATATACTTCATATGTTTATGTGACCTTGTCTCACAAGTGATGAAAAACACTATAATATTATCATAATATAATTTTATGGTATATTTACCACTCGGAATCACATAAAACCTAAAATAATTTTTTATATATATAATATGTCATTAGTTTCATAACAATCCACAATATACTCAAACACTATTATTGAATTGGTGAAAGATTTATAATTTTATAATATCCAACTCACATCTCCTTCATTATGATAGAAGAAAATTTGACTGTGATTTAATATCATTATGATCTATCCTAAAACTAGAATATGTGTATTCCAATATGATTATATCATTATATCCTCCATAAACCTAGAACATATCCATCGTAAACATCATAAACTTTATGATATTCTTGAATAACATCCAATGACTGTCACTTGGTTATTATTTATATTTTCCTAACATTATAAATCAATAAAAAATAAATTATAGTACAAATCATGAAATACATTACAGATACTAGTGTTGATGTGCAAAGGATTATTATTATACTCTCTCTCTATCCCCTCTTGTATCTGAAGAAACATTTTGTTGGAGATATTTATACCATGTGAAACTGGAATAAATACCCTTTTTTTACTGTCACATAATGAATACCTTTAGTATTATTTAAATTTATATACCATAAATTAGTCCAAGAAGACTATTGGATCTATCACAAAGGATCTTGATCCCAAGAATGTTGGCTCCTTAACCTGAGTCCTTCATGTAGAAACACATGTTCATCCATGTATTAACTTTATATAGGACTATTGTCTCATTTATTATTAGTAATATTCCTTCAACATATACTACTATAAAAATGAATGCACTCCCACTAAACTTCTTATAGAAATATGGCTCGCATTCATTCTTCGTGAAACCAAATCACCTTATAGATTCATCAAAGAGTCTGTTCCCTGGTATGGATTCATACATAAACCCATTAATGGATATTTTTAACTTAATTACCTTATTTAATACCTTTGGAGTCACAAAAATTTATGGTTGTTTCTTATATACATATTTCATAAGGGACGCATTAATGAAAATAGTTTGTACATCCATTTACTAAATCTCATAACCATTGTAATTTGTTATGGAAAATAGAATTTTAATGTATTTTAGTATAAAAAAATAGTGCAATGGTTTCATAATATTCTATTCCTTTATGTTTCGTAAACCCTTTATTCACTAATCATGACTATTATATAATAAATTTACCTTCCATGTCAAGTTTTTCTTAAATAACCATTTGCAACCAACAAAATTTACACATACTGGAGGGTATACTAAAACCCAGACTTCATTATAATCCAAGGGCTATATAACATCTTTCGACTTTTAGGCTTCTTAATACCTTCTTATAGGATAGAGTTTCATCTTTATAAACTAAAAATAATCCATTATTTTAGGTTATGAGAAAACAATATTCATCTTGTTCTCTACCCTCTCCTATATCCCGACCAAGTACTACAGTCTCCAAAAAACATCTTCCATTTGGTATTTTGGAATTTATTTCTATGATAACTCTAATGTATCATGAACATTGACTTCATTGAAGTCAATTTTACTCCCACTATCTCTTTTTTATATTTCCTCACTCTCAATAAATATATAATGTCTTTCCACTATTACATTATTATCAAAGGGTTTGTATAGATAATATTCTAATTTTTCATAGTATAACTTATAAATATGATCTTAGGTAGTATTTTGTTGATGGATATAGTCTTAAAAATGGTTTTAAAAACCATACATGAATATGTGATAGAACTGAGTATTCATTCACTCCATAACATCAATGTAATGCCATTTGATGCTTTAATTACAACACAATTTACTATGTATACTACAATCTTTAACGTATATACCTAAAAGGATAATGAATTTTTTGCATGACTCATCATCAACATCACCATGTATAATAAGTTTTAGTTCCTCGTTTTACTAAAACTATTCGACTATAGTGTATAAGGAAGAGTGAGTTGATGTAAAATCCAAAACACTATAAGATAGTCGATGAATATGTGATAGAACTGATGATTCATTATTGGTTACTAACACTTGGTTTTTTATTCAAGTATGTAAATACCATTATTAATTTTATCCATGCGATAACAAATGTTATCATTATTAAATTAGCATATTTTATATCCAATATTGAAAAAAAAATTCATCCATGTATAAATTTTACACAGATATAATGTTTTTGTAATATTTGGAAGATAATAACAATTATTCAAGACTAGAATAAATCATGTTATTAATGTACACTGTTGGTCCCTTATAGCTAAGTTCACAAGCCTATCTTCATTGGTAGCTTGATGATCTATCTCTCCTTCTTCAAATTTACTAAATATAATTGGTTCCTATATTTTAAAATAAATGTAAACATTAAATTATGTATCTAATACCCAACTAGTATAAATGGAGAGGTTACATTCTATATCAAATACACATGAATATTCCTCATGCTTCTTCACTGAGGTATAGTTCTTCCAATGGCCCTTCTTGAAACTTCAAAAAATATTATAAATTATATTCTTTATTTTTTCATTAGATTTTACTCATTTTGGTAGGGTATTTTATATAATCCTTTCACTTTTAATGAGCCCTAGGGAACATTTCTTTTACCTTCCTTTTTTCACTATAAGGACTGTAGGTTTTTCATGTCTTGTGTCCTTATCTTCCAAGAAAATTATTGTAAAAATATCCAAGATCGACATATCAATATTATTTATATTATAGTTAACAATAAAACATGAGAAGATATTATGTAGTGAGGATAATATGATATCAATATTACACTCATTGGGTAATTTAAAACCCATGATATCTAAAAGATAAATATATCCAATATTCTTGACTACATGATTCTTAACAGGTGTTCTTTACCCAATCTTGGATGTAAATTCTCCCATAGAGATATCATATTACTCTAATATATATTTATCTTAATATTTAAAATATAGGTTAGAAAACATCATTTAAGAATCAATTTTTTCATACAAATTTTGGAACACACTATAAATTTACTATTACATCAAGCACTGGAAACTTATTCCATAATCTTTGTGTCTCAAGTAAAAAGTGATATATTCCTCACACAACTTCTTATAAGGATCATTAAGTATTGCGTAATAAATATTGTAGAACTTATTCTCTAAGTGTAGTATAATTCAAAAGTGCATGTACCACTCCTAAAAGTTCAGTTCGGTGAGCACATTTTCATTATATAAAATTGAACACATAGGCAGTTTTTAGGTCATATGACTTTAAGTTTTCTATAAAAATGTATAAATAATATTCATAATAGTTTATCTAGATTATAAAATTTAACATAATAAAGTTTATTCTAATATTCTCCCAGTATTTTATCAAATACCAATACCCCTCACAATTTGATTAAAAATATCCTTTTGCAGGGATACTCTAGCGATAAGGACCCATATTTCCTTCTCAAAATCTAGAAATATGCATGGAAAATTATTTGAGGTTATTTATGTAGTTAGTCTTAAATTAACACAAAATAACTTGATTTAATGAGTTGACTCCCAAATATTGAAATTCTAAACTCATATTCCCTCAAATATTGCATGTAAGTTATACAAAATACTTCTTGGGTAGTCAACACTTAATGTAAAATTCATTAAGTTTAATAAAAACATTAATAAAAACTCACTAATAATTAAAAGAAACTTAACTTCGACGAGACAATATATAAACACCCAAGATAAACATATATAAATAATCCACTTATACCATGACTTAATTAATACAAGTAAAAAATAGTTTCACAACCCAAGGACTTAAATTTTTAGTGTATTGGATATAATACATTAACATCTTATTTTTCAACAATTGTCAAAAAAATCAACAATATTTATCCTCTAAAACATTTTATATTCATTTAATATGATATAATTATCATTATAACCTAGGTAATATAATCATATTAAAGGGGTGTCATTGAATATTAAGTAATTGAAACATATTAATTAGTCATAACTATTAGATCATAAACATGAAGAAAAACATAACTAAGGGAGAAGTATCAGATAAAAAGATCATGGGATCATAACTGGAAATAATAAAATTTTATTGAAAATTAAGGATTATAGAATAGAAACATAAAACCAAATAAATTTCATCAAAAATATGTCTTATAATCATATAATGAAAATCAAAAAAAAACATGAAATCATAACATAAAGAAGTGGAATAGCTTTTGAAAATTGAATATGTTAAAGATTTAGAATAGATTTTAAATAATTAATAATATAGTAAAAAATTAGTGAAAACATAATCATAGTTAAGAATATCATAGTTTAGTAGGAATCACCACCTGATTATCATAACCTAGTGCATCTAGAATCACTAACTGATTCATATAGTGGAGAAGGAATCACTACTAGATTCTCATAGTGAAGTGAGTATTCTATACTCACTTCCCATAATTGTCTCATGAGATTTAAATACTTAACCAATGAATTGGAGATATATATAGGATCCCACATTTTTTTATCCATATATATGAGTTCCACTTAAAACCAAACAATTATTCATATCATAAACAATGCATGAAATGAAAATGGGTTTTATAACATTTACAAATGGTATCACAAAAAAAAACATGAGCATTTGATACCAAAAACATGGTCACCAAAATTTATTATTTGAAAATATAAAATATATTTTCATTTATAACCATTATTTTATTAGATAAGAATCCATGTAAAATGTTCAAAAAATCTCAAAAAGTGTTTCTTAAAAAAAGTTTTCAAAATATCACCTTGAAAAGATGTGACTTTCAAGTAACATCCCAAAAAACAACTTATTTTTTAAAATGAAGAGAATATTATATAAAAAGTATTTTAAAACAAATTTTAATGAAAATACATTTTAGAAATAAAAAATAATTCAAAATCTAAATTGGTGATGGATTAATATAAGATCCTGGTAAAGAAAATGCTTTTTAAGTAAAAATATCTCTACTGAAAATCCACATCATTAAAAGGATGACAGAAAATTTGATTAAAAAAATTAGGGTAATATAAGATAATAATAATTTTAGTTTCCACTAGGGAAAGGATAACATTTAGAGGAAGTAAAAACATAGATATAGAGAAAACGTACATTAAAAGAGATGAGAATTAGTTTTTAAAAAATAACATATATTTTATAAAAGAATATATTCATAATGGGGGAATAATTTTATGTGAAACATGATTTCCCTATAATAGAATATATAAATACATGTTAACATCATCATCAAAGTGTATGAAAATTCAGTATTGAAATATTTTAATTTATGTTTAGTTTTTATAACTCAATTATAATATTTAAGTCAAGAAAATATAGTACATTAATTCCTGACTTCCCCGGAATCTCATGAGTCTCTTGTATATCAAAAAAACTATCATAACAACCAATTTAATAAAAAGTATTGAATCCTCAATAATTTATAAACTTCATTTATATGGATACATTTCTATGATATTAGAATTTATAATTCTTAACATGAAGATGAAAAACAAGAATGATTTTGGACGAATGATGGGCATACAAAAGAACTATGGAATGAGTTTAATGAGTGAGAAATACAGTCTATTGTTAATATGATTTATTATAAGTATTAATTGGTTTATTATAAACATGTGTAAGAATAATCATAAGGTAATAAAAAATGATTATAAAAAGAGAATTCTTTAATTTAAAAGAGGAGAGAGAATCAATGAGTTATTTCAAAAAAAATGAAGCAATAACAAAGTAATTATGAAATATTTTTAATGATAGGTAAGGTTAATATCTCAAAATTAGGAAATAATTTGTTTAATAATGTATTTCTTATGAATATATGTAAGCATATTCATGTAGAAAAAAAAATGGGACTGACACAAAAGAAGTACTTGAATAAAAAGGGGGAAGAGGAGAACCGTTAACTTACTAAATAGCTTCTTAATGTATGGGATGACTCCTTAGAACCAAAAAAACTCCATGAGAGGCACTTATAGGGGGCGGTAAATTCATGAACAATTCATTTTTTTGGATATGGATAATGTAATTGGTGGGGGTCATCTCCTTTTATAGATGAAAAAGAGGGGCTTTTTCATTTAACTGAATGTTAGGTAAGAGGTAATAATGGAATCACATTCATTTTAAGTGGTTTAATTTGTGACATTATGGTGATACATGTAATTATAAAATTTAATAAATATGTTCAAGTGTATCTAAATGTCAATTTTATTTAGTAAAAATGGAGATATATTATGTTACTCTTTTTGATACTTGATTTAATATTAATCATAGTAATTATATTATCACTAAAAATATAAGATGATACTTATTAAAAAAAATTGAGTTTATGAATCTGAATTTTGAATCCATTTAACCTAAATCAATATATAAAAAGATGGAAATTTACAATTAAATCAAAAAATATAATGTATATAAGAATTTTTTTGTAGATGATCATGTTTTAATTGTTATATGTTCTTAATATTATTTAACATTGATTACCAATTATATGAATGTTATATAATTTATATATATATATATATATATATTTATAAATCATATTGAAGTCCTAATTTTAATTAAATATATTTAATTTTAAAATGCAATGTTTTTAGAAAATTATTATTCTATGAAAAATAAATGTTGGATCGTGATAACTAATATTTACCATGGAAAATTAATTTTATACCTAAAAATTAATTTATCACTTTAGATAATTTTATCATTCTAAATAAAAATATTTAAATCAATTTTTTGAATAAATTTATAAAATTGGTAAAAATTAATTTGAATTTAATCTTTTATAACACATATAAACAATTTTAAGAAATATTTATTTTCTAATCATAAAATTACTTGTTTTGAATTATACCTTTTAAAATATTTTTTATAAAGTGGTTACAAATAGTTATATTCACTAATTTAATGTTTATAATATAATAGTAATATTTAATACTATTATTAAGAAAATGTGGTTTTTCATTTTGGTGCAAGGAAAGATTCTCACACAGAATTTAATTAAGGAAAAGTAGTTATTGAAACCATGGGTCATTATATTCTACGCCCTTAAAAAGCTCACCACAAAAAATTATTTACTTTTATAAAAACAATTGAGGGTACAAGATCACCCAATAATTTAAATCATATTTGTACATGATTTTAACATAAATATCAAAAAAAATAAAAAAAAACATGGATGGAGACACCTATCATCTTGGTACACTAGGTACATAAAATAGAAACTTGAAAGACAAATAAAACTAATTTTTTTATCACCATAATGAGCTCCTGAATCCCTTTAAGAACATTATTAAATATAGGATAACTTGGGGAATACATAAACAAAAAAGGTGATCGAAAAATCCCAGTAAGGGAATAAATATGATTACGAAGCATATCATATGAGTCAAAATAAATAACATTTTATCAATAGATAAATGGCTCGAGAAGAACCATATAGAAGCATTAAATAAATAACAAAGAATCTTAAGATCCTAGAATCATATAATGTCTCAAAAACATATTATACGGAATATTTATAATGTTAGACTAACTGGTAATACAACATCACATGGTGGACATAGTCCCATAATGGGTTCTGTTTACTCCCTAATCCAATGCATATAATCTCATGAGACATAAACAGTACCCATTTTATTGTAAAATTGTCTAGTAACACCCATAAAAACATATACATGAATATGTTTTCTATATAAGGAATCATAAATAATTCATAAACATAAATATTACCATATAAATAAATGGTTTACATAATCATATCTTATAGCATAACTAGATTTAATTTCATTATGGATTCCTTGAAATATTTTATTAAAATATTATTGGACGTTAATAGATGAAAAATTAGCATGCTTCATGAAAAATGATGTCTAATTTAAGTGAATATGTGAAAAAAGAGAGGATAGATAACTTTTGAAATGCACTTCTTAATAAGGGTTTTAGGGAAAAAGCTAAAGAGTATTTAAAAGCGGAAAGCATATTAATTTCCATAAAACTAAAAAGGAAATAAAAATGGTTTTATATATTAAAATTATAAATTTTATAAACTAAGGATGTTTTAAAACATTTTATATAGTTCTTCTTTAAATCGGGTGAGAGACAGATAAGTTCACATTAATTAGGTTTACATAACAAATTAAATTGGGAAAGGATTCTTTAAATGTGTATTTACCAATCAATGAATGTTTAATTAAAATTGTATATATTTTAGGGACATATATATAAAATATAAAATAATTAACTTATAAAAATAAATAGGTATTGTGAGGTAAAGATAGAGAATATATAACCTAAAGAAAATTGGGTGGTTCAAAGAGATCCCTTGCCCTGTATTAACTAGAATCATTTTCACTTTCACTTAATAATGTGAATAATAAAATTAAATTAATTATTAACACAATTAATAACCTATTTCATCCATATTTTAATTAAAATAATTATATTTTTTATTTTTACCCATTTCAATGAGAGATAATGTTTAATTTTACTATTTTGGAGGTGTTCGTTTCATGGTTCCATGGTCGAATCACATGAGGCTAATTATGTAGATTCCTATAAAATGGAACTATAACAATAGAGATGAAATGAAATGATATTCATGACCTTAAAATTTTTAAATGGTCCAAAATACCTATATGTGTTTTGATATATATGATTCATTTAGTAAAAATATTATTGTTATATGGTTAGTTTATTTTTTGCGGTTTTACTTACCATCATGAACTCGTTTAATTTTATTTTATATAATAGACATATATTCATTAAAAATGTAAAAAATATATATATTATTTATATTTAAATAATTTTAAAACATTATAAGTGAATTTATATCTACCACTAATGTGGTAATGGAAAACAAAAACTCATCATCCACAAAGGTGGTTAACCGACATAATATGGACAATCGTATTAGTTTTAGTATAAGAGGATAATAGAATAGGATGGATATTAGATATTAAATTTTCATTATAACATTTAGTATATATATAATACTATAGTAATTATTCTAGGTTGGTTGAGTGAGGTGAGGATAAGGTAAAATAAGAAAATAATTTACAAGTGGTAGATTGGGAATATTACCCCTTGAATTTCGTCTACATGAAAAACTCTTTAAGGTACTTGGTATTGGAATTTTTCTAAGCCTATAAGCACTATGATATGAGGAATAGTATTTAGAATATAATTTTAGTGAAATTTAGAATGCTCCACGAATTATTATATGTGAGGATATTGGGAGGTGAGGGGTGGTATCTATAAGGGGAGGAGAGGGGAGTTTTTTTAATATTATATTTATTAGTTTATTATTTTGGATGTATAATACCAATACTTGTGATTATTATAACTATATATAGTAAATTGTGGATTTAATTTCGATAAATTGTGTGATTGCATCATCCCATATGCAGTTAATTGTACATTTTACTTATAATGTTAAATACCATATTTTATTATAATTCAATATTTACTAAAATTTCATCTATTTTATAAAAAAATCACCATAACCATTATTAAATTTCCGTATTAAAAAATGAAATCCATTTAACTCATATAATTTTCTAAAGATGATATTTTAAAATTTTAAATTAAATACTTATTTATTTGAAAAATGCCAATTTAAATATTATGATCAATTTTAGACCCTTTGAAAAATTTCCTATTATCTCATGAAAACATATAATAATTATATTTCATATTAATATTCATTTATAATCAAATTTTAATAAAATAAAATTTATTTTAAATTTTAATATTTTTCATAAAAATGAAAATTAAAGATATCTTGATTTCAGAAATAGAAACACTTATTTTATCAATTTTAAAACATTTATTTACTAGTATCCTGGTATAAATATATAATATTTTCATTTTATATGATACTTACAAAATATTTTACCCATATAAAAGTGAGTAAACTATTCTAATGGTTAGGTTACTATTCCAAATAGTCATATTACATTTCCAACGATCAGATTTGTAATGGTCATATGGGTTACCTACTTCTTATAAATACCCCATATTTTATTCATTTATAATTATATTCTATTTTATTTAAAGATTATATATATTAATTTCCAAGGTTAATATTTTATTATTATTATTTTCATTCATTTTAAAGGTATTTTTCATGAGTACGGTGGTTTTGGTTGATCGATCGTATCTAAATTTTCAAATTTTAGTTATATTAAATTGTATTTTTAACCTATTATAATATTTAAATTCTTATATCCATGTTAATTAGTTAAATGTAATTATATAATTCATATAATAATGTTTTTTATTATCAAGGAATTTTTATGGAATATATAAAGTTATATCACTAAATATGATAAAATTATATAATCATATTAAAAATTCCATTGATAAAAATATTGGATTGTTACAATATTCTCCCATAATAAATTTCTTCCCCAAAATTTATTTTTACTTACTAAAATAAAAACATGTGAGTTTACTTCTCCTTCATGGATTCCCCTATTCCACATGTCACCTCCTTATACTTGTGGTTTTGACATAGTGTTTTGACTAGGTGTGTTGTTTTATTTTATATAATTTTGTCTCTATGTTCCAAGATCTTCTCCAAATACTCCTCAAAATATAGATAATTTTCAAGATATAAAACCATAGAATTCGGTACATGTGAGTAACAGAATATAAAATTCATCAAGAGGGAAATGTAGAACACATGATGCACTTCCTACATGGTTGGTGTGAGTACTAGTTGATATGACATAGATTTTATGCTATCAAGAATCTCAAAAACAACTGATATACATGGGTCTTAACATCCCCTTATTCCTGAAACCCATGACTCCCTTCCATTAAGATATGTCAAAGAATACTATATCTCTAACATTGTACTCAATTTCTATTTGGTGGTTATCAACATTGGTCTTTTTTGACTCAAATATTCCTTGATGTGTTGTTGAATATTTTAGACATTTTCTACCATTTTCTCAACCATTTTAATTATAAGGAGCCTAAATTTTACAAATTTAATCCTAGAACAAGAGTGGTTTACAACTATTCTAATGAATGGATTCATATGGATCCATTTGGATTCATTTGAAATCTATTATTGTATGAGAAAATGACCAAAGGAAGATGATGATCCCATCCTCCTTTGTAGTCTATTGAGCATGCTCTCATTGTGTGTTCTAGTGTATGGGTATTCCACTCATATTAGGCATCAGTTTTTGGGTGATAAGACATAATTATGTTCAACTAAGTGTTTAAATAATATTACATACTCTTTGATAACATTGAGGTAAATATCGAATCTCGATCAGATAAAATCGGTAATAGTGTACCATTTAACCTCACCACTTGTCTACTATATGTCATTTCAATTTGATATTGTGAGATTTACTCTTGAATTAAAATTAATTGATCTTCCTTTATAAGAAAATCCACAACAATTGATATTGAATTATTTCCTTTGGATTTCATTGGAAGACCTATGAAAAACCCCTTAGTGATTTTCTCCCATTTCTATGTGGGTATGGGTATTCTTTTCATTATCCCCTTATGATTTTTCCATTAATACATCCCATAATGAAATACTAGGCACTTTGATGTATATTTTTTTATCTCTTTCTTCATATTTTCCCACTAATTATGGTCTTGGAGATCTTAATACATCTTCATGGTCCCTGGGTGGAAGGAAAAGATTGTTCTTTGTGTATCATCCAATAACTCCTTTTTCATTTCAATGTTTTTTGGCACACATATTCCTGACCCAAATCATATAACTACTTATAAATTTTTTAAATATAAGGATTCCAATTTCTTGCATCTTTTATTTTCTCCATTATTTCTACATAATCTCTTTGATTATCCTTTATCTTCTATTGACTAGATGGTTGGAAAATCAATTGAAAAGGGAATGATAATGTTATTTCCTTTATTATTCCCATGCCAATACATTAAATGTATAATATTATTGGATCACTCTAAATTATCATCATTTATGGAGTCATAGGATCCTTTCAAGACAGATCATCTACCACTTTATTTTCTTTACCATGATGGTAGTGGATAGAAAAGTCATAGTCCTTGATCAACTATAACCATATTTTTTGGTAAAAATTGAACTTATTATATTTGAATATATATTCGATACTCTTATGATCCATATATATTTCATACATATCTCTATAGATATTATTTTAGAGAATCTACAATGTAAACATCATTCCACCCAACTACAGATCATGTGTTGGATAGTTATTCTCATGAGAATTCAGCTACCTTGAGGCATGGGCTGTTAGTTTATAATTTTGTATTAGTATAAAACCCAGTTCCCTGTTTAAATAATCATTGTATAACATGAATAGTTCATTGCTTATCAGTGGTGTATGTAAAAATATAGTTATAATCCTATTTTCCATATCTATGAAGATCACTTCATAATCATTGAATGATATAAACTTTAACCATTTTCTAGTAAACATAATTACTGGGAATTAATATCATGAGAAGTTTCTCACTAATCATCAGTAATACCCATCTAATCCAAGGAAACTCTAGATCACTATTACAAATTTTGATCTAAGACACTTATAAATTTCTTTTTTCTTTTAAGATTCTATAGATATCCCTTTCTCGATGATAACATACACTAATAATGATACTTCCTCCATCCATAACTCATAGTTACTTAATATTTTGTATATTTTATCATTTTACAATGTATTTAGAATAATATGTAAACACTCCTCATGCTCCTCATTTAATTGTTAATGTATTAGAATATCATCTGTAGAGACATTCATTAATTTTTTAGGTAATCTATAAATACTCTATTCATTAAGTCAGTGAAGATATCTATAAAATCAGTGCGACTTAAGAGAATCACTCTTAAATCATAGTGTATACACCTCATTTAAAACGAAAACTTCAGAATATGATCCTTATTCAAGTTTATTTAGTGATATCCCAACTGAAGGTCCACCTTAGAGGAATACTTGGCCCCACATAGTTGATTGTATAATTCATTAATTTGTTTTAGGGGTGCTTTTTCATAATAATTATTTTATTTATTTCAAGATAATGAATTTAGAGTAAAATTTTCCCATCATTATACTTGAAGAATAAGACTAGATCACACAATAATGAAGTACTTGGGTACATAAATTCCCTTCTTAAATTCACTTGTAACTAATTCTTCATTTTGTCCAACTAAAAAGTGTAAATTCTATATGTAGTCTTGGTTATGGGAAAAGATCCATGTATAAGTTCAATTGAGAACCTGACCTCTTAGTTGAGAGGAATACTAGAAAGATCATCAAGGATTTCATCAGTATGGTCCCTCATAATGAGAATTCCTCAAGGCAGGATTTGATTCTTTTTTTAAATATTTTTATCTATAAATTTATGATAAGTAAATAATATCCACAACATAGAGGAATATTCTAAAAGATATTCATCCTTATCCTTACACTTGTACAAAATTAGAGGATGAATCGGGATGTGAAGAATAATCTCCCTCTCACAACAATTGATATTGAGTTTAAATAATGGAACCCAATATTTGTACAATATAAAATCAAATTTTACTAGATGAATAATGGAAAAAAATTTCTGGGAGGTTCAATCCTCAAACATTGGTTGGGGAAGATTGATAAACATGGGATGTAATAATTGATCCAGGTTCAATTCCAGCAGATTTCTCAAATCCCATTTTTTGAGGTGGCATTGGAATATTTCTTTTAAACATGCAATATATGAAAGAATTTTTAGATTTAGAATGAAAATTTATGTTTTTTATCAAAATAAATACAATTATATTTTTCACCAAATCATTTTCGGGATCCACCTTAGTAGAAGTTATAAAATATGTCCATCCTTTGTCATTAGTACTTTGAAGATGTTTTTTTTATTATCATTGACAGCCCTTGTCTTAGGGTATTAGCTTGCATAATTCTCGTGGCCCTTATAGTTGAAACAATATAGCATAGGATGACTGTTGATTTGATCCTTTTTTACTTCCACCTCATTAGTGGGATTATTTATCTCTCTTTGATATTTTTTATCCTTATTCCCTTATTTTCCACAATCGAAACATCTCTTAGTTCCATTGATATAGTAACCATGATGCTTCTTCATAAAAAATTTACATCTGGGAATCTAGTTTTTCATTTTTATATGTGAATTATCTATGGATCCTCTTGAACTAAAATCTATTTTATAATTTTTTTCTACATCCCTTTGAGACCACTAATATTCACTTATCTCTCTCTCTACCTTAAAGTCATGATTTAAAAAAATAATTTCATATATATCAAAGTCTCAAATCGTCAAACTGTTTTATAGAATCATATTTAATCCTCTAAAGAAAAATTACACCTTACATTTAGTGTTGATGATAAAGTAAGAGGTATACTATGAAAGCCTTGGGATTTTTAACTCACAAGCCCTACTATAATCATCTTCCTTTTACATTTTTCTTAGTAATTCCCTCTCTATTTTAATATAAAGTCTTCTTGTTAAATATTTGTTGCAAAATATTTTTCTTGAATCCTTCTCATTCCATGTAATAAATTTCCTCTTTGGACATCATGTTCGTAACTAGTGTAAACCATCAATCAGCATACCCCTCCATTTGATAAATTCCTAGTATGAATTTTTTTTTAGCATTATAGGGTACATAATATCTTTAAAATGGTGTAAATAAATTGTTCTGTGAGAAGGTGATCAAAAAATACATTGAAGTTATGAGGCCTTTTTTTATAAAGTACTTGACTGAAACATTCACATTCCTATTATAATGGGGTATTTCTGGTCAATTTAAGTTATTATCAAAAACTTTATCCAATTAATACAATACTTACATGAATTTCTCACCTATCACACTCATTTGGTTAGGCATGTCATTATGTAAATCATTGAAATTCTTATAACTTTGGTTATTGGAACAGTTCCCCTTATTTCCCAACATTAACTAATATAAAGGGAAAAGGGATGAGAATACTCAAACATAAAGTTGATAAAAATATACACAAAGAACATGGAAGAATTAACTTATAAATAATATGTAAATACTAACTTATCAATCTCTTGGTTTCAATCTGGTTTATCTGTGGTTATTTTCTTATATGGTTTTCTAGACTAAAAATTTATTGAAGTCTATTATAATAGGTCATGTACTATTTGTGAATTTTTTAAAGAATATCCTTTATGAGTTTCAAACCATGTGAATATAATGGCATATCTATAATGTACTAGGTGATGGTCAAGTTAATACTCAATAATTCTTTTGGGGGGTTGTTACCTCTAGGTACAATTGGGCTATACCAAAACCCACTTGTAGTATCCCAACAGATATGTAATTTCATAGAAACCACTTTCTCTATACTTCACCAAAATTTTAGGATATTATCTTATACATAGACATGTTCCTAATATTTTTAGTAAATTATTTTAGTCTTTAACCCCAAATATGAAAATACATTATTTAAATAGCAATTATTGTGAATCAATCCATTTAATTGTGTTATTACATGATTTTTAACATATATATCAAATAAATAAAAACCAAAGATCGAGATGCCTAGCGTATTTTGGAAAATAGGTATATAAAAAACAATATGAAAATAAAATAAAACATCCTTATTTTATTCTCTATAATGATATCCTAAATCCCTTTGAGGTCCTAAAATTTCATAGGATGGAATGATGAGTATATAAATAAAGGGGATGAGCTACAAAGCCTGATATGGGAACAAACATGACAATGAATCATAACATATGAGTCAAAAAGAAAAAAAAATTAAATCCATAGAGGCAAGGGTCTTGAATAATAATATTGGAGAATTAAAAAATGAACCTGTAATCATAACATCATTTCATTATATTAATGTGGTAAAAACAAAAAAAATGATATAAGTATAATTCCAGGCTCTCTTCTAAGACAACATCACATGGTGGACAGTGTCCCATCATGGATTAAATTTAATCCCTAATCCAATACATATCATATTATTATAAATAAATAGTATACAATTGTTTTGAAATCTATATGGTTTCATCAATCATAACATGTACATGCATATGTGTTCCACAAAAGGAATCAAGCATAAGTCATAAACATAAAGATTACCCAAGTAAATAAATGGGTTGCAATATCATATATTATAGCATAACTTGATGAAATATTATAATGTTTTCCATAAAATAAGTCTTTAAAACAATATTCAAAGTTCATAAATTAAAATTAATCATGTTTCATTGAAAACGAAGTCTAATTTTTAGTGAATATGTGAAAAATATTAGATAGTTAACATTGGAAATATACATCTTAAGAGGGGTTTTTGGGAAAAGGTTAAAGAATATTTTAAAAGGGAAAGAGAATATTAATTTTAATAATCCATTATATTAATTAAAAAGGTTTTTATAAAATTAAATGGGAAATTTTATAAAAAATGATGGTTTAAAACTTATTATGGATTGGTACTTGAAATATGATAAGAGACATAGAAGTTCCCTTTAATCGGGTTTTCTTAAGAAATTAAATTTTGAAGGGAACCTTTAAATCACATATATCCTCGTCCAATAAAGGATAATTAAAATAGATATATATATTTGGGACATATATAAAAATTATATAATAATTGAAAAAAGAAAAATAGAGATTTAAATTGAGGTAATTATAGAGAAATCATAACCTAAAGAAAATAGGGTTGTTTAGGGAGATCCCTAATCTTATGTTGTAAATTCATTATATACTTGCACTTAACTTCCCAAATAATAAAATTAAATAATTTAAATATTTATTTGTGAAAAATTTACATCTATATTTTATTTAAATTAATTATATTTTGTTTATTTACAACCTCTTCAATGAGATATAAGTTTTAATTTCACTATTACCTTGGTGTTTCTTCCATGGTTCTAGGGCCTGATTACATGAGAATAATTTAATGGATTATTTTAAAATGATACTACTACTCTAGGAGTAAACTAAAATGATCTTCATATCCTTCCTAAAATTTTATTGGTCCCAAATACTCATATTTTTTTCTTAAATATTGATGAATCATTTATTAAAAACTTTAATGTTATATGGTTGGTTTATTTGTTTTTGTTTTATCAACCATCATGTAGTAGTTTCATTTTACTTAATATTATGGACATATATTCATTATAGAATGTTAAAAATATGAAATATAAATATTTAGTTCCTTTTAAATCATTATGAGTGAATTTAAATCTATCCAAAATTTGGTAATAGAAGACTAAAACTCATTTTCCACAGAAGTGGTGAATTGACATAATATGGATAATGGTGTTATTTTTAGAAGAAGTGGAGAAGATGAGAAAATGGATGCTAGATATTTTATTTTAATAATAAAATTATTGTGTATATATTATATTAGAGTCATTATTTCATGTTTTATGAGGTAGTTGGGGCTATGATAGAAGAATTAAAGAATTTAAAAGAGGTTGTTTGAGAATATTACCTCTTCATTGTTGTTCCTTGAAAAACTTCTTCAGATGGTTGAAATGGGATTTTTTGTGATACGAGAACAACTATAAAGTCTGGGAGAGGATTGGTAAGAGAATTGGGTAGAAATTTGGAAAGATTATTGGCTTATAATATGTTAGTAAATGGAGAAGTAAATGGTGGTATTTATAAGGTGGGTTTAGGGGTGTTTTTTAATATGATATTCATTAGTTTATTAATTTTTTCTCAAGAATAAAAGTTGTATTTGTGAATGTATATAGTAAGTGGATAATATAATTTCAAACTAATGGTTACATACATCATCCCATATGCAATTAATCACGTATTAAACATATATTTCCAATACTATATTTTATTGTATTTTACTATTCATAACAAATTAAACTATATTATAAAAATACCAAAAACTCAACCTAACCATTTTTTAATGTGTAGACTCAAAAAAATGAAATATATTTCATGAAAATAATTTTATAAATATGTAAATTTTAATCTTTAAGTTAAATCCTTATTTATTTGATTAAATACCAATTCTAATATTACGATCAATTTATTAACCCTTTGAAAATTTACTTATTGACACATAAAATTATATTATCATTATAATACTTATTAATAGTAATTTATAAACCCATTTTATGAAAATAAACTTTATTTTAAATTTTTAGATTTTTAATAAAAACAAAATAAAACATATATGGTTTTCAAAAATAAAGAACACTAATTTTATAAATTTTAAAACATTTGGTTACTATTATCATGATATAAATATGTAAATAATTCAATCAGGACATATTAGGTAGACAGCCCCAAAAATGTTGGCATTGTTCAGTTGGAGTGCTTGGGAATGTGCCCTCAAACCATGTGAACCCCAAACCATGAGTATTTGGTTGGACATTACACTTTTATAATTGAAGTTTCTATAATTGGTTAGTAATGGATAATAATAAAATCCTAGGGGTATTTTGGGGATCTCATTCTATCCATTAATGCTCATTTGGCCACTTAGGATTCCTAATCATTATCCATCAGAGGGTATGGGTTAGATATCTTCCAAAGGGAACTCACCTTGGTGTAACTCCCTCTATGTCTTAGAAAATCTAACCCATGGGACACAAAATCTCCTATGAATTTATCGTTCATCCCCATCCATCAGTGGATTAAGAAGTTCACACAATTATGAGGACATAGATTCCTATTGTAACATCTTGGTTCTGAGTACCACCTAAAGGTGCCTCGAACCTGGTTGGTCACATGACCTCAAACGTATTTCCACAAACACCAGAGGATTCCGACTAGAATTGAGAGCCAAGGTCTAAAAGTGTAGAAACTATGCCCTCATCGGTAGAGTATAAATAGTATAATAACAATAATAATCAATATCATAGGTAGTAATACCATGAAACAAAGTAAACAGTGGAAGACTGATAGTATAATCAACTACAGTATATATATAAATAATGATGCATGTCACAAGTATCTAGGAAAGAATCCAAACAACTCACAATGATGGGAATACAATACTAAAACCAAAGTATAGAAAACAGTAAACTCCAACAGCATCGCAAGCCTCATCTTTGTCCCATGCTCTCTAGTTGCAACAACAATCAAGTACTTGATGTAGAAGGGTGATTTCACTTATCTATACCTTCAACCATATAATCTATTTGGGTCCAAAATCATGACTCAAATAGGGTGTGAGATGAATCCCAGTAGGCAACCACCAAAATATTTGTACCTAACTATCAGTGAATATATATATATATATATATATATATATATCAATAAATATGCAAAATTAAGCAATAAACTATGAGGTACTCAAGAGTAAACAATCTTACAATTTCCAATTCCATTCATTTACATTTATTAATTATTCAATACATTGAATAATATAACCATGGGATCTAGCCTAAGATCTTTATCCCCTTGTATAATGGTAACAATAGAAATCTCAGAAGACCATCTAAACAAACAAGTAATAATAAGTCCATGCTTGTGATTTGGCTTGGAAGACTCATCACAATCATTAAATTATTCACATCAACCCTCTAGGAAAGCTCTCACAGTTTAACCCCTTTGTTTTAACATAGCACTAATCAAATGAAAATGACCGCTTGGGCAGCTCTCGTGGTCAATACTTCTAGGTCCACATGGTATCAATAAATTGTACATGACCAATGGGTAACTCTCATGGTAAATACCCCTTGGGTCAACATAGTATAAATATAAATGACCTTCGGGTATCTCTCACAGTCAATAACCCCTGGGTCAAAATCTACACTGAAGCTCTCACAGTCCTATGAAAATAAACATACAAAACCCCATAGTTTTCCTTGTCCAAGGATCACATAGGCTACAGAATATCAACATGCATACAGCATTCACTAAAGGATCTACATGCAATTCAAAATATCACATGTCTCAACTTTAATCAAAGCATAAAAATTGGCATCACATATAACCAAACAAATAAAGGCATGGAAAACATGGTATGCCTCATAAAAAACCTAGTCCAAATGGCCAATAACAGTCAAACAAGGGAACGCACCCATGGGGTGTCCCATAAACAAGGGTATATAATCTTATTCATAGGAAACAACCCTTAATCAAACAGTAAAACGATAGTATGTATTAAATAGGTTCAACAACAAAAATACCCAATGCCCCAACATGGGAATTATGAAAAATTAAGAATATATATTCCAAAGAAAACCAAATAAAGGAAAAAACCACCTACCTCGATGTGGTACGGTGAACACTCTCGAACATCATCCCTAGAATCGAACTAAAATGTCATAGATCTAAAAAAAGGTCAAAAAAATTCAACCTCGAATAACATATGAGAGAGGATAAATTTGGAATATAGGATCTAGGGAAATAGAGAACTCACTAGTGGTAATCAAACGCACCTGGAGGCATCTCAATCGGTGCTCTATTGGAGGAATGGGAGGAGTTTGAAGTTATTTGGTTGTACGTTTCTCTCCTGTAGGAAACACAGGGAGAAGAAGTTCGTTTTACATATAAGACGCAACCCCAATCTAATTAATCAAATAAAAATAAAATTACATTGTGTTTTCATTTAATATACATGTGTTATACTAGCCTCAACTGTTCCCCATTATAGGCGGTCTTCCAGGTCACCTACATGGCCATGTACTTGGTCGCTACATGGTTAGCACATGGTTATGCGTAGCACCCGGGTACATAGTGTGTACTTAGGAGTACATAGTGTGTACTTAAAAAATTTCCAAATCCTCCTTTTTCCACAAAAACAACCCAAAATAAATATCTATACCTGAAATGAAGATCTGGGTTCTTACAAACTTCCCCCCTTAAAGAAAGTCAACCCCAAATTACCCTTCCAATGGTGGAAAAGAATAAACTTCAAAAAACTCTTTCCACTGTGATCATACGTTGGCCTCCCTCTCCTAGTTATCTTCTTGTACACGCCCAGGTTTCTATAGCACCCATTCCAAAGGAACATAACGGACATGTAGAACCTTTGTGTTACGATCCACAATCTAAATAGGGTGCTCCTCAAAGGATGAATCCACCTCCAAATCCACATCCTCGGGTTGAAAAACATGACATGAGTCTGAAAAGTAACATTTTATCTGAGAATCATAAAAGATGTTGTGCATAGCCCGGTACCTCTGAGGTAACTGTAACTGATAGGTAACCGGAACGACTCTCTCCAAAACCTCAAAAGGCACAATGTATCTCAGTGAAATCTTTCCTTATATCCTAATCCTCTTGTGTCCCAACCTTGGTGTGACATGTAAGAAAACCCAATGTCTAACCTCGAACTCCAGAGGTCATCTTCGTCAATCAAAAAAAGACTTATGTTGAGACTGTGAAGTATCCATTGTCTTCCCAATCAACTCCACCTGCTCAGTGGTCTCTGGGACAAGATGATTTCCCAGCATAGATGCCTCTTCTAACACCATCAAACATTGGGGAGATCTGCATGACCTTCCATACAAAGCCTCATAAGTTTCCATATGAACTTTATCCTAAAAACTATTATTGTAAGTAAACTCCACTAAGGGTATGTGTCTCTCCCAAGAGCCCCCAAAATCTAGGACGTATTCTTGTAGCATGTCTTCCAAAACCTGAATTGTACGCTCGGACCGGCCATGTGTCTGGGGATGGTAAGCTATACTCAGAAGTAAATGTGTACCCATAGCCCTCTATAATCACTTCCCGACATGATAAGTAAAATGGGTGTCCCTATCTGAAATTATGGAGTAAATAACCCCATGAAAATGTAAAATCTTTCAGATTTACAACCTTCCAATCTCATCAACACTGAAGGTATCATTGATTGGAAATAAATGTGCAACATTCATGAGTCTATCAACAACAACCCAAACTGCATCATTCCCTTGAGGAGACCTTGGTAATCCCCTCATGAAATCCTTCATGACATCATTCCACTTCCACTCAGGAATGGGTAAATTCTATAAAAGATCTATTGGTCTTTGATTCTCCACCTTCACCTAAAGATAGGCGGAACACCTCATAATGAAACCAGCTATATCCCTCTTCATACCTGGCCACCAATACTACGGTGTAGGTCTCAATACATATTGGTGACACCAGGACAAACTTCCCAAACTAAAGAATGAAAATAACACATCAAATCCTCACATATGTCTACTGACACCCATACACTTCCTTGAAAAAACATGATCTCATCATCTCCTACGGTCCACCCAGAAGTAGGGTCTTCACCTAACACACTCTCCCATAGAAATAGGCCCTTGAAATATGATAGCTTCCTCATTCACTCTCAATCTAGTAGAGTAGAGATAACATATACAAAAGAAAGAAATGTATATCCCTATTTTTTGTGAACCTCCAAATGCATCTCATAGAACAGAGCCATAATCTTCCACTCACTGATGGCCTCCTGAACTGCATGTATCTGATTCCTCTTACTCAACACATTAGCCATTGTGTTTCCCTTCCCAGGAATGTAGGAAAGATCAAAGTCAAAATACTGAAGGTACACAACCCACCTTCGCTATCTCAAATTCATATCTCACAAACTAAATATATATTTGATACTTTTGTGGTCAATGAATACCACACAATGATCCCCCAAAAGATAATGTCTCCAATAGTGTAAAGAATTCACAACTACAGCTAACTCAAGATCATATGTTGGGTAATTCCTCTCATGTGGCCTTAACTACTGAGACCCATACACAATGAATCCTTCCCCTTTTATAAGAACTAATCCCAGACCAATACCTGATGCATCATAGTAAATGGTGTATCTCTTTCTCAAATCCAAAAAAATCAGTATCGGTGCTAAATTTATTCTCCCTTTTAGCTCCTGAAATGATGAATTGCCTGATTTTGTCCATAAGTACTTTTCACCCTTCTTAGTTTGGCCCATCATTGGTTCTTTTAAGTGTGTAATGTCCTGTATAAAGTGGTTGTAGTAACCAACTATCACCAAAACACAATGTACCTCAAATATGTTATTTGGTTTCTTCTAGGAAACTATTTCTCTCGGTTTCTCTGGTTCTACTGATACTCCTATATCTGAGATGACATGACCCAAGAAGTGAATCAAGTCCATCCAAAAGTGGAAATTTGTGTTCATGGCATATAACTGATTCTCTCTCAGTTTACTCAATATGATCTTAAGATGGGTGGCATGGTTGTGTCGAGTGTGAGAGTACACCAATATATCATCCATGAAGACTACCACAAAAGAATCCAATTAAGGATAGAACACTCAGTTCCTCAGTGCAATGAAAACTACCAGTGAGTTTGTGAGACCGAATAGTATAACCAAATACTCATATAGACCATAACAACTCCAAAAGGTAATAAGGGGTATATTTGATGGTCTAACATGCAACTGATGATAACCAGATCTCACGTCAATCTTTGACAACACTCTGGTTCTGGGAAGCTGATCAAAAAGATCATCAATCCTGGCAAGGGATATCAATTCTTGACTGTAAATTGGTTTAGCCTCCAATAATACACACAAATTCTGAGGTACCATCCACCTTCTTTACAAAAAGGATAGGCGAACCCCATGGAGATGTACTTGGTCAGATGAAACCATTTTCCTGCAACTCCTATAACTTCTTCTTGAGCTCATGTAACTCTGGTGTAGCCATCATATATGGTGGAATAGACATCGGTACCACTCTTGGAACATGATCAACAGAGAATTATACTTCTCACTATGAAGCTAAACCTGAAAATTCATCTAGAAAGACATCTCTGAAATGATCCACCACTAGAGGAATGTTCATCT